>SSNS01000061.1:883352-998807 GCA_006937985.1 Aphyosemion australe
TTGGTGTTAATGACTCCGCCCCCTCTATCGATCTAAATGTTGATGATTCTTATTAATTAGGCTGAGAAGATGGAGGGGTGCAGATATGTTTTGATCACATTTTTTGATTTCCTCTAAATCCCATAGACCTTTGCGGCATTAGCGCGTCAGTCGAAGTGCCCCCTCCTTTCTATTTACAGTCATTAGCGTCCATGCTAGTATCCGCATCTGCAGCGGTACCCTCCTCAGTCTGGGACAAACTGAAAACACTCCTCTTACTCGGCGCAGTTTACTGAGCAATTTGCTGACTTTGAAGCCCTGAAATTGAGATTTCAACAGCTCAGTAACCTGTCTGGTGTAGAAAGCTCACCAGCCAATCTCCAGTTGGAGGTGACTGAACTCCAGTTTAGCGACACGCTCAAGTCAGTTTGTGGCTGCAGTTTTTATCTTTCCTCCCCGACACACTGACCCAACTCCATGCTCAAGCGGCTCACATGCTCTCCATGTTCAGCAGCACATACCTATGTGAGCAACTGTTCTCTTTGATGAAGATGAACAAAAACAACCCAGGAGTCTCACTGATGAACACCTTCCTCAGCTCAGAGCTTAACCCCAGAGATGCAGGTATCAGGCTGGAACAGGTGAGCATTAGACTGGAGCAAACTGAGCTTGAATTATTGTGTATTTTACCACTAAAATGATCCTGTTCTGAGACTTTCATTTCAATTCTTTGTCATTGGACAAACGTAAGAATTATTTCCTCCACTGTATTTATCTAAACTGATCAAAAAAGTCATAAACTTTCACAAAACAATGTAAAATGACTCGTTCAAGGGGTTTCAACCTTAGCTGACTTGAATAAAGCCTCATTTAAACTACGGAGCACTATCCATTCACACAGGCACTGAGCCAGGGTGGGCTGTTAGGTGGACACACACAAACCCACGTAGTATAAATTCCCTTTTTGGGCCAGGGTGTCGCAGCTCCCCTTTAGTCCACCCCTCCTCTCCCCAGCAGGTTGACGCCCTGATCTGCTCTGTACTCCTGCTTCTGAGTGTAAGAGGAGAGAACCCACAGACGAGTCTCATCAATGAGCCCTCTGTTCATCCTGGGGTCCAGAACACAGAGCTCCCTGATGGAGCTCCAGCACCTGGCTGTGGATGGACACAACATCAGAAGCTGGGTGGAGGCAGCACTGGTCTTCAGGCTCGCCACACCTGAATAAACCCTCACCAGCCCACATCAAATGGCACAAGAGCTTAAGAGCAGGAGAGCAGGGGGAACTGAGAAAAAAAAAAAGCCATGAAAGGCTAAAAGAGTGGTTGTGCAAACAGACCGCTCAGGTGCTGCTGCGGTTTGCTGTTTTCATTCACAGGAGTACAGAAGAAGCTGAGCCCTGTACAGGAGCAGAGGGAGGAGGAAGAGGAGAATGTGGAGTATTTTTACAGGTGCTTCTAATATTAGAGCAGAGGGAGGTACCTTTCTAAACAGGAGAACAACTATGGGGAGCCCAAGTTACACCCATCTACTTCCTGTCCATGAGTCCCCTGTCGACACACATAATTATTTATCATTAAACTGAAGTACAGCTTTTGTGTGATTCGGGGCGTAAGGCAAAGAGGACCAGAAAATAACTGTTATAGCCCCGATCACTTACATTCATGGTTTTTTTGGGTCAGGAGACCTGAGCCGATTGAAGGGGAGGAGCCTATAGAGCCTATAGGACTCCTCCATGTGAGGAAGGAGCTGAGCTTCACTTTGATGGGAGTTAAACTCCTCTCAGCCTTAGGAAACACAACTCAAACGATGGTTTTAATCAGGTAAATAGCCTGTATTATAAAGCACCTTCTAGAGTCCTACAGCCCCCCAAGATGCTGTACAACACAATCAGTCATTCACACACACACACACACACACACACACACACAGATGAGCTACTTTGCAGCCACAGCAGCTCTGGGGTGAGCTGACAGAGATGAGGCTGCCGTACTCGGGCACCACCGGTCCCTCAGACAACCGTCCATCCACCACGCTGAGACTTTTCTTCATGACTTTATTCAGAATTAGCCTAAAGCCTGTTTGTGTCGAACTTAAAGATTGAACACGAACGCCGAAGCGACATCTAGGGTGGAGGTTGTACGTGCAACAACAGTTTACCTACACATGAGAAAATTCACCATTTCCGCGTTTATTTTGAACAAATATAGCTTTTTATTAAATTGTTCCATATTCAACCTTTAATCAGACCTTCCAGGAAGTTCTCATTTTGTAATTATTTAGCTTTTTTAAGACAAGCCTTGGAGAAAACACGTCAGACTCCAGAATATCCTGTTCTTTAAATATTACCTCTGAAATCTGCATGTGTCAATTTCCTGAAAAATTACATCAAAGTAGTGAAAAGCTTTTAGTTTAGTTGTATGAGTTTTCTTTTAAATCTGTAAAAATGATAGTCTTAGCCTGTACTGTGATACAATGTAGGCAATACTTCTTTTTTTATTTGCTAAGCCCACCCCCGTCCCATAGAGCCCTGTGTAATTTTAATTGAGCGTCACTAATAGCCAATAGCGTTAGACATCCCCTTACATACAGATGTCAATCATAAAGCATACATGCATGTTTGCAGACGTACTTAGACTGATGTAGAGTTGCTGACATTTCTATGGACAAGTAAGTCTTTAAAGTGATCCATATACTGTAAGGTCTGCTGGGTTACCTTAAGTCTCATGGTTAGCATGCATCAGCTTTTAGAGAAGTAAAGGTGTGATCAACAAGTAAAAACCTAAGAATGTTTAGAAAAATAGTTTTTTGTCCAAAATTTATCATTAAAATATTGCATGAACTCACTTCATTCATCTTTAAGCTTCAGAGGTAAGTCATGTTGTCATTTAGATTTTATCATCGTATTTACATTTAAAGCATCTTCAACTTGTAACTTACCTTCCATTCATATGCCTCCAATAGTTTCATTTTCTCTAATCGCATAGGATAAAAACAGCATCAGACCTCAGTGTTATTCTATTACTACAGCCACTGGGGCAGATGCAATAGTACACTATGAAGGCAGCTGTATGTAATTGCTCACAGCTCTGCAGCAGTCGTAACACTCACTCTTCTTGTTTTTCCTGAAACTGCAGCGATGAAGTCACTGAGCTTCTTCTTGATTTATGCTGTTAAAGCAACTATTTTCTGACTTAATGTTCTTTCCCACCATCTACTTTTTATTTGTGGTTCATGTTTGATGAAGTATTAGAAGAAACAGATGCATGGACACACACACACACAGCATCTAGCTAGCATGTTTACTGTGTCTTATTCTTAAATCGAACACCACGTTTGAACCCCAGGTTATGCGTCCGGCTCTTGTTTGTCTATTTTTTCACTAACTGCAGCTGCGAACACTCTTCAGCCAGGCCCGGTTCATGAGTAGTTTTTCATGCTGACTTTGGACCGGGGCCTGAAACACCGCACACCAGGATACTTACAAACCCAGCGTGCTGCAGTAGGTTCACTTCAGTCCATTAGTGTGTGCACTCCAGGCAGATTTCCACAACGCTAATGGAGCCAAAAGTGGTGCTGAGATCTTTTTAAGCCACTGCACCCCGACCAGGAAATAAAAGTGGCAGCTGGAGATGGTGTTGGTGACGCTGCACTTTTATCTAGTCCAGACTGTTTATTTTTACAGTGCTTGCTTGTTGAGGCTCTGGATTTTCCTATCTGTGGTGCGAGGCCATAAAGCAGGCCGTTACACCCCCGCTGGCCCCTCCCGTCAGAATCATCACCAGCACAGAGGCGGAGCAAACACCCTCATCACACATAACAGCAGCAAGGGGGCTTTCATTAATGCGGGGGCAGTCAGGGTCAAGCCCAAATAAAACTACTTTATGAAAATGCCTTTTATTGGACTGGGTGTGATGCTTAAGCCAGAAAACATCCCAGTGTCCATCCAGAACCCCTAACGTCCACTGGATGAAGTACAAAGAAAAATCTGGAAGCCTCAAACTGTTATGGAACTAAAACAAATGAACATATTTAATATATAATGGAAACGACTGAAGTTATTTCAGTTTTGTAAAATGTTGATATTAAAAAAGGAAAATTGTCAGAAATATTCAGGAATTCTAAGAAATTCAAGCTCTCAGAACATTAACACTCAAAAATCATCATTATTCTAATTTCTCAAATTCTTCCCAATAACCCAAATAACAAGATGCTTCCAGTTTAAAGTGTGTTTAAAGTGATGAACTGAAGACGTCACATCCTCCTTTGCACTGTTATTCACAAAAACGACACCTTAGTCTCCCTCTCTAACAGTGAAATGCAACAAGAAGTCCCATGCATGTGTTCAGTAATGTGTAAACTATCATGTTTTAATTCACACTTCTCTTCTACACTATGGTGGTGGAGGATGATGATTCAAGCCTTCATTTGTTCTTCTTCTGTCTCCTTTTTTAGCCACAGAGACAGAACGTTGACCAGGTCTGCGTACCAAAACTCGCTACCTAACAATGGGTTGGTACTATTTTTTTTTATCACAATATTTTCTTTTCCCATTGTTTACGATATTTTTTATTAATTCTGAATTTTTTTTAAATTTCTTTACTTTTTTTGTTCTTGTGAAGCGCCTCGTGATTTTTATCTCGAGAGGGGCTATAGAAAAGATTGTTTCTTCTTTTTCTGGTACTGAAAAGAAAAATTGTTTTTTATTTTCTATTTTAACAATCAGGTTTTGTTGCAGCTGGACAGAAGGCCTCTTTTTCTCCTGTGCTTCTGTGCTTTTTGTGATTTACCACATTTCTTTTTCTTTTAGGTTAATGTTGAGCTGAAAAGCAGAGGGTTCCTTTAAATAGTTCAAATGAAAGATATGTAACAATGTATGTTAGCTTTTGTCTACTGACTAAAGTCCATTATGTTTCAAACCCTTCTACATTCCTTCAGTAAGAGTACAGTGTAAAAGTACAACGAGGCCACGCAGATAAAATGTTGATTTGTCCACAGCTCTGCACGAAGGAAGCCATGTTGCTTCATAAAACGAGGCTCCGACTTGAAGTGGACAGACCGTGATGCATGTTTGTCCTCCTACACCACCCCCACCCCCCGTAGTGCTTCAGTGGCTTTTCAGTGTTTATCTCCTGCTAGCTGGTGAGAGGGGGGACTAATTAAGATCTGCCTGCAGGTGGCCCTTACTGGGTTTTATGGGTCTCAGAGGAGATGAAGAGGAGGAGGAGGAGGCCAGAGAAGCTGACCACTCCCAGCAGGAGTAAGGGGCAACTGCCTCAGGACACAGGATGACACTCATTACTGTTCTGGTGCAGCAAGATAGCGTAATTAGCCAGAGGAAGAGCATTAAGATAGCAAGAAAATCTGAAAAACAAGGTAGTTACAGAGCGCTAAGAGGAAGGAAAATACATAAAGGAGAGGGCAAATGGGACAGAATCACTGCAATCAGCTAAACAAGACCTTCCTCTGTTTACAGCCAAAGGAGTGTGTTGGAAACGTTTACTCATTCTCAAATGGGTTGATGTCATTAAACCACAAAATCCCAGAATTGACATCATCTAAGTGTACGACAGCACACACATGCATCACACCAAACCACCAGACCACTTGGTTCTCACATGTTCTGATGCACACACAATTGATGGAAATCAGTGCTTGTTGGAGTTAATCAAGCCTCATTTAGGCAGGCGCAGGTAAACAAATAGCAGAAGGAAGGGTTTACAATAAACAGGAGAGAGATGTGTCTAGGATCTGTGTCGTAACGTGTGTGTGTGTGTGTGTGTGTGTGTGTGTGTTTTGTTTTTCTGTTTGAAATATTTCATAAAATTCAACAAATCATCATGAGATGGTTTTTGACAAAGACACAGGCCAAAAAATAAAGATTTATAATCTTACAGGGGGAACAGTGAGCTTGTGTGTGCACGTATAAGTTGTGTGTGTGTGTGTGTGTGTGTGTGTGTGTGTGTGTGTGTGTGTGTGTGTGTGTGTGTGTGTGTGTGTGTGTGTGTGTGTGTGTGTGTGCGCGCGTGTGTGTTTTGGAGCTGGGGAAGCAAAAAGCATGCTTGCGTGCGGACGCTGGTCTGCACCACATCCTA
Source organism: Aphyosemion australe (assembly GCA_006937985.1). Lineage (NCBI taxonomy): Eukaryota > Metazoa > Chordata > Actinopteri > Cyprinodontiformes > Nothobranchiidae > Aphyosemion > Aphyosemion australe. The sequence continues at coordinate 889,424 of SSNS01000061.1, forward strand.
CTCAGAAGCCCAGAGACATCACAGCCAGCTGTGTAGATGCTTCTCTTCCATGTGAACACCACACACACACACACACACACACACGCACACACTGCTTGAGTAAAGCCAAACAACGTTGGAATGTTCCAGCTCGAGCTGTCACAGAGAAATTAAAGTAATAGAGATACCAGGAGACAGTTAGAGAAGGGAACTTAAACCTGCAACTTTAGACTTGGACTATAAAATCACAGTTAACTAATACCAGACGATTGATTGCAAGATGCTTCGGGCAGCGTGGGTGGATGTGGGATTTGTCTACAAAGATCCAGATAAGGATGCCAAATCACAGTGTTGTCCTAGTGGCGTGACACCAGGGGCAAAACAAACCAGCTGTTATGGGAGTGCCCCGTAAGGTTTAAATCTCAGCTCTGCACTTTTGGGTAGAGCTGATCTGCAATGGATACAAATAGACACATTCTTTCTCTAAAGCTGGAGAACTTAAGCTCTCGTCACGCATGAACTCCAGACAACGAAGAGTCATGTCTGGACATCCTCAGAGTAAAAATACTCGAGGTTTAGAGATTCAGAAATAAGATGGCAGAGCTTTTTGTTTATAGGATTGTTCAATAGGTCAGTAGGAAATAGTAAAAAGTATCAAGATGCAAGAACTTTTCTGGACAACTACCTTTTGTCATTGTCTGTTTGATGCAATGTTGACTCACTTCTAAATGATAAAAAACACCCAGTTCAGCCATGGTTAAAGGAACGTTTCATCCCTTTCAACGCTAACCTGCAATCAGTCAACGTCGCATGGACGTGCAGATCATGTCTAGATTGAGTCCGTCGGTCTAGACCACGTCTGTAGGACGTCCTAACTAGGTCTTTGCACAGTGTTTTTATGTACCAGGTCAAAGCTAATGGTTGATCTACAAGCTGTTTGGCTTAATAACATGGTGGAGTTTTAGAAACTGGTGAAGACCAGATCCTACATCCTGACATGAAAGACCCTACCTACAGATGATACTGTCTCTTTACTATGACCATATTAGTTTAGAAACTTAATGATAAACAGCTGCATACAGTAATTTATAACAAACACATGTAAGTGGTGACTGAAAAGCCAAAGGCCGACGTGCCAACGCAACACAGCCTTGCACTCATAACGGCTATTTAAGGCCTCCGATGAGCCCTAACCTCAGACATGAGGGGTGTTACAGCTCGCTGTGGCAGACAAGGACTGACCACATGTATTATTCATGACTGGACACAACCAAACACAAAGTAGCACTCAAGCTTTTAAACCCAAAGCCCTCCATAGTCGCTAAAGTAAGTTAGGGAGTAAAAATGGAGCAGAGTTTTGGTTAACATACAAGCAAACACGTTTTGCTGCAAAACACAAGAAAGAAAAATGTATTTAAATGGAACTCTGAATGAATGACCAGGTCAGTGGGAGGACGGGAGATCACCAACGCACTTTCAGACATCTTATTCTAAACAATTCTCAGTTCAATGAGGGCAAGTGATGGCAAGCCATCTGTGCCATTACATGTTTTACAAGCCACTGAATGGAACTCCTTTGACATTTCTCTCAAGAATGAAGGGATAATCCCCTTTACAACCCTCCGTACCTGATATGGCCTCGGCCCTCAAGAGTCTCTTTAACCCTCAAGAGACTTCAACAAAACAACTTCATTTAGAAAGCAGCTAAAGTGGCTCTCTGGTCTGACAAAAGGCCTTTAGCTACTATGACCAGCAGGGAAATCAGCCTAATATGAATCAGATAATGGGGGTCAGAGGAGGGTGATGGAGAGGAGGAAGATGGGGACCTTGTGACACTTACTGGTTCTTGTCAGTCACCACAGGCAAAGGAATATCTTCGCTCATGTCGTCTAGATCATCGGTCAGGCTGTTAGCTCGAGAGATGTCTACAGATGTGTTTTGATCGCTACTTCCTTTTACTGTAAGAAAAAAAATGATTTACCCATATAAAAATACTTATCTGTCACCATTGACACAGTTTTAACAACTTTGTTTAGAGCAAATGTAGCAAAAAGTAGTGTTTCGGTATTATTTAATTAAATTAAACTCTGATAAAACTACTCTACATGACATAAAAGTAAGATTCTCATATATGAAGTTAAAGCTGTAATATGCAAGAATTAGGTAAGAATGACATCCTATGGTCAAATTTGGGTACTGCAGCCCAGCTTTATAAACAAAACGTCACTTTCTCCCTCCCGTTCCGTGAGTTTCATGGCTGTTGCCAGTTACGAATCAGCACCAGAAGATTATAAATGACTAACAAGGACTAGTCATACACAGAAAGTTGGTAAGTAGATAAATACATTGTTATATCTGGTGTTGGCACTATTGGGCGTTTTACGATAGGAGCACTTACTATACTTATTATGGTCAAATCTCTCCGGCATAGCTTGCTGTTAAAGTTCTGAACAACTCATTAAAGGAAGTAAAACGCCATGATTGACTCGTTATTCACTTCATACACATTTCACTGTAATATCGAGTTGTTGGTAACTGAAAAGTAGTTTGAGATATTTTTAGAGCCGACTACTTCCTTCTAATTCTAATGACATTGCTAGCTCAACGTTAGCATTGCTAGCTCAACGTTAGCCTCTAGCCTGCTTCACAAGATATTTGAGTTAAACACAAAGGATGCCATATGGCTTCTCAGGGGTACAAGAAATAACTTCTGACCCTGGCTTTGGTTCTTTACACAACTCTGGAGCAAATGCTGGCGCTGCAGCGTTAGATCGGTGTAGACTTCCTGTGGGCACACAGATTGTAAACAGTGACTACGCCCCTCTTTAGTTTTTTTTAAAAGGAGAAAAACTGACAATCCATAGCCAGCAGAGAATGAAATCTGTTTCAATAGCCTCTTTCATAAAACAATGCCGCCAATTTGCCACAAAGCTGAGGCAGCATCAGGGAGCCTTTGGTCGTTCATAAGTGGTCAGACAGTGGCGGTAATGTGGCTCAATGGCGCGATCATGTGCTTTTCACAAATGATTACATGATGGTGGTTTAAAGGGGGTGTGGGGGCGGAACGAAAGGCACAAAATTCCTCGCCGCCACGGCGCGTTCATAAGACACAACAGTATTAAGCTGATTTGACGGCATGGTGTGTTTTAAGAAAGCAACTAATGCAACCTTTCTTCCAATATGATTGAGACATCAGACTGTTTTGTGAATATTTCACTGTAACATTCTTTCTTATTGCTCCTTTAATGAAAAAGGTAAAGTTGTGTGTTAGTGCAATAATAGTTCAGGCAAAAATAAAAAAAAACAGAAGAAAGATCAGAAAGATACCTGGAGAAGGAGGGCAGCTCAAAGTGAAAGATGACCAAGAATGGTGAGGACGGCCTGATGATGTGAAAAAATAGATTTATTATAATAGAAAAGAAGAAAGAGGACGTAAAAACAAAAGGACAAGTAATGAAATTGAGTTCAGTTTTTATTCTTGCATTTTATCTGGAATGTTACTAATCTCTAATTTTCAACATTTAGTGAAAAAATGAACCAAATAATAACTTGATGGAGATATTGATCGAGGTGTTCAAAGACATTGATTGTTTCTAGCTTTGTTCTGCCAGTGTGACTTTATCATGAGTGAAGTCTGAACAACGCTACATTATTTATGTGTTCATTTAATTCTACATAGATGAATACTGTGATTCCATTACTCAGTAACTTGGAAAATAGTTTAAAAACAAATGCGGACATCACTATTAATAGAATAATGATATTTTAGCCTCGTCTCCCATCCCTGATCTACAACAAGGCATTTATAAAAAATAAAAGCCGAGAACCTCCAGAGCTCTGCTTCAGCCGTGCAGCTGGCTGGCTGTTGGTTCCACTAATAACAACAGCAAAGAACAACATGTGTAGCAGGGTCTTGACCTGCAGTCAGACTGTCAGCAGAGTTTGACGTGTCTCTCCTCCAAACCACCAAGCCTCCATTGTGATGAAGAATGGAGAGAGAAAATCTGGGTCAGAGTACTGAATGACCATTCCAATTCAGCCCATAGGCTTTTAGGGTCCTTGTATTCCATCATCCACTCTGTTTGACATTGTCAGATGTGGAAGTTGAAAGAGCAACACGATAGCTGGCAGACATTGAGACTCAACTCAAACAGCAAAATAACAGAATAATTCTGGCCCATTAGAGCAAAAAACGGACTATTTTAAAGATAAACATAAAATAACGTGATAGTAAATGAGCACTTCGTTGAGTTATTCTCTAGGCTGCAGTGGTGGGTGGAGTCAGACATAAACCCAGACATAGACTAAATCAAACAATGACCAGTTCATTTCTAACCACTGGAGCTCCACAATGGCAGCTTATCAACTCTTCATCTCCCCTCCCTCTCCACCTCTTTAGTGTCCCAGCCTGTGTGCTCTCTGTCCCCAAGGACCCTGCTCATTCGTAGCCAGGCCCGGACCCAGCCCCACTCATTGGCAGGGCACCCAGTAAAGACAACAGGCCGGGTCAACACCAGGACTGGTGTCTGAGACTGTCCCGTTTGGCTCTGGTTTGGTCCGGTTGAAAACAAAGGCTCAGCCAGCTAAATAAAATACAGTATAGGCCCCATTAAACAAATGGGCCTGTTAATGATCACTATGGGAGTTTTTAATAGAAAATAAAAGCGGATGCTACTTAAAGAGGAAGTTCACTTATTTTTTCAACACATTTGATGTGGTCTATAGTATAAATGAATGTCTGTGGGAAAAAAGCTCTGGATTATTATTACTAGGATTATTAGATATTAGGATTTAGAGTCTTATTTCCTGATATTCAGACATCAACTCTACCTCTGACTCCATTTGTGCTGCAACGTTGATGTTTTATCACCACAAATAACACAAGCCTGAAGGAGATTTGCAGTGTTTTGGAGTTGCTAATGCTAACAGTTACACTCTGGACGCTGCATCAAAACAACCTTCCCAGTTGCAAGTCGAGATGGTTGAATCAATGAATGCTAACTTGACATATGTCATGCAAATGTCACTGGCTTTTCTAAACCGAGCATTTTCACGTCTAGGAAATAGGGGTAGAAGACCATTTTTACATTTAGCCTGCATGTTAAACTCAGAGTGACCGATCATATTTTAAAAAAAAACAATAAAAAATGGTTTCTCAGTTAACTTGGCCTTAAAAGCTGTGGAACACTGAAAAAACATTTTTTTAATGATCATTTCTGATTATCATCAGTCACTCTGAGTGTTTCATGCAGGCTGAACATGAAAATAGTCTCCTACACCTATCTCCTGCTTTAGCTTCTGATAGAAAATAGACGATGAAACACTAGGATTAGAAAATCCTGACAGATCTACGTCACACTGTCACTTAACATCCATGGACTCACCCATCTTGACTCACGACGAGGAAGGCTGTTGTTGGTTTAGCGTCCAGGAAACAGCAGAGAACGTCTCAACTAGTAGAAGCTAACTGTTAGCATTAGCAACTCCACCACACAGCAGAACTCCTCCAGGCTTGTGTTATTTGTGGAGATAAAACATCAACGTTGTAGAGCAAACAGAGTCAATGGTAGAGTGGTGTTGCTGTTAGCCAATCAGAGGAGAGATGTCCTAATATCAGGAAATAAGACTCCAGATCCTGTCGTCTGAAGCTACTTTCCTCTCTGGCTGAATTCTCTGAGCTGTCACAGACACTTCTGGGCTTTTTTAAACTCCGAGTACGGCTTACAAGGCATTCATTCCTACTAGAGACCACTGCAAATGTATTGATTAAACGAGTGAACCACACCTTTAACATTTATACTTTATTCTCAACCTTTGTTTCAGCTTCCACATAAATAAACATTCCTTCAGTTTTTCTTCAAGACTTCAGTATTTTAAAGTTAAAACATTATTCTAAGACATAAAAGCAATGAGAAATGTGATGAAGATGAATTCACCATAGGAATAATTTCTCTAAAATGACTGGAAACCTGTTTAGTGTGTGTGTCACATGTACTGGCTGCTAGGATGAGTTACAGGAACTCACCTGTTTTTCGGAACATTCTGGCAATTCCTGCAAAGAGAAAAAACATGTCAGTTAAAAATAGACAACCTGACGTCACCAAAGCTTTATTATACTGTTATTTCTGCATGTTATGAATGTGATTGTGAAATGAATGGATGTGAAACTATCTCACAAACTTTAAATTTACACACAAAAAACAAGAAAAATCACATATATTAGAATTAAGAGGACAATTTCCTTTTCTTGGTAAATTTAAAGCCACTGAGACTTTGCACCACAGAGACACAGAGATGACTGAAACAATAAAACAGTCCCGGCACTGGGGTACACAGATGACACAGCAGATGTCTGTTTTATGGAAGGTCCTGAAGCTGAGATCTTACAGTCCTTTGCTATTTCAACACAGACATTATAATTAGTGACAGCCGGCTGCAGACTTCCTCACAGCTTGTCCTATTTATATTTCCACTCCAGTTAAATGTGGTTGTTTATGTTCCTGATTGATGATCACACCAAAACAAGATGCAAAACACTGAAAATAATGTGCAGCCTTTGATTTTTTTTCCAAGATCCACCCACTCAAAGAAACCCTGGCTTTGGCTCATATAGGTGACCACTCTCACAGCGACGCTGTGCCTTCCTGTCAGGTTTATGTCACTCCAGCTCCTTTTATGATTATGTGCTTTGACAGGAAAAACTCATAAAGTCTGTTTATTAACCTGGAATCTGGGTCGCTTCATTTAGTGGCTTTTAACACAGGAAGCTGAACCACCTTCCTCATAACCATCAATCCATCACGTAGTCTGAGTATGAGTACACATTTAAAATCACGCTGCTGTTATTTAAACACTGATGTTTGGGTCAAAGAGTTAAACAGATACACAATGTCAGATCAGCACTGTTACTGAATTAATCCCATAAATGTCTGCTGGCTTTGGTGAGACTGCAGCGTTAACAAACTGCGAGTGTCATTACAAGAAATTCCCACTTGTAACTTTGACAAGCTGGTATTTTAAAGTTGTTTCCATTAAAGGCTGGTGTGAGTGTCTGTGGCCAGAAAAGGGGACGAGAGAAGCCGTAAAGCGCTTGTAACCGTGACCTCTAATCACCACTGAGACTCTAATGGCTTCCATGTGGCTTACTGGAGACACCTGGCAGCCATCTTTGCTCTGAGGGGATCAGGATCTCTGTTTACTGTGTGAAAACGGGGAACCAACCCATAACAACGTGTTGCCAAAAGTCTCCACTGCAGCAACTTACTGCTGTCAACATCTATTTCTAGCTGCTGCTTTGACTCCTCTAACCTGAAGGTAAGAAGGAAAAAAACAGAAGCAGGACACACCTGCCTATTCATGTGTTGCTCACTGGCATGCCTGAGGTTTCTAAAAACCTGACAGCTAACATTTCTAAAGTAAAGGCCATAAAAACATGTCATTCACACTAGAGTTGTTTTGAACACCCTGAACACCCCGAGAGCAAAGACGCGTCGAACTTCCTTAAAATGGATTTCCACAAGCTCTAAAGCTGCATGACATCATTTCATCTCCCTAAACATGCATTATTGTATCCAGAAGTGCTACATTTAATCTGAGTTAAAACATCAAATCCAATATAAAAGCACCTTTACAGAAAATTCATGTTCACCCCTTGCAGCCTAAGAGAAAACAACCATAACAAACCTGGGAGTTAAGACTGACCCACTGCTGATGAACTGGTGAACTCTGTCATGAAATTTTGTTTCTTCCAGTTGAGGCGTCTAGCCAAAGTAAAATTGATCCTATCTAGACAGAACATGCAGACTGTAGTCCATGCCTTTGTAACATCAACGCTGGACTACTGTAACGGGTTGCTTTATGGGATTTCACAGACCGCCTAGGGACGCCTGCGACTGGTGCAAATGATGCCGAGTTTTACACTCATCTAAAGATGCAGGAAACAGGAATTCACCGAAGTATCGACCAAATCAAAAACCGCTGGAAAAGTTTGAAAGCGACGGACAAAGCTAGAGAATAAGAAAATAAAAACGTGCGGACAAGATGGCGTTTGTTTACAATGTTTTATCTGGGAAAGACAACTCTGCACATGCTCAACCTATTTAATCTGGTTGAATGCTTGGTGCATGTGTACTCACGGCATGATCGGATCATTTCAGTTAGTGTCCAGAGATTTGGGATTTCCAAACAACCAAGATTTGAATCGGATTGGGGAAAATTGGTGCATGTAAACGTAGCTGGTGTCTGAGATCAGCAGATCAATCATTACTCAAGGTCCTGCGCTGCGTAACGAGAGGGGAAAGGGTCTTTGTATTCTTGGGGTCCAGGTTATGGAGTGCTCTGCACTTGCAGGTTAGGCGGGCCACGTCACTTCCCCTCTTTACATCCCACCTGAAAACCCACTTTTATCACTTAGCTTTCAAACCCGAGTGTAAACCCAGCGTTTTCTGAGCTGTGACTTCTATCATATTGTGGTTTTGTGTCTACGTCTAACTGCACGGCTGGGCAGTGTCTTGGACTCTTTTTAAATGTGTGTTTAGTATTCTTTGATGCTGTTGTTAATGTGCAGCGTGCATTTTAAAGTGCTTTTACAAATAAAGCTGCTATGGTAAAATGTCATGTTGATGTGTCAGGTATACACAAAGTTCTCTAGTCAAGAGATCCAAACAGTAAAAAGACAGGATTTGGTGTTTTCATGTGTAATCTTGGCACAGTCACTACTCCTGGATTGATGGATAAAAAGGTAAATTATATAAAGGTTAGCCAGCGTTTGAAACACCTGCTACTGAGAAACGACAAATTAGCATTTGATATGAGTTTGAGTGTGACTTTAGGGCCAAGTAGAGAAATGCTCTTTCCAGTTGAACATTACCTTCAGCCGTCCCCCTTGGCTCTTCAAGGAAGAAAGAGACGTCCTTCTTTTCCACCGAATCATCAATGTGTTCATAAGTGATCTGAGGGATCGACACAGCTCGTTCTGAGGCCACGCCCATAGAACTGATTCCTTTGGACTTCAGCCGCCTCTTAGTCCCCTTCTTCTGATGGACAGAAGAAATATCAAGCCAGCAAAAACAAAAACTGCATCAGGACTGCCAACATGAAGAACAGGCCAGTATTAAAATTATTAGAAGCAGTATTATTCTTCCTCAAACACATGCATGGAATAAAACCTGAGTTGTAACGTTTTTATTTTCTCTAATTATAGCTGACGGACATCTTCTACTAAATCTCATTCCTAAACTCCTTCACATAAAACAAAAGAGGAACAAAGTTAACGGCTTTATAAACACAAACTGAGCACCAGATTGGAGAAAACTACAAGTACAAACAAAAGGTGTTATTTTCAAGTTTCCGTTCATTTGCTCTCACACAAAATCATCTTCACTGCAGAGAATTATGGTTCAATCACCAAAGCATTACAACATACTGATCAAGTAGTTGACTCCAAAAGCAACAGAGTCATCCTAAACATATACAGTTTGGCCATATGGACAGAAGAAGAAGAAGTCTAAATCACCCAAAGTTCATGCCAAAGCTGTTATAAAGGAGCTTCGTTCCTGAGCCGCCGCCATCTTTATTGTTTTACTCCATTATCAGAAAAAAAAGCTCTGCTGTGATGATGCTAAGCCTGCCCAACTTCTCTCTACAAACATAGAACACTGATTGGCCCGGCCTATACTAAAGTCTGATTTATACTTCTCTGTCTGCGTGGGTACGGAGTCACGCAACTCTAGATGCAAGGACTCTGCAGCAGGCCCATAGAGGGTGACGGAGACATGCCCAATTTTTTTACTGTCAGTCCAAAGTGACAGAGAGCAAACGTGTGATTAGTCAACACGCCACTTCACTTAAATTTGCCAACAACACCGCCATTCACCCTCGTAAAAAGTGCTGAAGATATCAAGCGGCAAACACGGAGCAGATCAAAGAATGTCAGACGATACGAACGTTTACATGCCAGTGACTGAAGGAGTGCAAACATACGCATCAAACCTTTATTCGTGGGAGCAAATGAGGGGAAACATGGGTTTGGAGGTGGCGACTGCATGAAGAGGTGGAGGAGAATGAGGGACAAATGAGTCTGTTTTCAAAAGTCTCTGAAATACATAAACACAATATGAACACACAATACACTAGATGTGACACAGAAAAGCCCTAACCCTAACCCTGGCGGGGAATGGTAAAATAAATGGTAAATGGTCTGTATTTGTATAGCGCCTTCTTAGGGTTCTACAACCCCCCAAGGCGCTTCACAATACAATCAACTCAATTCACCCATTCACACGCTGGTGGGGATGAGCTACGATGTAGCCACAGCTGCCCTGGGGCGCACTGACAGAGGCGAGGCTGCCGAGCACTGGCGCCACCAGTCCCTCCGACCACCACCAGCAGGCAAGGCGGGTTAAGTGTCTTGCCCAAGGACACACAGCAGCATTCTCTGGCCGGAGACGGGATCGAACCTGCAACCTTCCGATTACTGGACAACCCGCTCTACCTCCTGAGCTACTGCTGCCCATGGAATGGCTTTATAACACTCCCCAGTCAACGGAGAAGTCTGATAGGAATACATCTCCCTCAATGTGTGTGAGCGACTCAACACTCGAGCTGACAGAAAAGTAAAAATCAGGCTTTAGTCGAGCCAATGGTAGACCTATGGGGTGTGGCTAGACCAACCTGTAGAGCAAAACCTTTTGCTACTGTTTCAGTTTGTCTAGATTTCTAGGCAGACTGATTTATTGACCTCACAGATTTCCAGAGTTTTTCCTTTCAGGAATTATGTATGATTTTTCAGAAATCCGTAAAAGTGATTGTCTTATCATGTAGTGTAATATAATGTAAGCGCTACGTCTTTATTATTTTTTTGCTAAGCCCGCCCCCGACCCCCATAGAGCTACAGTATGTGCATTAGGAAACCAAGAACTAAGTTAGTTTCCTATTTCAGAACTAACCAATAGCGTTAGACTACCGCTTACATGCTTCAGCATTAAGGAAGTACCTCGGCTGATGCAGCGTTGATGAACTTTTCACGGACAAGTCAGTCTTTAAAATATAAATATATGAAAACACAACATGACATGAGAATAATACTTGTAAAACGTGTTTTAGCTCCGTTTGTCGGCTACAGAAGCACATTCATAAACAAGAAACGTGCAGTCGCCATCTTAAAAAAAAAATTGTCACAAACAGCACAGTGTTTTCTGATTATGGATGCAGTTGTTCAGAAACTTTACTCTCTGAACAACAAATGAACTGATCCAGGAATTCAAGCCTGGTGTGAAAAAGCAGAAGCAGGCCAGCAACACTGAGGTACCAAACCAGTTTATTAGTCTCACCCAACTATGAGCTGGAGCTGCAGCGAGAAGGTGCTGCTTGTTTAATCTGAGCTTTCTAGGGTGAGATCATTGTGTGAGTCAGTGGGGTTGATGTGGTCACCACTCAGACCCAACTCACAAACATCATGGATGTTAGCTTTAGAGAAACCCGATTGTTTGGACTTCCTGGATCACACTGAGTCAATGAGTCACTGGGAGAAACTACAAGACAGAGGTGGTGGCTGATCTCGTCAGGATGAGAGAAAAAGAAGTCAATTCAAAGCGGGTAAGAAAGTTAGAAAAGAGGAGTACAAAGAAAGTGACACTCATAGAGTTACAAATGAACTGGAGAGAAATCTGCTGATGAGAATGAAGAAGCAGGTGGAGGAGAATACTCAAAGACAGACGAGGAGAAGGAGGAGAGTGAGAGAGTCTGAGGCAGAGTCTTGAAAGGCAGAGGAGAAAGTCACATGCCGAAACAGAAAGGAGCGGAAACAGCCTTCATTCTCTCAAATATATGTGGGTTCAGGGCAACACAAAGATTTTTTTGTTGTTGTTCTACTAGACAAAAGTTTACTCCCATGAGAAAGGCGTCGGTGACATCATCTCAACTGACTGGCTCTTTGTCCAGCGGAGACAAAGGCCTCGAGTCATCCTGGTGGAGTCAGGCCCGTAGGGTAGGAGGGGCTGCTGTGTGGGGTTTTGTGTTTTCTCGGCATTGTGTCTTTTACGCGTGTGTGTATATTTGTGGGAACTCAGCTTGCCCTTTTAATCCTCATGGCCTTTGTACAATGTAGCTAATATTGTTGCAGAAGGTGAACTGTACGACGATAACTCGGTGAGGGGCGCGTGGACGTGAATGCAACATGAACAGCCCAAAAATGTTTTGCAACAATGAGCATTTTTGATATTTGACAAATCCATTTCATCAGAAATATTCCACATCTTCTCAACTTCTCATGTGACGTTTCACCAACCGTTGGACGAAATCAGGAAAAAAAGAGAAAATTACCGCAATGTTGAGCTTCTTGATGCTGGGACTGGCGGTGTCTGCCTGTGCTGCAGCCACACCCTCCGGAGTTAAGACGTACATTTTCCATGTAACAGCACAGCCGTTCGGTTTCTCTGCTGCATAGCATCTCCACAGAGTCTGACAAGAACAGATTGTAGCAAATGCATTTACAACAGGATTACGTCAGCTGCAGGAACAAACTACGGGACAGGACCTCAGTATGTCTTCACTGTGACCAAACTTTGCAGCTTTTATTTTTCTTAGGTTTTTGGAAAACTAGAGTGGAAGGGTTATTCTTAGATGGTCGCTGGATCAAAGCAACACAATCCAGAAACATGCACGATTAAAAGCATGTTGCTGGTATGGTGCTACAGCCCAGTTTAAAACTGGAGGCATGTCTCCTTGTTTTCCTGTTCATGTGTTCGTTCACACAGCTCCTCTGTCACTCACATGAGTTTTATTAAAAGTCAAAGTTTCATAACAGAAGCACAGTTGCTTTTGTTTAAACCAGTTAGCATTTGAACACATTTATCAGTAACTTGATAAAAATAACGGCTGAGTTCAATATCCCAATCAGAGATTTTATTTTAAAAAGACAGGTTTTCGGATGTAAATCAGTATTTCAAATGCTAGATCATGACAGAGCAGGTTACACATGTAACCTAAAAATATCACTTAAAGGTCAGACTAGAATTCTACTGTTGGTTGGACGTCTTAAAATGTTTGTGAGGGTTCCTTCATGAGTCACAAAACCTTCATCACATCTTGATGGAATTTTGAACACGTTCAAAAAAATTTCAACTCAAAGTCATAGTGAGTGCAGGTGTCCAGAGTATGAGCACAAAAAAAGAGACAACTTTAAGAGACATAGTGACCAAATTAAAAACTAAATAAGGATACATTTTGAACAATCTGAGACATAATTGACATTTTATGACAAAATTTGGACATTTTTAAATGAGTTGTTTTGCAATTACATTGTAACCCCTACACGATTTGTTCATTAATTAAACTTAATTCAAACTTTTTGTGTGATGACCACAAACTTTTTTACAATTTCATCTCTGACTAATTCCCAACAGCCACAATCCAGTGAGATACGGACATATCCATTTAGACAAGCGTACAAGTTTAGTTCAACTGAGAAAAAATATAACATTTTGCTGTCTCGATGCATGATACCTGGATGAGAGAGGCTGCTGCAGGGATTTGCCTATTAAAGTGCTTCTGTCGCTGCTTCTGCTGAACTTTCAAGGCAAACCCTGAGCCCAGGATACCCTAAAGACACAATTAGGTCTCAGTATTACAATGCAGAATACAGCAATCACTAAATGCATTTATTGAAGTTTAAAATTAAATTTCAGTAAATTTGTACATTTTATTTCAACTCAAGATTTTATATGTTTTGAAATATAAATTGTATTTACAGCAGGTAGAGCGAAGAAGGAGATAGCGAAGACACTGAAGCAGGATGCAATGGCTTTCCCTATCCAAGTTTGAGGAATTTTGTCCCCATAACCGATCGTGGTGACGGTCACCTGGCAAGGAGAAGAAGGTAAAAGATTTTTTATATAATCAAACAATAAACACCCGGTATACAAACACATAACACGTTTCTGAAAGAAAAGACTCTTAAAGTGTTAGATTTGAGTTCATCGTGTTTTGGGGGCTGATAGTATTTGTGCTTTTTTCTTGATTATAAATACAAGTGTACTTGTACATGTAATAGGAAAAATAACCATATAAGAATCAAGCAAACTTCAAAAGCTGTTTTTCCAACAAAAAAAAACAGATTTAGTGTAGAGACGTTTTGTATAAATCCTATTTGCGTGACAAACTTCAGTCCCAAAAACAAAGTTATTACATCCGCTCATGGTTTTGATTAAAATCATACAAACGCTTTAAAAGTGCCAAAGCTTTTAAATCTGTACTGCAGCAGTCTACAAGACAACAAGAGAAAAAGTTCATCAGCCACGGTGGGTTCGCCCCACAACTGTCACTGATGGTTGGAGCATTTGATGTTCTTTCTCCTCAAGGGGAATGGGATTCCCATCCACTAATCCTCACTGAGTGTAGGAATTCGCCGGCTGAGGAGGGAGAATAAATACCTCTTGCGCTTGCACGTACACCCACTATGAAAGACGAGCCAGCTCTGACACATTCAGAGCACACTCGGCTCGCTGTGGGTGTCTGCGGGGTGTCGCTGGGTGAGCCACCGCTGTGAGCTAACACAAAGCGGCTGATGTAAGGTGAGACACTTTAAGGAGCTTTGGGGGGGGGGGGGGGGGGGGGGGGGGGGGGGAGAAGTGGAGGCGGGAAAGGCGGGCGAGTTTAGATTAGGGAGTGGGTGGAGTTCTGAGGGATTTAATCACTCATCCACAAATCCAATGTCTAAACAATGTCCTCCTGACATCAGAGTGGAATAGTCTATTCAAAAAAAACAAAAATCCCTCTCATTCAGGCGGGAGAGTGTGTGGAGGGAGCTGCACGAAGGTCACGGACATGTACTCTGATTATGTATTTATTTCTATATGCACTCATAAGTCCCACAGAGTATGAGTAAATTCATTTTGGGTGTGAACGATAAGCTTTGGTGTGACACACCCTTTTATAGCAGGACTGAGTTCACTAAGAAGATCAATTAAAAGGCTATTAACTATTATTTACCGGGAAAAATAAGAAGCAAAGCTGGTTATAGAGGCGGGTGGAGAGCTTAGGGGAAAGAGAAGGGGATATGAATCACGGCTCAGGCTTGTCCTCCAGCTGTGCAGTGCACCTGCACATCTGAATGCAAAACCCACGCCAAGACAAGGAACTCACTGCGGGAAAAGTTTAGCTAAGAGTTTCATCAAGTGCACACAAAACCCCTCACATACGATGCCAAACCCAACGCAAGAGAATATCACCACTCTCAAGTTTACAGTTTCAGAAAAACACAAAGGTGCAAATCCCCAAGTGGGATTTTTTTTCTTTGCATTGTGAAAAGAAAAACACAAATAACAGCCAACGCAGAACAGAGGGAGGAGCAGCACGACCCTTCTAACCCGTGCAACATAAAGGTCGTAATCCTGCAATTAAAGTTTTAATTAAGGGAACTGACACTTTATATTGGTGCTCTAAAAGTTCTTTCAGCCAAAGACCGGAGAGGTGAATGGTTTATTACACTCAATACTGATCCCTCGCACAAGGCTGACACAGGTTTCTCATTATTCTGCATTTTCTATTCAAATGTTTAATTAAATCTTCTGGAAATCTGAGCCTGCACATGAAGGAATTAGCAACTCTGAGCACAGAAAGCATCAACACACTGGCATCTGCGTTTAGCATTGCACCAAAATATACAACGTGAAGAGAAAAACACAAGGAATAATTGCTCTAATCAGGGTGGCCACTTGTGTTCTTCCCATTAGAGCTTCCTTTGGGAATGCACAGATCATCTGTTACCTCTATTAGCAGGAAGTTTCTTTGCAAAGACGTCGAGGATCTAACTTACAAGCTACGTTTGGAAATTAAAATACAACGCACACAATACAATAGGTCACCTTTAGACGAAAGTCTCAATATAAAACACAATCAGATAAGATATGATGCAAAACAATATGACAACATGATGCAACACGATACACACACAATGCAACAAAATATCACTCAATGTAGCACAATATGATACAAAACAAGGTAATACTATGTGGCAAGACACGATATGACACAAAATGCAACACTACAACACAATATGATACGACACCCTATGACACAAGCAAACTCAATAAAACTAAATAACAGAAAAGTGGTAAAATTACATTTCTAGCTAAAAGCCTAACAGCAGCCTTGGTGATCACTTAGCATCTAGCCAGCTGACCTCGTCCTGGAGGCCGGGGTGGAGAATTGAAACAGGTCAGAGATATAAGGCGGAGTTTAACTATTCAAGGCTCTTAAAGTAACACGGAGCAGTTTCCTGCTCCTCCGCCCTACTGGTTGAAGGTGGAATTACAACAAACAGCTCTGCAGCAGCCTGCTTTAGCTAGCTCTAACAATGAGCTAACACATGAGCCAAGTCTTACTAAATAAGCCACAAATCAAAAAGATCCACACTGTCGGACAAACGATATTATTACTTACAAGTCCAGTAGCAACAAAGCCAGGTCACCATCAGCCTGTGATTTCATAGCCTCCTTTAGCTCCCTCAAACTAGTGTAGGCCACGCTGATGTTCACTCTGGTTTTAGCACTCTGCTCCACCCCCAAAGACATTACTCTCGCACTTTTTTACTTCCAGGTTCTGCCATGATGCCAACAAAAAAGCAAACTTTTTTTTTCTTTTTGTGCTTTTTATTGACTATCAGCCAACTGAAGAAATTAACCGCACACAAAATACCAAACAGCCGTAAGGTAGGTATGAGACCGCCCTCTAGAACACCTACCCGCTCCACAAAACTGTTAAGTGCAGAATCTGGCCAGCAGAGGGCAGCAGAGTGGTGTTAAATATGAAACTGGTCAAGTTAACCAGGGGTAGGGAACCCTGGTCCTGGAGAGCTGCTATCCAGCACGTTTTAGAGGTTTCCCAGCTTCAACACACTTGATTCACCTGTTCAGCAGCTCATCAGGCTCTACAGAAGCCTGTTAATCACCTGCTGATTAAATTCAGGTGTGTTGAAGTAGGAAAACCTCTAAAACGTGATGGATAAAGACTCTTCAGGACCAGGGTTCCTTACCCCTGTTCTAACAATCATTGAGATCAGTGTTAAAGCTCTAGCTTAAAGTACAAAAAAAACCATCTACTGTTACTTTTAATGAGCAGAGTGGCCAAAACTAGCTTCATATTGGTCGTTTGTGCGTTCCAGTGAAAAGCCTTGCCTCGGAGTTCTGAACGGCCTGAATGCAGTTCAGCTCAGCTAACAATACAACACAATACGATGCAACCCAATGCAATATGAAACAAACTGAAATGACACGATACATCAGAATTCAACATATTTTACAACATGATACACACAATGTAATGTGATACCACATGACCTAACAAAGCACAGTTACATACATTATGACATCACACAACACAATTCAACATAAGACGATACAAAACAATGTGATACGATAGGAAACATCACAACATGACACAATACAATATAGTAGCAAACAATACCAAATAAAACTAGCCTGGCCTGCCAGACTCTCCCTCTGTCTATTCTACACAGAGGACGAGTCTGGATACTCAGAGGCAGAGAGCACCATGAGGGGCGGGACTAGCCAGCTCAAAAATAACCAATCAGAAAAAAGGCGGAAATGACGACTATCACGCAACGCTGTAGTTTTTTAGCTGTAGTCAAACATGGTGTCTCCGGCGTACGCGCGATTGATAGTTGTTTTTGTAGTAAAAACTTAAGAATCATAGTAGTTATAACCAATTCTGTATTCATATTTGAATGAAAACTACGAGACAGGACAATTTTCCACAGATGACAACAACAAACTGAATTTGGAAAAAGTTTAATAGCTGGCTCCGCTTATTGCCTAGATTACTGTGGTCAAGTGAGCCGACACTTGGAAATACACAGTCAAGCCAGCCAACGCTGGAGCTTAGCTAAAATTTGCTTTGCGTGTACAGGCGAAAACAAGGAAATGGCGTGGAAGTGTGACGCTTAAACATCAAAAATGTTTATTTAAGACTTACCTACAACTTTTCCAAACAATATCCAGAACAAATATGTTATAAATTTACTGTAGATGTTTGCAGCCTCACACTTCCACGTCATGTCCTTGTTTTCGCCTGAAAGGACGCGCCGATGCTTTATTACCGTAATGCACCATGTACGCGCAATGCTAATTTTAGCTAAGCTCCAGTGTCGGCTGGCTTGACCGTGTATTTCCAAGTGTCGGCTCACTTGACCACAGTAATCTAGGCAATAAGTGGAGCCAGCTATTAAACTTTTTCCAAATTCAGTTTGTAGCACGGCGCAAACATCTTTCTTTAGAAGAAAGGCTTTTAGCGCTTCTTCTTCTTGTTGTGGTTTTAAAAACATGTTCAAGTCATTTAGAACAGAGGAAAGAGCCACAGCAAACTGCGCTTCAGACGCCATCTTCATTATTTATGAGAAACTGAGTGTTGCGGTGTGTGACATACGCTGCTCAGTGCTGATTGGCTCGGTTAGAATTCTCAGGGGGTGGAGTTATTTGAATGGGAGCATTACCAGGCTCTTTGCTTGTCATAAGGAAGCATTGGCATGGCTGGCCAGGCAACATAAAAACAGCTTTTGAAAAAAGTACTCCCATAAACAGCCCCATGACCATTCATACAAACACATTTTGGTTTATGATAATCTGCCTTACCACGCCCCACCACAGTGCATCGGCGTAGCTAGAGAAGCCCGTCTTTCCCTCCTCATCTACAGCATCCTTCTCCGCCAAGTAGACAAAGTAGGAGGAAAATATCAGTCCCAGGAAGCCAATGTACAGCGTGGTAATCAACTCCTGAAAAATGCAAGACCAAAAAGGAGGAAATTAATTACAGGATGACAGATAATAGTATTTACTAATGGAAAGCTTCTGGACATCACTGCTGGGAATGGTTTTATTCAGCAGCTCTTGTATGCTGCAGAAAGTCCACCATCAAAACTTGAACTGTAGAATTGCTTCAAAACTGCTTTTCTCAGATAACACATGATCTGTAAATATACACACGTCATGTTCATTTATGTCCAGAGGATTGTTTGGGTTGTACCTGTGTAGATGAAGAAACAGGCTTTAAGTCTCACTATGCTGCAATGCTGTGATGGTTTTTACACAGCCAATTCTCAGCATCTTCTTAAGCTTTATGAAATCTTTAAGGACTTACTTAGGATATAATAGCCCTTGCATCATTCACCACTGAGACAAGCCCTATTTGGAGGAGGATAAAGAGGGTGTGGTAGTGATTAAGGTGTCTGCAATCAAACCAGAATACTGGGTTGAATGGGAATCGGACTACCCATTAGGTGTACTTATGTGCATGATGTTAAGTACTATTATAGCCTAATGGCTATTAGAATATAAATCTTCCTGAGCAGACATTTGAGCGCATTGACGGAAGAATTTGCAATAGCTGTGCAGCAAGTGTTATAAAGTTAAATCTTATTCCTCCAGCTATCTGTTTCATCAGAGAGCCGTGAGACTGTCAGTCTGCTCAGACAGATAATCACACTGTGGTGGCTTGTCTATAGGTAGCGCCACTCTCCCTGACGGGAAGGGGAAAAAAATCTAAAAATTAAAATAATCTACAATATGTATACACATATATTTACTATAAATGTGCCCATTTTGCTAAATAGTGTGCAATCTGAATCATCAGCACATCATTTTGACCAGCTGTCTCTTATTAAAGGCATACTACGCAACTTTTTCATATATTTAAATCAAGTGTTCCTTTACACCAGGGGTCCCCAATCCTGGTCCTCAAGGGCCGGTATCCAGCAGGTTTTAGTTGTAACTCTGCTTCAACACACCTGATTTCAATTAGCAAGTGATTAGCAGGCTTCAGCAGAGCTTGATGAGCTGCTGCACAGGTGATTCAACCACTGAATCAAGTGTGTTTGAGCAGAGAAACCACAAAACCTGCTGGATAGCGGCCCTCCAGGACCAGGATTGGGGACCCCTGCTTTACACAGTAGATTTCCCCCAAACAGACTCACTAATATAGAGTATGTCTATATTAGTGTAGTAGGTCGTGTTTATTCTGTGTATTTTATTTTCTCTAGCTGCAGCTGTCTGGATGTGACAGTTTTTATTTATTTTTAATCTCTCTTTTTATGTTCTTTTTAATGATTTTGTTTTTAATTGTTTGTGGTTGGTGTGTTTTTACTGTGTCATGTACAGCACTTTGGGCATGGCTAATGAAAGAAAGTGCTTTATAAATAAAGGATGATGATGATGATGATGATGATGATGATGATATTATATCTTTCCTGGGACACTGGAAAAAGCTGAACAGCCAATCACAATAGTGAGAACTGGAGATTTTTTGTCCAATTAGCATGAATTAATTTAATACCTCGATCTATCTATCTATCTATTGGCACTTACACACTAGCACCGGCTCTACCCGGCCTAGTCTGGGTATCTTGTGTTCACATCCGGGTAGCCCGAGAATTTCTGGTGTCAAACCGGACGTGTTTTCAGCCCTCTTCCCAAGGCGTTCTACCAAGGGTCAAAACTGAGCCAACACACCCACTGCCGACTGATTGGTCGGCTCAAATTCACGCCTACCATTAGGGGGAGCCTCCGATTAACGGATAGAATCAGAAAGCGGGTGCTTCCCGCATGTGCGCTTCATTATCATTCTGGATAGAGGAGTTAATGAGCCTCTGGCTGAAGCCGTTTTTCTCTCTCTCTGCTGTGAGGAGCACACACACAAACACACACACACACACACACACAGAGACAAACACAGACACACACACACACACACAAACACACACACACACACACAGAGACAAACACAGACACAGTGCTGCCAGGCTGCCACACACAGCAAAGCAGGACGCAATATGAGGCAGAGTCTCAGAACTCCTTTGTTTAATAAGGAAGACACCGCAGACTTCCCCGCCCACATGCTCGGAGATGCGCTCATGACATCACTGATATCTTTGCGCCAATTTTTCGCACCGATTTTGGAGACCGCCCATGTGCTCAACTACATCCGCAGTGTGGAACCGACGCGGCTGGGCTGGGGTCGGCGGAATAGAGCCGATGCTAGTGTGTAAGTGCCATCTCTCTCTCTCTCTCATTTGTTCTCACTTTATGTGATTATAATGTTCAAACAAGATATCTAATGAATGTAGTGGAGTGTCACCTACTGGTGGAGTTGAGTATTGCACTTTGATATGTCCATGCTTTGGACAGATGATTAATTAAGACAAACAGGCTGTTGGAGACTAAAAACTCAAGCAAAACTAATGACAAAATAAACTGTGGATAAGGACAAAAACAGACATTAAGGACTGAATCTGCTCACACGTGTATTTTTGGGTATTGTTATAGTTTAGTTTATCTATAAATCGGATTCTCTGTAAAACTGCTGACATGGAGAAGGAGAATAAATGATTGCTTTGGAATTGCAGACCGTTTCCAACTATTTATTTGAATACTCATAATAGATTAATTAGGGAAATATTTTCATACATAGCTCCACCAAGAATTTTTTTTCACCAGACACCACTGTTACTAAAGTAAACTCTATGCTGACAAAAACCCGTGGTTGGAATAGTTAGAACTAGTTGACTTCTGATCCTGATATGCACAGCAGGGACACAAGTGAGAGTAGGAAGAACATAGACACTTTCTAAATCAAAAATTAGACTTAACTGAACTTCTATTGGCAACTAAGAACTCATATTTGGACAATGGCAGTGTCCCTTCACCAGGAGTCACATCCATCATCTCCAGCAGAGGCCTACTGTCTGTGTTTTATGTCTCTGTGATGGAAATACCACCAGCTCTCAGGTGATGGTAAAGTTTCAAGCTATATGGAAGTCATTAACAGCTCTTTGATAATCTGAAACCTTTTTGCCAAAAATAAATGTACATGCAACATGATACTACGCTTAAATGTGGACAGGCTACACCGGTGCTATATGGCTGGCAGCACAGAATGAGGAGAACTATATTAAACTAGCAAAATATGTGAAGTAATGCATTGGCAAATTTGGATCTGAGTGTGATCCATTGCAACAATGTCTTGAGAATGTAAAACACGTCTACTAAACAGAGCAGAAGACTAGATAGTAAAATAAATACAGCCCACAATATCCTTTTTGACCCCATCTGGGTAATCCTCAACAGTACGTTCTACTCCTCTGGCACATCAAAACCAGGAATGTCAGGTTTGCCTCGACAAAGGACCGTGATGTTCTTCAGGGATTAAGAGACTGTTACATCCTCCAACTCTATTGTGTGTCAGCCTGAGAAAAATCTAAAACAAGTGTACCATGATACAAAGGTTCACTCAATAGCTGTTTTCTTTCCCTTATAAAGCCACGTCTGCTGTAGATTTTCACACACACACACACACACACACACACACTGAGTTTGTCAGAAGGAGAAATTTTCATGGGGATTAAAGCAACAAGTCTTACTGTTGGAGTGTGTAGGCAGTGGTTATGTCAGTGCATTTACCTAATAAAAGATCCTGGGGCCAACTGAAGGTGCTGTGATTATACCTGTCTGTCTATTAGGTGTTAAAGATGTCGGCAGAAATAAGTCTTTGGGTTTTTCATAATTAAAAAAAAACACTAGAACTTAACTTTCAGTATCAGATGATGATTTTTTTTGCCTACCTGTCGGTGAATGAAAACCACAGAGCCCAGAAGCCTCCACGTTCCTCCCTGTCGGTCTACATGCAGCATTCGCAGGATCTGGAGAAAACGGATGCCTCTGCGACACATAAAGCCATCTCATTCGTTATTAAATTTCATCAACAACTTATGGGTTTAGCGCTGAAGCCTTTACCTGATGGCAGACGTGGCAAACACTTGGCCATTTGACCCTACGCCGAGCACAATGATAGAGGCAATGACAACTATCAAATCTATGAAACAGAGAGAAAAACACTAGAGTCAGCCAAGTTTTAAATATATAAAACATTGAAAGATATGGATTAAGATGTTTTTCTACAACACTACAATACAACATTCAATGTACAAGAGGGATTAAAGGAAGCAGCCAGGTGCACCTATGATTGATATGGGCTTCCTGATAAAGCGAAGTCGTCCTTTGATGCCTGCATATTTGCTGCGGCAGCCTGCCGACCACAGCCGGACCACATACTCCGTGCCAAAGAACAGAACCAGCACTATCTCCTGTGGAGGACAAACAGGGAGACAACAGTTACATTAATGCATCAGTGCCGAGACAAAACACCAAAATATACAGGGCGAGAGAACGTGGAAGCAGATAAGATGTCGTTTGTAAAGGCACTGATAGCACATTAGCACTAATTTAAGGCCATTATAATCAGTCTCCAAGATTTACAACCAGATACAAGGAGCAGTGGCAGGTGTGTGAGCTGGGAGGTGGTATAGATGTACCAGACCACCCAGCTACCCATGGGGAAAGATGGAGGCTGATAACACCATACTGAGACCAAGTCAATGGCTAAGCGATTGCAGTGTCAGAAACAACATTACACTCCTTCTAACACATAAGCAGGAAGAATAATTTCCTTATTGATGAGATCTTGTTATAAATAAAAACCAGAATGATGCGTTTTTATTTCATTTCCCTTTATGCCATTGAGCATCTTTTTACAATCATTAGAAGGAGATCACTGGCCACAGTTTATCCAAAAATATTTATCCAGCGTGCTGCCTGTTAGAGCCTTTAGCCATGTGGGTGGCCTTTTTATTGACTTCAGTTGTCTGAGCTGGCTGCTCCCTGACCGCCCCCTGTATGAAACCTAATACCACGAGCCCTGCTGTAACAACACAGAGCCACGGAGCTAAGTAACCTGTCAGTCACAACAGACAGCCATCCTTCTGAAATAAGGTGTTTCTCTATCTATTTCTGTAGCTTTAGACTTTAGATTAGATTTAGATTACATCACCTGCTAAAAGATGAATGGTGGGTGCTTGTGTGTGTGCATGTGTGTGTGAGATAGTTTTTATACTGTATGTTCTTAGCAAACTATGTCATAAACAACTAGACAGATATTAATGTTGGCCCTACATCTACTACTGATAAACTAATTAAAGATGGACCCAGCTAATTAACCTCATCCGGCACAAAAACATGGCTATAACTAAGTTAATGTTATAGATACTGAGCTATAATGTGGTAGCTGAATCTACACTCTGAGTGCAGAATCATGTGAGATTGCATTTCCATACTTAACCTAGTTTCAAACTCTGGCGTGAAAGATATGATTTCCAAAACATGACTAGATAATCAGGTCAAACTAGCTTCTTGTTTAGCGCAACTCAGTGACTGAAACCAAACAAACAGCAGTTGTAGTCTATCATCCATGTTAACAAAGCCACAGTGGGAACCTGAATGCAATCCAGATCTCCAACAACGATCTTCTTAGAGCAGTAGTGTCCAATCCTGGTCCTCCAGGGCCACCATCTAGCATATTTCCTCTGCTTCAACACACCTGATTTAATCGGGTGATTCAGCAAAGCTGGAGGACATGGTGAACAGGTAATTCCACCCTTAAATCAGGTGTGTTGCAGGGAAACAACAAAAACATGCTGGGCAGTGGCCCTCAAAGTTCACCCTTATAAAGGTTTACAAACATCTTCATAATGTAAAATCACAATACTAAACAAACATTCATATTCACTAAACCAACTATTGAGCTAAATGACAGCTGGATGAATCCTGAAAGTCAAAGGTACACATGAATTTCAGAAATTTGAAGAGATTAATCATCATAATACCATAAAATAGGTCACCCAGATGTTGGGGGTGGTTTGTGAGTGTTGTGAAACTGGCAGCTCTGTGTTTACTGGAAACAGCTGTCTGCTGGTGCAGCCGTAATCTCATCAAAGCCAGACGAGGGGGAATCATACTCAAAGAGCATCATATGAAAATGTGATTGGATTGCTCGGTGTCCTGTCTCAAAGAAGGTGTACACACACACACACACGCACACACACACACACACACACACACACACACGCACACACACACACGCACACACACACACACACGCACACACACACACACGCACACACACACACACACACACACACACACACGCACACGCACGCACACACACACACACAAAGTGCTACCTGAGCTTTGTTGTATGGACTATAATAAACCAACATGCCTTTTATTTAACAGTTATAATGTTTCAATCTAAAGTCAATCTTGCCTCCTAAGTAGGGCTGGGCAATAAATCGAAAATTTATCGTTATCGAAATTTCTTACTTTTATTGTTATCGTTTTTCCAATGTCAGTAAATTTGATAATAAAAAAAGATGTGTGTAGGTTGGTGACATTCATATCCCTTTAAGAGGCTGTACCACCTCGAGTCATATAACAACATAATGCACGTGACAGCCCCATCTAGTGGACAACTTTTGTTTTTGTGCATGTAATTATCGTCCATTTATCGTTATGGAGGTGAACTCCTCAATATACCGTGATATTGATTTTAGGCCATATTGCCCAGCCCTACTCCTAAGTCACGACTTCTCATGTTCTAATATAGCAAAACAGAATTATTATTTCTAGGACTTTGTCAACATTTGCTTTATAACACATTTTTGTTGGTTGTTAATTTAGTTTTAATTTCAGAACTAAAAATTAAGATTTGATCTAAAGCCTATTGGTTACTTTGTCAACAATGACTTTTTATATTAAACATACTAATAAATATTAAGACAATTATCCAAGGAGGGGGAAAATATGTATTAAAGTAATCAAAAGCTGTTTCCAAATGTACGACTGCTGATTGTGCTGCTTTTTGTAGATGGGGTTCAACTGCTGCACATCGGTACAGAACATCTAAAAATATTCACACATGGGCTGCTCAACTAAGAGAAAACAACTCGTGATCACAATTATTTTGGTCAAAACTGAAATCAGGACTGTAAAACATCCCACTGACTTCTGAAAGAGAGAATTGTATTAGCACGTGGAAGTTGAGCTGTGTAGTGATTAAAGCAGGTTATATAAGAGCAAAGCCATTTTTATCGTACGGTAAACAATAAAGGCAACCATAAAAAAGCATAAGACACATACACACGATTTCAGCTTACAGGAGGCCAAATGATAAAATGGTAAATGACCTGTAGCACTTCTAGAGCCCCCCAAGGCACTTTAAAACACAACAATCATTCATGCACACATTCACACACTGATGGTGGTTAGCTACATTGTAGCCATAGCTGTGCTAACACTGGGCTCCTCTCACCTGATCAGCTCCACCTGGACTCTGCCACCGCTACAAAATCCAGCTACTCCTAAGTTCTGGGAGCAGCAGGACAGAGAGGTGGCTACTGTCCTGTTGTCTCCCCGGCGGCACTATTTTTTGCTTCTGTAAACTTTATAGTTTTACCTAACAGCATGTCTCTGGTTTACACCTTTCGACCCTTTTAGAAAAAGAGCTTGGCTTTTAAGGGTTTTAGTACAATACATCGATCAGAAGATTTTGTGATGCCTTTCGGAGCTAGTGTTCTTAAGGATTTTAACAAACTAGGACCTCACTTGGAAGGTTTTGTGCTGTCCTTCTGATGAGTTTGTTTAGAGTTTACCAGACTTAGCAGAAGCTGTTATTTGTTTAGGTTTGCCGCCGGTTGGTCTTTTGTTCCCTTGTGTTTGTTTTTATTTATTTTTCTGTTTGTAAATAAAAACTTTGTTATATTGATTTAAAACACCAGAGCCTGCATCCCGGTATTGTTACCCCTGGCCACCTAGACGGCCTGGGGCGAAACAACGGGTCTAGGTTACCTTTTGCTTTATTCAACTCTGAGAGATTTCTGTTTTACACTCAGCACCTAATCCTTTTCATTTCTGTTTATCTTCTCTAGATTTGGTACAGACGTTTTTGACTGCACTTGTTTTTTGTCTGCATGATGTGACAAAACATTTCACCTCAGTATAAAAAGGGTTTCTTTATGGTTGTGTTTAGGCAATGAGCTGATGGACTATTAACACGTGGAACCTCAGAAACCACAGTCATGGTTAAAAGAAAGAATCTGATGACATGGGCATTCTAACAAATTAAAGTAACAAAAAATATTCTGTGTGTGTGTGCGTGCGTGTGTGTGTGCACGCACACACTTCTCTCTCCAGCCTGGCTACCCTGCAGGCCAAATATCCTCAAGGACTAACGTCCCCTCTGCCATCCAAAACAAGCAGCTTGTGATTCACTGATGCTGGATGACCCTGAACCTTCTAAGAATAGTTATTCTCACCAGTGAACGCCACCATCAGCAGAGCTTCACCCCCTACAAACACCTTCACATTTACTGGTGTGTGTGTAAACACACACAACAATTAAATAATTTATTAGACTATTTTTTGAAACTCTTTGAAATGACTTAACTTTTAATCATTACCCAGATTATTCATTTTCTTATAACTCAACACAGAAAAGAGGAACCAGAGAGGAAAGGACGAGGATTTGAGGAAATGACAAAGAGAACTACAGTGTGGCAAAGTAAATATCAGTGGTAGTAGGGTCAAACGTTTACAGAACACAGAGTCCACTCTCTGTGCGTGTGTGTGTGTGTGTGTGTGTGTGTGTGTGTGTGTGTGTGTGTGTGTGTGTGTGTGTGTGTGTGTGTGTGTGTTTATACACAGTGGACTGGTAAGAGACAGGTGATGCAAGCTTTTTGTAGTGTTTTCAAACAGAAGCAGCCATAATTTCTGTCTACATGTTGTGAAGACACAAGACGTAACAGCCTAATAAGCCACAAAAAATTCAGCCAACCAGCACGTAGCAGCGAGCAGTCTGTGTGGAGCCAAAAGGTTCAGCGTAATCATGAAAACTTGAGAGGACACGATAATAATGCGTGTGTGTTCATGGGTGTGTGTGTGTGTGTGTGTGTGTGTGTGTGTGTGTTGCGGTGAGTGCATCAGCTAAAAGTAATTAGTCTTTTAGAGTTCTGTAATTTGGGCCGAGCTGTAAGATGGCCGTCTGTTAAAACTTCTCTAAACAAAGATCTTACATCTCCACCATGTGGACAAAACAGGGTAGTGCAGGAAAGTCCTTCCTGACAAAGTTTTCACCCATTTTTCTCAAAATGAAACTTCTCCAGAAGATAAAACTTAGTTTTTATTATAATCAGCTTATTGATTCATGGTTATATGAATTTATTTTTCATCTTGCTTTTCTGAACCAAAATTTAGTGGAAGTGTGTTAAATCAGAATGAGTAAGAAATAATATTCCCAACTGAAATTCTTGACATTTTAAGGTTTTTATAAAGTTTTGTTTTTTGGTGGGACCTTGTGAGTACAAATGGGTTATTTTCCCCTCTATCTTTTTGTGGACCTCTATGATGGACTGTCAAGAGTGACGCCACCCCATTTCTTATCTTACCTGTCTGCGGACGATTTTAAGTGCAGCATCTAACATTTCTGAAAAAACACTTTATGCAAATCAGTGCACATTAAATTTGTATTTGGACTTCATATGGCAGCAGTGGATTGTGGTTCCAGCTCCTGCTTGTGTTTTCTCTGGTTTCAACAGTCCAGAGACATTTATGAAGTCATTTAGTGTGCCTGTGAGTTTGTGATATGACATTATATAAAGCAGTGACTGAGATGATGCTGAACATTTTGTTTCAAGTGTCCAACAGCAGTACTCACCATCCAGAAGAGAGTTCCTGTTGCAAAATCTGCGTATTGTTCTATTGTGGACAGGACGCTGAAGATAAGACACACCAGAACCATGACGAAGCTGCAGAGAGGAACAGAATGATTCAATCATCACCCTCACTACAGCACACTATGAAAACTGATGGATGTAGAAACTGTTTCTAAAATATGATTATTTGATCATCTCATATATTTTCTTTTACTGTGAATAATCTATTCATTTGTTGATGAAACAGAAACAACAGAAAACTGAAAAGTACAACAAATGTGCTGCATAGTTTGATGCACTCTGCTTCTGTTTTCCCTGCTTTCATCAGTCTTCTTGTATTACCAGCTGACAGGATGTTTCCACATCTCCTAGCAACTGTGAAACAATCTGACGAGACAGTCCATCTGTCAGTGTACATATATTGTCTACGAATACATCCCCTCTGAGGAAACATACACCTGCAGGACACCTACTGTAAGAAGAGCATCAAGTAGGGAGAACAGGAAGATGGTTCCAACATGGAGGTGAAGACACACAGAGGTCCATCTTTTGTCTCAATTCATTATTTATTCACCTTTTCAGAGTCTTTTTTTTTTTTCTTTTTCTTTTTTGGCCAAAAATTTGAAGAATTCCAGTTTATTGCATTAATTGCAAAAACAAGATTAAACCAAATAATCTAAAGAATTGTTTTTAATTTTAACTATTCCAATAGAATAACTGCATGCATAATTTACACTGGGAAAGAGAAAAAAGCTGACAGGTCAGAGAAGAGGAGCCCATCAGATATGAAAAAAAATAATAATAATTTTATATATATATATATATATATATATAAATCTCGAAAGGCATAGTTTACATTTATTTTATTCAGCTTGCTGTTTTTGTAGCTTCAGTAACTGAATCAGATTCTCATGTGAGACACCAATATTTCAACAATCATGAAGTTCATTCAAAAGGAGATCTGCTTTACTCATTTATAACACTGACACATCAGCAGAATGTGGTCAGATGAAGATGATGATGAAGGTTCACTCACACATGAACAAAGCATGTAGGCCAGATGGAAGAAAATATATTGTTCTATAAGGATTACAGCTCACTGATACACAGTGGCACACATTCAGACACATTTCCTTATTTCTTTACCCTCTTTTGAATTCAGATCAACACAAACAAATGTAACATGCAAACTCACTGAAACAGATAATTTAAATTCACTCTTGAACCTGTAAAGACGCCAGTCATAAACAGGAAGCTTCACGCAGATCTAGGGCTGGACAGCTTTAGTAACTATTTATCTGAAAGAAAACATGTGTGCAAAATGCTGTGTATGCAACAAGAAAGCAACCTATAAACTCATCAATCATGGGGTCCCCCAGGGTTCTATTCTAGGAACACTTATTTTCAAAGCCAATCCTCATCACTACTAAATAAAATTAGATTAGCAAATGACACAAACTTGTTTTTGCCCACAAGAACACAAAGGAACTTGAACAAGTCATAGAAAATGAACTAATGAAAAAATGCCTGGTTCAGGTGTAACAAACGTTCTCTTAAAGCTGGGGAACGTAGTTTAAAATTCTTAAAAGTTACTAAAAATACTTATATTTGACTGACACTGTTCAATTTATATATATCCTAAGTCCCTCCCCTGGCCTCTACAGCAAAATTAATAATTTGCACAAGTCTAGCACATTAACCAGGAGATTTAACCCACAATCAATGAGAATGCAACCCAATTCTAACTGTGCACTGTAGGGTGACTCGTACGCCAATGTCATATTGTCATATATGAAAATGTCATATTGATGATCTGACAAAGAACTATCCAAATATGCTTCTTTGTTTTTTCAAACTGAGATATTTTCTCCCACCTTCTGCACTTCTTACCCCATATAAAACCTTTTCTGAGCCCCACCTACATTAATGCAATATCATATGGTGTAATGCATTTAAAAACATAGAAATTATCCAGAAAAAAAGTCATACAAGCCTTATTATGGTCTATAACTCTACTACCAAAACACCTTTTTACCATTATGACTTTCTGGAGCTTACTTAATAAAATCATTTATAAACTCCATAATGTACCAAGTCGTTCACAACCATGAACTGTGTAATCGTATTCCAATCTTCCTTCCTATACACACCTACTCAACCATGAGCAAAAGACAAATTATTGGGAAAAAACAAAAGTGTCAAAAAAAAGCTCAGAGCACAGAGGATTTATTAGTTTCACCATTGAAGTTGAATTACTGACAAATTAACTTTTGCACCATATTCAATTTTTTTAAAGTTTAACTTGTACTATGAAGTCTGCCTGAGCTCCACAGGTTGGATTTTCTCACTTGCTTCAAGTCCTTTTGTTGGGACATGGAAACATTAGCATGTTTTGCATATTGTGCCAATTTATTACAACACACTCATTGACAAAAGTCATTGCACACTAGTCCCAATAAAGCTGCTTGTTTTCATATATTTTTGTATGGATTTGACCAAAAATAATTTGAATGTTATTGTTTGCAGGGCTTTAGGTGGCAGCTTTACTAGGTCTTCACAACAGAAAAGACCTGTTGAAGCTACAGGTTGTGACAAGTGCAGATAAACTCAATTCAAAATCCATTTCCATTCTGCTGAAATCAGATCATCTAGGATAAGGATCAATGTTATTTCATAATCATGTGGCTCATTCACAAAGTCGTGTAATCTGTGTGTGTTTTCTGTAAGCACATATGTGTGCTGTTTTGGAGGGATGACAGTGCAATTAACTATTTATAGCAATCTCTAATTCCACTGGTGGTGTGATAGATCAGCAGCTAGCAGTGAATTTTAAAAAGCAATTGCTCACAATTTTCATTTTCCATTTCTGGTTATTTCTTTATATTGTACTAGCGATGTTAAAAATTCTGGTTTATTCTCTGAGAAATATTTTCTTATTTTTAAAATACATGCTGGCAGGTAGGCACAGCAGTTACCAGCTTTGGAGTAGAACTCCATTCCAGTCAACCTTCACCAACCTTGGTGAATAATGAAAGAGTGAGTTTTTTATTTTTATTTAACCTTTATTTAACCAGATGAGTCGATTGAGAACTCATTCTCATTTACAACGACGATCTGGCCAAGAGGCAGCAGCAACAGACACATAGTTAGCTTTACACAAACAGATAAGATAAAAAAAACAGATAAGATTAAAAAAAGCAAGATAAAAATAAGATAAAACAGCTAGACATAAGACAAAGGACTGTTCTCATATATAATATGTACAAGCCATCAAAACAGACTTAAAACAATCTTTACGTACTCAGAAGCAGGCACATTGATCAGAAACTATTGAATGCAATGAATTATTGAAGGTAGATAATGGAACGTAGGTAGTGAGCTTTAGTGATTTTTGCAGTTCATTCCAGTCATTGGGAGCAGCAAACTGGAATGAGGAGTGGCCAAAGGAGGTGCGAGCTTTGGGAATAACCATAGAGATTAGGTTACTGGAACGTAAAATGCGCTGGTTGTTGAGTCTGAGGAACCAGAACATTCTGATGTGAAATGGGCAAATGGAGGGAGCCTAGGAATACCTATTGTGTAGTACCATCAAGTGCCCAGGCTTTTGACAGGATTGAGCTTGAACTAAAAGTACAAAGGTGACAGAGGTAGCACATTCATGGAGGAAACACATGCATCCTTCTCTCCACCAACACACTCCAGCTCATCTTGGGGTATCTCAAGAACTGTCCAAGGATGTCAGAGACAAGATTAGACCTGCACAAGGCTGGAATGAGCTACAAAACCGTTAGCAAGACTCTGGAAGAGAAGGTGACAACTGTTGGTGCAATTGTTGGAAAATGGAAGGAGCACAAAATGACCATCAATCGATCTCGGTCTGGGGCTCCTCACAAGATCTCACCTCGTGGGGTGTCAGTGATTCTGAGAAAGGTGAGAAATCATCCTAGAACTACACAGGAGGAGTTAGTTAATGACCTCTAAGTAGCTGGGACCACAGTACAAAGCAATGGATTAAAATCCTGCAGTGCTCACAAGGTCCCCCTGCTCAAGAAGGCACATGTGCAGGCCCATCTGACGTTTGCCAATGAACACCTGAATGATTCAGAGAGTGACTGAGAGAAGGTGCTGTGGTCAGATGAGACCAAAATTGAGCTCTTTGACATTAACTCAACTCGCTGTGTTTGGAGGAAGAAAAATGCTGCCTATGACCCCCAAAACACCGTACCCACCGTCAAGCATGGAGGTGGAAACATTTTGCTTTGGGAGTGTTTTTCTGCGAAGGGCACAGGACAACTTCACCGCATCAACAGGAAAATGGACAGAGCCATGTATCATCCAATCCTGAGCGACAACCTCCTTCCCTCTGCCAGGAAACTGAAAATGGGTCGTGGGTGGGTGTTCCAGCACGACAATGACCCAAAACATACAGCAAAAACAACAAAGGAGTGGCTCAAGAAGAAGCACATTAAGGTCATAGAGTGCCCTAGTCAGTCTCCGGAACTTAAAGTAGCTCTCCGGAGTATTTCTTTTATCTGATGGCAGTGTTTGCGAAAACTTTTGAGCCACGCCTGCCAAACTGGCAGATGTGAGAGCGTCTCACGCAGGACATTTTTGAACCACGTAGGACAATGTCCTCGCGGGCTTCAGATTTGTGTCTATTTAACAATGGGTATTGTAGTGACCTCTGACCTTTACATATTATACATATTTTTATTGTGACAATAATCTGTTGACATAATTTGAAAAAAGAACCAACAATGTGATTTTCTGAAAAATTCAGAAAATGGGGATTAGACAGTGCCTCTGCTTAGAAAATAAACCAACACAGTTTATCAGGAAATTATTAGAGATCATCATGTAATTATTATAAATTATTATGAAACACCAGAAACAACATGTTATATATGAAAATATTTCTAAATATTGTAATGATCCATAAGGGCTTTTTGTGACTGATGCTGTAGCCTGATGTTACTGTTCCTTTAAGAGACGCTGTGGCTGGTTGAGGTGAAACTGGAAGTTGGAGATGCAGGTTTGTCTCAGCTGTTTGTTAAACTACTCTAATAAACTGCTGTTAAGGACATGTAGCTGCATCTCCTCTCAATCCTCCAGAAAAACTGCTGCCTGGCTTCTTCATTTTGAACTCATGAGTTACTTTGACATTAGCACATCAAAAAGATCCGTCGACCGCAAAAATAGCGGAATGTGCGCTGTGCGGCCGCACCAGTGAGGTGACGTCACCGAAGCACAGGAGAAGAGCTCTGCAGCAGCGGAGCGCGTCAGACACAAATGAAAGAAAGTATGAGCAAACATGAACGATCGTGTGTTAATTATGTTTTTTTTGGTGGCGCCACTTCGAGAATGTTACTGTGGCCGTGTGCAGGACGCAGCTGTCCGAATCAGCGCTCTGCCTCTCCATCCTCTCTGCCCCAAAAGAAGACCCGGTACGCTGAGAGTCCAAATATATAAATAATGTAATATAGGTAGAAACTGGATCTTTTTTCGGGCTCCCCCTGGGTGTGTAAGTTGATGGCTTCCAGGGGAAGCCAACAAACAGTCTGCAATTTGTGGTTTTCAAGAAGTTTATTTTATTTTGGCACGATCAGAATAGACGCACGGCGTTGGTCATAATGTCCGACGATTTAAAGTTTTTCGTCGGACAATATTAAATCACGTCGGTAATGTCCGACGTGTTTTCGCAAACACTGTGGTGGCACCATCTAGTGGCTGACAAGCGTATCACACCAATAGTCAGGTCTCGATAATTTAAGATGGCGACTGCTCGTTTCTTGTTTATGAATGTGCTTCTGTAGCCGACAAACAGAGCTAAAACATGTTGTTTTACAATTATTATTCTCATGTCATGTTGTGTTTTCATATATTTATATTTTAAAGACTGACTTGTCCGTGAAAATTTCATCAACGCTGCATCAGCCGAGGTACTTCCTTAAATTTGAAGCACGTAAGCAGTAGTCTAACACTATTGGTTAGTTCTGGTCGCCGCTCAGTTTTCTATTGCACGGATTTTACGGGGCAGGGGGCGGGCTTAGCAAAAAAATTAAAAAAGACGTATTGCTTACATTATATCACACTACATGATAAGTCAATCACTTTTACGGATTTCTGAAAAATCATACAAAATTCCTGAAAGGGGAAAACTCCGGATTGATGCTTTAATCCAATAGAAAACCCATGGAGGGAGCTGAAGCTCAAAGTTGCACAGAGACAGCCTCGAAACCTTAGTGATTTAGAGATGATCTGCAAAGAGGAGTGGACCAAAATTCTTCCTAAAATATGCGCAAACTTGGTCATCAATTACAAGAGATGTGTGACCTCTGTGCTTGCAAACAAGGGTTTTGCAAGTGAATGGGGCTACAGTGGAGGAAATAATTACCATACCATACCAGTTTATTTGTTCGGCGCAATTAAACACAGCGTGAGAGCTGAACAAAGCGCCTTACAGTTGAAAAACAAGCAGAAATAAACAATTGCAATAGCATGACACCCAAACAAGCAATAAAAGGTAGAAAACAGACACTCACAGCAATTCAATAAAAAATCGTCAAATCAACCATAGGACTAAAAAAAGCAGTAAAAATTTTTTTTTTTTGGATCTCTCGCTGATTTTGTAAGTTTGTCCAATGACAAAGAAATGAAAACCCTCTAACAAATAAGACTTAATAGTTAGTGGCAAAACCCTGGTTTGCAAGCACAGATCTTGTCTCTGACATCCTTGGACAGCTCTTTGGTCTTCCCCAAGTTGGAGGGTTTGGAGTCTGCTTGATTGATTGATTCTGTGGACAGGTGTCTTTTATACAGGTGACTAGTTAAGACACGTGTCTTTAATGAGGGTGACTAATTGAGTAGAAGTGTCTAACCACTTTGTGGGAGCCAGAACTCTTCGGCCCTATTTCAATACTCGCACTGCGCCCTACACCCTTCTGTGAAGTGTGCTTAGAGGAAGTGCGCAGTAAGGCTTCGAGTGCGTAGTACACAAGTGTGCAAATAGTTGCCGAATTGGGACAGTGAGCATTACGTCATCGATCGTGACGCTGGGATGCCGGCCGCTGTTTGTGCTTTTTTAAAAATCTTTATTAACAGCTTTCAAACACACAAACAATTATTTGATTAAATTTAAATTAATTGCTGTCCTCATTTATAAACATTCAGAGCATGAATAAATATCATTAATCGTCTTAAAATGAACTTCTATCACCTGAAAATACATGTTTTCAGAAAAGCCACTTGACCCATTGCTCCACCTCCTTCTCAAAATTCCCACGCAGCAATGGATTGTGGGTAATACCCTTCACCCAAGTCCGCAGAGGTGCGGACTTGGGTGAAGTGCGGATCAAGGGTGCAAAAGGGGCGTGGTCAACTTCCGCACTTGAGAATTGGGACACCCTACACACTCGCACCCCTGGCCGGGAACGTGCAATTGAAGGGCGCAAGGGTGCAAGTGCGAGTATTGGGATTGGGCCTTAATGGTTGGTGGGGGTTCAAATACTTATTTCACTCAATGAAATGCAAATCAGTTTCTATCTTTTATTTAAAGTTATTTTTTGAATTCTCCTTTTGATCTGTCACTGTTAAAATAAACCTACCATTTAAATGATACTCTTCTGAGACTTTTCATTTCTTTGTCATTGAACAAACTTACAAAATCAGCAAGGGGTCAATTACTAATTTCCTCCATTGTATACAATACATCATAATAACTCTTTATAAGACTTTTCACCTTTATAACTGTATGATATTCCCTGGTAAAAGTCACTGTGTTCCTGCTCCTTGGAAAATGAAACTGTACAAAGGACCCAGTCCTCATGACTTCAAATACCATAAGTCCAATATTTCAGTGATGGTATTTGATCATTTACAAATAGTCGTTCGATAGGGATTTAGTATTTTACTAAAGTCATAGGATTTCTGCATTGACGCTGTAGGAATGCCTTTGCTGCAGACTAGACTGAGTCACTCACAACCATTAGCTAACCTTATTCAGGCAGGCCAAAACCCCTGGGATCTGATTAAAACAAAACAGCTGGGGTTTTAGTGAGTATTATTGACTGCAAATCTGTCCAGCTTCACTAAAATAGAGCATAAAGCCACACCAAACACCAAACTGTCTACTCAGTAAATTCAGTAAGGGAATTCAAAATGTCTGATAACATCAGTAACTTTACTGGGTGAAAATACTAAAAACTTAAATGAAATCAAGTAAAAGCTAAGCATGATTTTAGCGGGAAAAGTCTTGTTGGAGCTGAAAAGTTTCAATTTAGAAATGAAACCAATCTTAGCTGCAGGAACTGCATCTTCAAAGGTAAAGACCTAAATATAAAAACTAATAGGTTTGTCCAGGAGAAATACAAGTTCAAACGTACATGGCTCAGTTAAATATATGATCACTATGATGTGTGAGAACTGGATGGTAAATATTGAATAAAGTGTCAAACGCACAAAGATGAAATGTGATCTAAAAACAATCTATGTGTTTTTCACACTTATTAATGGTACAAAGAAGGACAGCACTAGTTTGCATCCTGCAGTCTCAGCTGTCTGTATGATGTGGCAGAGTGAGACAGGTGGGAGGGACACATTATGATGAGCTGAGGCAAAGAGGTCTGCTGCAGGCACTTCCCATCTACTCATTTAACAATAACAACCAGTTTATAGCAGAAAAATACCCAAACTATGATTTGGGAGAACAACAAAGTTTTGGACCAGACTAAATAATCTGTAGCAGTACATATGGAATAACATTTTCTACAAAAAAGTACATTCCAGCAATAACCGTTTGAGCAAAGAATTATCCCCAAATAATATTAGCTTTAGTCGAAGTGAATTTAATTTAGTTTTAGTCTTTTGAATAAAAATCTTTTTTAGTCACGATTTAGTAATCCAATTTGTTTTCATTTTAGTCGACTAAAATATATTTTTTCTGATACAATAATTTTCAACTTCTGTAAAGGAAATGTTATCTACACCTACTGGAAACTGTAAAGCAACATGAAAAATTCACATTTCACACTTTGGATCAATAAAACTCAATATTTATAATTGTTTTAATAGCAACAATTATAGGAAAATACCAAAATGCACACGGACCGTTTGAAATTCTCTCAATATTAATGTAGTAAACAAATCAGTATAATGTGCAGTAAAATTTGTAAAAATGAAATGACATCATACCATCAAAACAATAAAAGGCATTACTCTAATAATGTGAGAAAGTAAACTAAAGGTAAGAATTGTTTTCAGGTGTATTTATTAGAGTTTTCCCTGCACTACTTTACCAAGGTGGGCTGCCTGAACGTGTTTCTGGGGCACCTGAATGTTTTTTCCTCACAAAAACACAGCTAGAACACCGAAAGCTGATAATATCCTTCGTATTAGTGCCACAAAAACGATTAAACAACCAGATGCGCGCCTCCGTGAGTTTGGTTCAGCTGCAGCAAATAACCCCGTCCCCTCTGCCCTAACCCGACCCCGCTCGCTGCTACCACCGTAATACTTTAAAAATCAGGCGAAACCCTGGATGTGTACTCGCAAAGCAAATACTTTTCAGATCGTCACGTTTGATGCTTTTCCTCCCAGCCGTGGACATTTTATCCTTTAGACATAAATTATTGAACTGTTACCTGCGTCTTCTTCAAACAGCGGCTGGCTCTAAACTCTGATTGGTTCTTTTCTCATCTAGTCCCGCCTGTTCCATTTGCTAATTGGTTCTTTTGTCTGTTTCTCCCATCGTTCCCGTTTTCTGATTGGATTTTAGTCACTGTGAATTTTTGTTGTCGTCTTTTATTCGGCGACGAAAATGTCGAACAATATTCGTCATCATTTTGTTTTAATTTAGTTTTAGTTTTGTCATCTGCAAAAATTCATTAGTCACGAAAAAAAATAAACAAAAATATTTCCTCAACGAAATGAACACTTGACCACCGCCATCTACCACAACTTCAACGTTAGGACAAACTACCCGAGAAAAACAAAAGACATCGATAACGGCGACTGGTGTTTAATGCTCTCTCATTTACTCTGGCAACGTGGGTTCCGAACCACCGCACTTTTGCATGTACCTGGCTCCTCCACTCATTACTTGCTTGAGCATTATGCAACAGAACACCACTGGTGTGAGAGATTCTCTGCTCAATAATATCAGAGAAACAGAAACAACCGGTTGCTACCACCTCAACTTTAGGACAAACTACCAAAAAAAGAAACACACCATTTGAAGTCTGGTTTGGACCTAGAAATCTGCAACTGATGTTTGCGTCTCTCTTGTTTACTGTGGCAATGTGCATTCCTATATCATGAGGACGTGGCGTGGGGACGATAGCCGATGGGAGGGGTGACAGTTTGGTGACTGTGTTTAAAAGCTTGTTTTGCAGATTTAAAGCAGCTTTAAATAAGTCTCATGTTTATATTGGTAAAAGACACTTTTATATGATCAATTTACTTACAAAACACCATTTTAAACATTCCCTGCTTCAACCAGGGAATGCTGCAAAAGAACACCAGCTCCCCGTGACCCGGTGTGGGAACAAGAAAATATACAGATGGATTTGAAACAATGCTAGATGAACTTCAGTGATCGACAATGGCAAAGAAAGAAACAATCTTGTGACTTGTTATGAGAAAAGCATGAAAGTCATGTTTGTTTCAATGTGTTTCTGATTAGTTTTATTTAAGGAAGTTCCAGTGTTCTATAACTATGGGTATGAGGCTAAGGTCATACAGATGGGAGGGCTTGGTAAAATGATGCTGCTGGGCAGCATGGAGAGAGACACAGCAGCCTCCCACAACCCTCTTTATAACCACCCCCCCATTTCAGCCACGGAGGAGCTTAGGGTGGATTACACCACATCAGCAACCAGCCACAAACAAGGATATTCCATCTGAGCTTAGCCATCCTACTCTCCGTCATATTCAATGAACTAGACAATGTGGTCCTGATTAAAAAATGTCTGGTTCAAAAATTACGGTGGAGTTGTTTATAACTAAAATGCTGGTTTAATTTTGTTAAAAAAAAATCAATCATAACATAGAATATATAACAAGTAAAGTTATTTATAATATTTTTATTTGTTGGTTTCTATAATAAAATGTCTATATTGTAAAAAGACAAATTTTCCTGAGAAAAATGCTAAATTATTCTGATTGAGATCAAATTTTCATTGACAAAAGCTTTTGAAGCCACACTGTCCAATTATACAAAGACCCTAAAAGATCACCAGGGGCGACAAATGAAAAAAACATGATAAAGAATTTGGTGTGCAGTAAAAGTATTATTATTGTTGTTTTCAGAGCTTTGTCGTGCCATATCACCCACAATAACATCAGTAGAAAATACATGTTTTGCACAATGAAAAGGTCTCATATTACAACAATATGATCATTTTTATTGTGATAAATAATATGGCATCACATAGCATTGAGTTGTCTTAGTAGAGTCAAACAGATAATAGAAATTAAAAGTTGGGGAATTTTTCCATTAATAAATACTGCTACCCAGCCAGCACACATAGGTGGGCCCCATATGGGATCTATATGGGCAATCCATATGGGTCCCAACATGGTTTGTCCATGGTTTCCACGGTGGCCCCATGGGGGTTTGCCCTGAAAGATTTTTGCCCACATAGATTTTAATGGGCCCTACATGGGTTTTCAGAGGGTTTGACTCAAATACCGGCAAACCCCTGTGGGGCCACCATGGAAACCGCAGACTAATTTACAGGTCTATTTTATATAAATGTTTTAGTAACATGTTCTGTGATCACTATTTGCATTGCTCAAAAAAATGTTCATTGATGTGTTAACTTAGATTATTCTATATGGACCCGATGTTTTATTTTTAATTTCTAATTATTCGAGACTGACAAAAGAGCACAGTTTTATTCCGCCTTGGTGATGTAAAAGGAAAGTTTAGAAGTCTGCTAAACAATAAATGACTTTATAAAGCCAGTTTTTGTGTTATATATTAATCTTTTAGTCTGCCACAATAATGTAATGAATTTAAATAAAAATCCATCAAAATGAGGGCTTTTCTCAGCCATTAGTAGGTGAGATTAAAAAAGAGATTA
Organism: Aphyosemion australe; assembly: GCA_006937985.1. Classification (NCBI taxonomy): domain Eukaryota; kingdom Metazoa; phylum Chordata; class Actinopteri; order Cyprinodontiformes; family Nothobranchiidae; genus Aphyosemion; species Aphyosemion australe. The sequence continues at coordinate 930,089 of SSNS01000061.1, forward strand.
ATTAGATTGATTAATTAATTACAGGTCATAATTAATTCATCTAAAAAAAATTAATCTCATGACAGCACTTGGTTTCGCCGAAGCTTTCAGCACTTCAAGGTAAAATACACGGCTACACTGTGTATTAAACAAGATAAAACCAATGGAGATTGAAAAGAAACACAGAAAGCACATAACATGGGGTGATTGAGGAGCCAATGCAAAAACATGGATGTGTTTTATTATAATGAATTTAACAGAGAAGAGTTTCCAACAGCAGAACAAATAGGCAGTAAACAATATTAGCCATGCAGCGCACATTTACTAGAATAAACTGGAAGTGACCCACACCGGTCACTTCATTCAGACAGTAATCTCTTTGTGAGGTTTCCTTCCTGCCCTCGCCACGTCGATGGGGGGTGGGGCCTGGAGTGAGGATTCACTGCAGCTATTTCAATAATCTGTCCAGATGTAAAAACACATCCAAGTATTTCAGACAACATCTGGCTCGCTGCTTTTTCACATGGGTAAACAGGTGCCTTTCTTCCTTCGCTCTAAACTAGAACGATTCTGCGTCTTATTGAAAAAATAACATCCTTAAAAAACTGGAAGAGTTATCATATGAAACAAAATGCTGGTAATACCTCCCACGAGTGTTTTAGTTTTTTTATTTTTATTTCATTCCATTGAATGCAAACTGATTGTTGTCTGGAATATCGTTTAAAAATCATAAAATATTTTTATTTTATTTTTTTTTTGGTTATGTAAAAGATGGAGTGGTCCAAACATGAGGGGGACATCGCTGCCCCAGGTTGTCTGTGTGCCGCTGAGTCTGAATTCCATTGCATAAGACTCTTTTTGAACACATGCTGTCCCAAGTCCAAGGGATTTCTACCCACTCTGACTAACTCTGTGGTCATTAGCAAGGCATTTGAGCATATTTGTGATCCTGTGCGTATGGTAGACAGTTTGGGAACCATCGCGTTTTACTTGCAGGAGATATTTCCTCTTGTTGTTCGGCTCTCCGCCAACCAGAAGTGACAAAAGGCTCACTAACAAACAAAAACACGGTAACTGGAACTCTTACTGCTTAAATGTCATTTAATTATTTACTTCTTAATTAAGGTTAGGTGATTGCTTGATTAAATAATTATGAAGGTAATTCCACAGTTCTTCCTTCAAAGTTCACAAAGTGGAAATCAGGAAATACAATTTTTTTTTAAATCCCAGAATCCATGCATTTCCTTTTTTTACTACTAGTCGTTAAGTACAGATAATTTTATTGTTTTACATATAAAATCCAGGTTTGATTGAATTAAACGTGTCCCTGATTGGATGAAATCAAAAGCCACGTCCAAATGAGCTCAGGTTTAATCTGATACTTCCTGATTTGTGTAAACGCCGTCACCTAAAATGTCAGGAGCACTTCTGTGTGGAGTTTGGATCTTTTCCATGTGAGTGTACTCAGCTGTCTGCCTCTACGCTGACCCTGTGATCGACTGCTGACCCGTCTGCTCAGCGTCTCACCCTATGAATGCAGAGCTAACCTTTGACCCTGAACAGGATGAAGCGGGTATAGAAAATGAAAAGATGATTTTTACACAAGGGCTTTGGATATTTTTTTCTGATCACTGAATAAGAGTAGACAGACGGGTGGAGGTACTCAATGGATTTTACACTTAAATATTCTATAAACGTAGAGAGACATGAGCAAACCACTAAGTTTAAAACCTCTGATTGGGGATTGAAATAAAACTCTAAAATCTGGTACTTTAGGTCATATGAAATTAGGATTTCTGACCAAAATAATGATTAGAGATATACCACACTGAGCTTTAAACTCTTATTTGTTAATCACTGTAATTATGACAACAAAAATAATGTTTTCAGATGTTTTGCAAATTAAATGTAATAATATTTGACACTGATCACTGGAAGAGATGATAGGTTACAGTGTTCCTGACATGCCTGACCTCTTTTTGTGAAAACAACAGTTCATCCTTTTGTTAAGTTTCTTGTTCTGAGACACAATTCTTCAAAACTCTCACAACTCAGCATAAATCTTTGGAAATCAGACACTTTTGACAGTATTTTAAAGAGGTCCTTCACTCATATTTTTCAAATCCTAGCATTTCACCGTCTATTTTCTATCAGAAGCTAATGCAGGATAGGTGTAGGAGACTATTTTCATGTTCAGCCTGCATGACAAACTCAGAGTGACAGATAATTTTCAAAAATAATGATTTCTTAGTGAAAGATCTCTTTAAATAAACATGGACACGTTAACCTCGGTAAAGAGTCCACATCATTGCAGATGCTGCCCAAATTCCTCCTGTGGATCTGCCGCTCCCACCTTCCCTCACTCATGACTATGTCCCCAAGACTTAATGTACCCCCCTTGAGGTAGTACCTCTACCCCAACTTGGAGTTGGAAACTCCCCTTTTCCCTGTCATGAACAATGGCTGTGGATTTGGGGGTGCTGATTCTTTTGCCAGCTTGACAATCAGTTCCAATCCTCCTCAGCAAGATTTAAAAGTCATAGTTTGATGGAGCTGAGAGGACCACTCCATCTGCCACAAGCAGAGATGAAATCCTCCTGCTGCCAAACTTGACACCATCCACCCCATGGCTGCACTAAGGCCGCTTGATGGCAAAAATGATAATCACCATTATTTTGACAGAAATTGAGATCTCGATTGTTTAACGTGATCTTAAATGAACGTTGATAACACAAACTCCAAATACTGATAACAAAAGAGAGAAAGATACAGTGCAAACATTGGTGATCTAAAAATTAAGAGGAAAAGTATTATTGTAAAATGTAACGTGATATCTGCACATGCACATACACTTTCCTAATGTCCAGAATAACAGCGCAGGCCGGGGCAGGCTATCCTGCAAGGAATATCAACGACAAAGTTCTACAGAAAGTAGCTAAGGGTCCTCAGAAATGTTGCTAGGTTGTTTGCTAGGTGCTTTTGGGAAAAAGTCATGAAGGGGGTCTGAAAAGTTGAAATAATCACGAAGTTGATAAGTTGACAACACTGTGTGGGAGGTGCGCTCGATTTGCAACTTGGAGCAGTGCGAGTGTAAACCAAGAAGGAGGAGCAAATAATTGGCTAATTTTGTTTTTATAATCGTTTAAAAGCCAGATCATAATTGTGACTAAAATTCAATTAATTGAGTAGCACTAGGCTGCAGCTGTGGACATCCTGGAGAGACTCGGAGTAGAGCAGCTGCTCCTCCATACTGAGACGATCCAGTTCAGGTGTTTTGGTCAGAACACATCCTGGATGCCTCCCTGGGGAGGTGCTTCAGGTGTGTCCTGTCGGCAGGAGGCTCCTAGGTCGATCCAGGACACACTGGAGGGAATATGTCTCTACGCTGGGATGGGAACGCCTTGGGGTCCCACCGGTGGAGCAGTGGCAGTTGCAGGGGAAAGGATGGTTTGGGCCTCTCTGCTGGTGCTGCTATTCCTGTTACCTGGACCAGGGCCCACATTTATCAGACGTTCGTAGAAACTGTCCTATATGCCATCCTGCGAATGACATTTAGTGTTCATACGAACGGCCAAAATTCTGATTTATGAAACATGTGGTGGCCACTCGTACGCATGTTCCTCTGCAACTGACTGCTGATAAAACCCACTTGATGTGTACCTAGGTGCTCATGTCCATTCACAGTCTTAAATGCAGAAGCGCCATCAATTAACCACATTTGATCACACCTCGTCCTCAGCTCATCCCTGTGTTCTTTCCAAAAAAAAAAAACTTTATTGACAACGAGATTGAGGAACTGGCTGCGGAAGTGGAAAAGAACCAAACGTTGCAGAGGCTGTAAACGCAGTTGGTACAGAGGAGAGGTCTCTGTCAGAAATACATAAAGTAACAGACTGAATGTCCCAAATCACGGCACAGCTCCAGAAGGATCTTGTTCAGGAAGTGGTATCTGCTCAGGAGCCACTCTGGATTCTCACCAAGTGGATCAGTGCGCTCACGGAGGAGGAAATCCTCCAATAACAGAAGATCAGCCATGCTAAAATATCAACTTCCCATCAGTCGCAGGTGTCTTTTACAGGTTCTAACACAAGTTATGTGATAAAGCTGTTTTCCACTGACATAATTATTTATTGGGTAAAATTCATTTGTGAATGAGGAACATGCATGGATGACTGAGACCTTAAGTACTGTGGTTCTCCGGTTCTGCCACTAGACGCTGTCCGTACGCATGTTCAGAGCTGTTCTCATATTTAGGAACATTTCTACGCACAAGTACAAGATGGTAAATACCACACAATGCGTAAAATTCTTCCTACACACAAAATACGCACAGATCTTGTTCCTTAACGTCAGGTATTTTTCCTAAATCCTTGAAACCTGCTGCTTAAGCCTCTTCTAAAGAAAAGAAAATTAGACCCCTTAGTGATGAATAACTACAGACCAATCTCTAATCTTCCTTTCACTGGGAATATTATTGAAAAAGCAGTTTTGATCCAGCTGAACAACTTTTTGGAGACGAACAACCTGCTAGATGGTTTTCAGACAGGCTTTAGACAACACCACTGCACTGAGACTGCACTGATTAAGGTATTAAATGATATTCATCTCAATACAGATTCAGGCAAAACTTCTGTTCTGATGATGCTCGATCTCAGTGCAGCTTTTGATACTGTGGACCACAACATCCTTCTTGATAGGCTCATAAACTGGGTGGGACTATCAGGCACAGTCGATAGTTGGTTCCAATCATACCTCGCAGACAGGAGTTATGTTGTTTCTATTGGTGATCACAAATCAAAGCAGATCACCATGACATGTGGGGTCCCCCAAGGCTCAATTCTTGGCCTACTGCTCTTCAATCTCTACATGCTCCACCTGGGTCAGGTCATATACAATAACAACATTACCTATCATAGTTATGCAGATGACACCCAGATCTACCTAGTAACTACCTAGTAACTGTGGTCCTCTAGACTCACTCTGTCAGTGTTTGGAGCAAGTTAATGACTGGATGAAGTCAAACTTCCTTCAGTTAAACAAAGACAAGACTGAAGTTATTGTCTTTGGAAATAAGAAAGATAGGATGGAGGTTATTACTCAACTTGGCTCCAGAGGAATAAAAACAAAGACTCAGGTTAGAAATCTTGGTGTCATAGTTGATTCAGACCTGAGCTTCACTGGTCACATTAAAGCTATAACTAGATCAGCGTTTTATCATCTTCATCAAATAGCAAGACTCAGAAGCAGTATTGCCAGATGTACAATAATAATAAAACGCTTTTGTAGGATAATTTAGCCCTCTGTACTATCATAAATCCCATAATATGATCATTTTAGATCTTCATTGTGTGGAATCTGTGGCTGCGAATTGCATTCAGAGACATTCCTGGAGCTAAAACTACTATAATTTTGCACTGTGTTTGATACCCTAATATTGAAGCTGTGGGTCATCAGACATGTGAGGATGCAACTAAGTGTACAATACTTTTTCTCAAACTACGTTAATTTTAAGATCCTGGTATGATATTTTAACATTTCCAGTCTGGACCTAGAGAAACTCATTCATGCGTTCATCTCCAGCAGGTTGGACTATTTCAACAGTCTTTTGTCTGGTCTTCCCAAAGAAGCTGTGAAGCAACAGCATCTTATTCAGAATGCTGCTGCTAGAGTCTTAACAAGCACCAAGAGAACCGAGCACATCACTCCTGTTCTTACATCTCTACACTGGTTACCAGTAAAATACAGAATCCATTTCAAAGTGCTTCTACTAGTTTATAAATCACTCAATGACATGGGGCCAAAATACATGTCGGATCTCATTCCTGCATAAACACCCAGCAGGACTCTGAGATCCTTAGGAAACAGTCAGCTGGTAGAACCCCGGGTCAGAACCAAACAGGGTGAAGCTGCTTTTAGCTACTATGCTGCACACAGATGGAATCAGCTTCCTCATGACCTCAAATGTGCCCCAACTCTAGTAACTTTTAAATCAAAATTGAAAACTGACTTTGAATGATTGTTTCTTATGCCACACCTTCTGCACTGTAACTGCTCAGCCTTTAACTTTGTATTTTTTATGAATTTTAAATCTGAAATTAATTTGTGTATTTAATTTGGTCTAAATTTATTTGTGTATTTTAATTGTGCTGTCATGATGATTTAATGTTCATGCTATGCTTGCTAATGGAAAGCACATTGAACTGCGTCTGTGTATGAAATGTGCTATACAAATAAAGCTGCCTTGCCTTGCTTAAGTACGATTGATAAATGAGGGCCCAGGATTTTCGGATGAAAACAGACAAACAAATGGATGGATTGATGGGTGTGTGAGATGTTTTCAGTTCAACACTATCATGATATCAAAATAGAAATTTGGGAGGTAAATCCACAATGTTTTGTTTGTGTGAATTAAATTGCTGTAGACATCAGCAACGCACAGTGAAGCCTAGAAGGAATTCAGTAACCGTGTGTGTGTGTGTGTGCATGAGTGCGTGCATGCGTGTGCATCACCTAAATGTAGAGCGACCCTTTAGAGTTGCCCTATTAGGGCTGTCATGAGTGCTGCATGCAACCTTTCAAGCACCTCTGTAGCTCTGAAGACAAGAGGAGAATAGAAGGCCACCAGCGGCAGCCATTGACAAGTAAGAGTTACTTAAAGGAGTGTTAGTGATGAACAGTTAGACGGGTTTAATTATAAATGAAGGAAAGGTTTATGTTTACTCCTTTTTGTCTGATGAACACTGGAGCTTCAATTACTGCTGGAAAGAATTACCAGTGAATTAGAGCTTAAAAAATTACCTACATATAGAGAGAAACTAAAAGTTTTAAACGTAATCATTTGATGAGACAATTGTACACTTTTAAGATACCAATACATTTGAGCAGTGCCAGCTATTTCCATATTAGACAAGCAAAAGAGGTCAAATAGACAGTGAATACAATTACTACACAGAGGGCAAAACCGGATAAACAGAAAAGGAAGTGACGCCGCCAACAGCGGTTAGCTCTGAGGAAGACTGTAGCTGCGGTCGAAACATCAGCAAGAAAAAGGTAAAAACAACTTTTTTCTGTGTTAAAAAAAGAACCAAGTGATGCACCTAAAACAACTTTTTTCCAGTTACTAACCTTGGGGTATTGAGGTATTTCTTGATGATGTAAGTTCAAAATTTTGTTTCTAATGTGTTTGTAATTTGTTGTATATGTAAAAAGCCACCATGATGATGTGCACGTCTTTAGTGCACAGACCCATGGTAGCATCTGTACAAAGGATATCATGACTTTACTTTTGCTTGGCAGATTGAGATGCTCTGTTATAAGTTTGCAGTAAGGCAATTCATCTTCACTTGCTCCTGGTAGGGAAGACGACGCAGGTTTGATTGTTTTATCAACAATTCAAGCATGCTTTAAAACTGTACTGATCTTTGGACGGCAAAAAACGTAAACTTTATGAATCACAGATGAGGAAAGCTAAAGGAGCAGCTTAAAGCAAAGTTTCTTTGTTAGAAAAAAACATTACCAAAATAAAAACTAGTGAAAAGTAGGGAACTCTTTTTGTTAATCTGTTTGTCCAAATCTTATTTAAATAACAGATTTGATCTTTTTCACTAGATTTGATATGTTTCTGCTGAGATTTTACAAAAATAGCATTTTTTTTATTTCAAGCAAGGGACTAAGATTAAAAAATTTATTTATTTGGCAACTAAAAGCACTTTTCAACTTTTCTTCTCTAAGAGTGCTACCACAAATTGTGACTGCCCTTTAATGAAGCTGTATTTATCTTCATGCTGTCCAGGGGAGTTTTAGGGACTGAAGCTCATTGTAACAGATATTGTGTGAGAAATTAGGTCGCAACAAGTCATCAGTCAGTCACAGGAAAACAAACACACTAGTTCATTTGGAATCTTTAGTTTTTTTATATATTTTTTTTTAATCTAATGAATGTGATTGCAGAAAAACTTAAGTGTAACTTTAATTTAACACATTGTTGAATGTTTCATTCACTTGTTTTCAATAACTCTGCTGTGGTCTCTAGTATGAATGAAAGCCTTGCGAGCCTTTTACTGTGGAAACAAAGCTCTGGTGCTCCTGTTTCAGGTAGTAGAAGTTAGTTGGAGGAGGCGGGGTGGGGGGTAGAATTACAAATGTTGCTCATTAATATTCATGATATGCAAAATTATTGCCTCTGGTTGGCTAAAAACAACACAACTATTGCGCTGTCTTCTTTGACAAATCTCAGAATAATGTAAAACATTAGCCTAGAAATCAGTTTGCTGAAGTAAAGTGATTTTGCGCTACATGTTGGTCTAGCCACGCTCCATAAGAGCCTCAGCAGCTCTACCATTGGTCTGAGCAGTATTGTGTCTAGCCAATCACAGCGCTCTGTTGGTTTGGTGGGCGGGATGATGCAACAGAGCAAAACAGCTAAGGTGGCGTTGGCTTGTTTGAAATGGCATCAACTTTGGACTATTTAGACTTGGGCTTTTCTTTGAGTCAAGAGCAGATAGAGGTACTTCAGTCCTTTATTTAGAGAAAAGATGTATTTGCGTCTTCTTTGCCAGTGTATGGCAGACTGCCCTGTTGACTGACTAGCATAGCGGTGAGTACGTCACATTGGTCATTGTCCAATAGCATGTGGAGACAGTTTGAAAGACAACCATAGATTCCGCCCCATGACTGAGCTCTCCCTATGTGTCGTGACGATACTATATTCACGTATATAGGATGACTTGCCAGGCTAGTAAATCATATTCTCATGGGTAAAAATGCTATTTTGATGTTTTAGCTTCACAAATAACGCAAGCCTGAACGTGTTACGCCATGCTGTGGAGTCGCTAATGTTAATGGGTGGTTTCTACTAGCTGAGGAGCACTCTTCTTTGGTACGTTCATCCTGTGTCTGTCTGATTATTCCTTTAACTTTTTGTTCTTTTTAAAACACAGATAGGAGATCTTATTTACCTTTTTTATGCTGACGTTTCGGCCATCACTGTGGCCTTCTTCAGAGCTAAGCTGCTGAAAGCAGCTTCACTTCCGCTTCCGTTTATGTGCGGGCAGCAGGGGACGACGATATCGCCCCCTGCTGCCCGCGCTGTCCTCCTCGATGACACAGTCCCATGCGTGGTCTAACGTGTATACTCCGTCGTCCCTGTTCATGGTCCCATGTCCACGTCTCCTTATCTCGATAGCTTCCCTTATCCATCTCTTGTATTTATGTTGTTCGGTGTTGACAATCCTTGTTCTGTCCCAGTCCATGATGTGATTTTCTCTGGTGCAATGGTCTGTGACTGCATTTTTTTCTGTGCGGAGTCATTTACGAAATCCCTTGCAAATTATGCAATAAAACATATATAGGAGAAACAGGACGCCAACTTGACACACGAACAGCAGAACACAGAAAAGAATGTGAAAAAGAGACAAGCAGAACACACACAAGAGCAGCAAAACAAGAAGCAGAGAACACAATAAGGAAATCAGCAGTCACAGACCATTGCACCAGAGAAAATCACATCATGGACTGGGACAGAACAAGGATTGTCAACACCGAACAACATAAATACAAGAGATGGATAAGGGAAGCTATCGAGATAAGGAGACGTGGACATGGGACCATGAACAGGGACGACGGAGTATACACGTTAGACCACGCATGGGACTGTGTCATCGAGGAGGACAGCGCGGGCAGCAGGGGGCGATATCGTCGTCCCCTGCTGCCCGCACATAAACGGAAGCGGAAGTGAAGCTGCTTTCAGCAGCTTAGCTCTGAAGAAGGCCACAGTGATGGCCGAAACGTCAGCATAAAAAAGGTAAATAAGATCTCCTATCTGTGTTTTAAAAAGAACAAAAAGTTAAAGGAATGAGGAGCACTCTGTTCTCCTGGCTGCAAAATCAGCAAGAGCCTTCTGCAGTTGCAAGCTGGGCGAGGTCATGAATACTAGTTTTCCCTGTGATGTAGAAGGGACAAGCCAGTCCCTCGCTCGCTGACTCACTCATTTCCACGTCTATTTCCTTCTGAGTGTAATGCAGGCAATGGGGGCTGAAGACATGTTTCACGTTCAGCATGAATATCTAACTCTGAGTGACGGATCGTACTTCAAAAAGAACAAGTAGACCTTTAATAAAACAGACCAGGGATATCAGGACACACGTTTGCAGGAATTAACAGACAAACCCTATTCTGTGATCCTCACAAATGCTAATGCATAAATAATATAGTCTACAAATCTGTGCAGAGTATCAGATTGTGACTTGGTATTGTTTGGTAGGTCACCCTTTCTAACAATTCTTACAAATGTTTCAATTCAGTCTGTAAAAATAAAATCTCCTTTGTCTGACTCTTTCTATGATCCACATACATGTAAGAAGTGTTCAGTGGAAGCTTTTCAATTGAACTTCTATGATTACTATTCATAGTTGTATCTAATCTGGTCTAAATCCACATGCTCCTGGCTTACAATGGCTAAACTGGGATATTCATAAGATCATAGAAGCTCTTTCTCTCACATATTAGAAGGACCTTCTCTGACTTCTAGTAGTTGTTTTTGGATTTGTAAAAACCTGAACCTGATTTTTACCATTCTGCGTATAATCCTACTTGTTCTTAACTCTGACCATAATCAGCTTTACCACATTCATTTATAGGTCTCAAACTTTGAATGGTGAAGATATTTGTAAAAAAAATCACTCATTTAATCATAAATCACATATAATTGATATGCTTCAGATCAAGTGATGAAAAGACAACCTATTGTGGCCGTATGTTAAATGAATGGGTTTGCAGATTTGTTGACAGCATGGAAACACAGAAAAGGTCAAGCAGGCCCAGGAGTGTAAACACACCAGTTAGGACGTAGTAGAGCACCTGCAAACATTCAGTAGGTCAAAGCCACTGCTCCTTCTGTTACTGTGAACAAGAGCCTAATCCTAAAGGAAGACATAGCTATAATTACCACAGAGATGCACATTACGTGCCAATTCTGTTTATCAACAGTACGCCACCCAAATGGGAAGCTACCTCACCATAAGGATGTCATCCTCATTTGAAACTGATCTGAAGTCTGGACTGAAATCTGTAAGAAAATTGGAGATATACTCACACGAGGAAATGGTAGAGGAAGCATTTCAATCCAGCAGGTCGTTCCAGGAAGTTGTAAACATCCCCTTGCATGCTTGTCTGGACGTAAGGGCTCTGGAACTCCTTCTGGTGATTTCTCAGCCAACTCGATCGAGGGAGAGGTGGCGGGATCGGGGTGATGGAAGGCTGGTTGTGTACGATCTGCAGGGCTGGGTCCTTGGTGTCAGCTGGCGGACAGCAGGGAATGCCTGATCCATTATTCACCAGAGTAGGGTCTAATTCCAGCGAGACAGGGGAGTAGTGGCCGATGTCAGGCACAGGAACCCGTAGGGTACCGGTGGAGGCTGCGAGGTCCATGTCGTGGTCCAGGCTGAGGCTAACACTGGTGCCGGCACATCCATTGGGGCTGCAGCGTATGAAGGAACTCTTCATCCGGCTGCCATAGTCACGCTGCACATGACACGTCATGTGAAAGGATCGTGCTCGTCTTTCCTCCATCTTCAGGACGGTCCGCTTCAGGCAGGGTCGACAGGGACTTTACGTCCTGAGGGCTGTGACCCAGGTTCTGGTAAGGAAGGAAAAGCCCAGTGGGAGGAGGAACCTAGCTAGGCATGACTAGCTCCCTGGGGCGGAGAAGAGCGCTCTTGGTTGGGCTGCATGTGTGTCCATACCTACAAAAGAAGGTGTAACATGAGTCAAGAGGCAAATATGGCAGAGAGAGAACTCGGTAAGTAAGCTGCACCTGTTGGCAAGGAGTTGGAGACAAAAAATAGAGAAATCATGCAAATTTTAATTTCCTATCACAGATTTGACATATTGTGCGGTCATGGGTCATGTGGGCCTTATGATGTAACAGCAAACAAATTGCAACATTTCCTCAATTTTCTAGTCACAATCTAGTCACCAAGTGTCTTAATTATCTTTAAATTTGTTTGCCGTTTACCTTTAGTTTTTCACAAAATTGTCCCACATTTCTTGCATTTTTGACTCACCTAAAATAATTGTGAAAGGTTCGAGATACCCGTTAAACATTTTAGACACTATCCCATAAATGGTTTTTGAAGCTCGTTAACGGTCGCAGCCCAGTTGCAGCCCAGTTGCAGCCACAGCTTAAGCATTGACCCTCTGCTAATATGTTGCTTGTTTGCTGAACCTCTTTCATTAGAACGTCAATCTCAATTTAATTTTGTATGAAGTAAAGTTTGCCAAATAAGGTTTACCTCATTGTTGCAGGAAATGGAAAGTGGTGTAAATGTGTCGTCTTTTAGATGATTTTCAGAGCTTTTGAAGTATGTTTCTGCAAAAATGATTATTAACTATTAGTATATACCTGTTAAAGATTACTGAAAAACTTCAGTTTGGAAAAACAGAGATTAACTTTTGCAGGGCAGCTAAGCTAAGGACTAGCCTGATTAGAGCCTGCTGCAGACTGTCTCTGCTGTTTTAAACAGATTTCCCAATAAAAGGTTTTTCATGGTGATATAATGTTACCTACATAGATTTATGTTGTTATTTGAAACAAAAATCACTTACTACAGTGATTCTGGCTTAAATTTCATAATAATTCTGACAGAATAACCATAAAATGAGAAATTTATGACTTCATAAGTCATATAAAATAGAATTTGCATAAACTGCTCTGATTTTTTAATTACTGAGAAAAGCTCTTAATTATGTTTTCTCTGGGTGTTAAAACCATTTAATGTCCAAAAAGAAAATACAACTAAAATCTTGTTTTTTTAATATATAAATTTGAGGTAAAACAAATTGTAAATTAATGCATAGTAATATAAATTTAAATATTATTCACATCAGTAATGTTTTTCGCTTCTTTCAGGGAGGTCTCTCTTCTTATTTATCGGCACTCCTGAAGAGACGTGCCAACACGCTCTCTGCGCTCCTCTGATCAGTGCCTGCTTGTGGCACTAGGTGTCGCACTCGTGGCGATCGGGCTTTCTCAGTTCTAGCGCCATCTCTCTGGAATCAGCTACCACCGTCAGTTAGACTATCTACATCTCTGCAGGTTTTTAAGAGTCGACTGAAAACACATTTTTATCATCTAGCGTTTCCAGACCTTGCTTGAAATCTGTTTGTTTTTATGTGTCTATGTTCCAATCCATGCATTATGTATATGCATGTTTTATGTATTTTTATAGTTTTATATTGTCGTTTACTGTTTTAATTTTTTCTATCATGTTTTTGTTATTCTTCAGTGCCTTGGCCTCTCGTGAAGGGTGTGGAAGGCACTTTATAAATAAAGTTTTGATTGATTCTTACTTAAACATCCACATTTCAATTCATTTTATTTATTTTTCCAGTTTAGTTGAGTGAATTTAGTTGCTGTAACTGGCTGCTGAGCTGCAGGGTTCAGATTGTTTGTAAGATGCCACATCGTGCGTTGTTAGCTCTTTTGTTCAGTTAAAACTAATCTGTGTTTCTGCAAACTGAGGTTGGTTAATAGTTAATAAATATTCCACAGAAAAGTACTTCAAAAAATCTAACCATCAATTTAATGAAGAAAGCAGTGTTTAAATGTAAGGATCTGATAGGTGGCATTTTGTCTGGTACAAAATTAGATGCCGTTTATCACATATATAACGTAAATATAAATGCTGTTTATATCAGGAACCTGTTATAAAGAGAACTGTTTAGCAGCTTCCATGCTGTTTCTTGTGCTTGATGCTAAACACAGAGGATGTCTGATTATGATGAAGCAACAAGGCTATTTAAACACAATTTGAAGGTGATCCCAGTGTAACTGGTGACCCGTGAGGATAAAAAAAAGCAGGTACTGTTATGCTTTTATGTAACAGAAACATACGTGGCTTAATGCAGCGGCGACACACACTAGTTCATTTCCACCACTCTCTCTCTTTATGAGGATTTTCTTTAGTTAAAAAAACACCATCCTGTTGAATTGCCCTTGATGGATGTCAAACCCCCCCGGCCCCACCCCCTCCATCTGGGAAAGCGAAACAAACGCACCACACGCACGTTGCATGTGTTTATGGAGGAAAATAAATCAGCAGCTTACACTCAGGAGTAGGCAACAGAATGTGACCTTTCCTAATGGTCAAACTAAACATGTCACGTCAACGTGCAACCCACCGGAAATTAGACTGATAAAGGAAGTGGGTGAAGGCAGCCACATGCCTTGTGGTTGCCCAGCCTCAGCTTTAAACATCAGTATTTTATCTTTACCACAACAGTAGGACCAAAGATGAAGTAAAGCACAAGACAATAACTCTGCTGCTGCAGGAAATCACAGACTTTTCTGTTTCATTAGTTTAAAATCTGGGACAGAAACATGGAGTAGATGAGCATTAATACAGGGGTGTGAAAGTTTTTGCCCTCGTTGCAGATTTCTTCTGTCACATCTACATGTTTCAGCTCAGTTAACACGTTTTATTATTATTATTACATTATTAGATGAATGACCTGTAGTTACTTACACATTTTAGACAGATGGAGTCAGTTTTACTAGATAAATACAGGCTTGATTGATGCTAGACCTGAATTAAAACATCTCTTCTATGGAACATGTCTGACAACATGAAGTGTGCTAAAAGATCTCAAAAAGAAACCCTCCATGATCTGTTCTAAAGCAATTCAATAACAAAACCAGACAGACCAGCTAAAGCACAGCAGGCTGCACTTGGCTCAGGTTAAGGTCAGAGGTCATTATTCAACAAGAAATAGGACTGTGGAGAAAATAGCATACATAGGAGCGTACCAAGGCCAAAACCACTCCTAACCCCCCACAAAAAAAACATCTCACATTTGCCCAAAAACACCTTTATGATCCCCAGACCTTTGGGAAAATATTCTGTGGACTGATGAGATGTGAGTCAAATGTTCTGGAAGGTGAGTGTCCCGTTACATTAGATGTAAAACTAAGGCTGCAATTCAGAAAAAGGTCATAGCAACAGTCAGACACGGTGGTGGTAGTGTGATGGTCTGGGGCTGCTTTGCTGCTTCAGGACCCTGGACCTCTTGCTGTAATTGATGGAACCATCAATTCTGCTCTTTACCAGAAAATCCTGAAGGAGAAGTTTAGCTGTTGTTGCTGAAAAGCCCTCCAACATGGCTGAGTTAGGACATTTCTGCAAAGAGCGGGATAAAATTCTGCCACACAGATGTAACAGATGACATTTTTCCTTTAATAAATGAAACCATCATTCGAAAATTGTAGTTTGCATTCATTCAGATTATCTTTGTCTAACTCTGATACTTATTTATAAATCTGATCAATTTTAGTGTGACAAAAAAGCAAAAAGTAAAGAAATCTGTAAGGAGGCAAATCCTTTTTGCACGACTGTAAGGGAAGTTTTTAGTGTTAATAAGAAAAGCTGCATTCCATAAAGAAGAGGGTAGTTTTCATTGCAGAACAATCATGTAATTTAAAACTATTATGCCTGAAATTAACAAAGAAGAAAGTCAAGACAGCTTGACATCTTCACAAAACACTTTCCATCTGAACAATCAAGGCCACGCTCCACTCAGTCTAATGCACCATTCAGCAGCCTATGAAAGGCTGGAGGTGGTTTATTGTCTTCTCTGTGGGGAAACTGAAGCAGGTGGTGTGATATATGTTACCCAGAAGGATCGGAAAAAGCCTCCTGGGGCTGCAGAGGTGGGCTGTGCACGTTCAACTATGGATGAGCTGATGACAGGAGCTGCATGAGCGGCTGTACTCTTTAGAGTTTCTGTCTTTGACACACACACACACACACACACGACAAATAAAAACACACACACTTTAAGATGCTGAGAAACTTTCCTTTCAACTGAGCTGATAAGTTAAACAGTGGCATAAAAACATTTTCTACGTCATAAAACTGTTATTTTCGCCTTTTATTTATTGAAATTCACCACTAACCGCAGTTAAGAGCTAAAACATTTAGAACTGTGTACTAATTTAAGGTCGCTGATTTAAAAAAAATATATAAAAGAAAAAAAAACATATATAAGATAATAAAATGCATTTTACCTGAAACTCCGAGCTGAAGTTATCGGCAGCGAATGAAGTTCCTCCCAACAAGGCACAATTTCGTCAATGTTTCTTAATTAAAGTAGAATCCAGTGATGCATGACGTCATATAAATAAAAACATCACCCACCAGCATATGGAAATTCAGGTCATAACGAAAACAGAGAGAAAGCACAAGTGTTTAATCGGCTGCTGCATGTAGGACCTGTCTCCTTAAAGAGCATCGCAGCTGCGCCTGAACCAATGCTGCGTTCAATGGCTGTAGAAAATCTCACCACCGAACGACAGAGCAGTTATGACACAAATGATGTAATACGAGCTTCGCCTATTTAACTAGTTTGTTTACTTTATTTACAGAAGTGGGTGAAACTTTAAATGGATTCATTTTTAATAGCTGGACCTGTAAGTTAAACACAACGTTTGAGTGACATTTGCAGTGACAATTCAAAGCTTTCTGATTCTGATCCAGATGACATCTCTCCAAACTGGGCAAGCAAAGATGAAATACACTGAACAAAAATATAAACGCAACACTTTTGTTTTTGCTCCCATTTTTCATGGGCTGAACTCAAACATGTGAAACTTTGTCCACTTGCACAAAACACCCATGACTCTCACATATTGCTGTGGAATCTGTCTACATGTGTGTTAGTGAGCACTTTTCCTTTACCAAGATAATCCACCTCACAGGTGTGTCATATCAAGGGGCTGATTAGACAGCATGAATAATGTACAGGTGTGCCTTAGACTGCCCACAATAAAAGGCCACCCTGAAATGTGCAGTTTCATCAAACAGCGCAATGCCACAGATGTTGTAACCTTTGAGGGAGCGTGCAGTTGGCATGCTGACTGCAGGAACGTCTACCAGAGCTGTTGCCCGTGACATGAATGTTCATTTCTCTACCATAAGCCGTCTCCAAAGGTTTTTCAGAGAATTTGGCAGTACAGCCAACTGGCCTCACAACCGCAGACCACGTGTGACCACACCAGCCCAGGACCTTCACATCCATCATGTTCACCTCCAGGATCGCCTGAGACCAGCCACCCAGACAGCTGCAGCAACAATCGGTTTGCATAACCAAAGGATTTCTGCACAAACTGTCAGAAACCGTCTCAGGGAAGCTCATCTGCATGCTCGTCGTCCTCATCAGGGTCTGGACCTGACTGCAGGTCGTCGTAACCGACATTAGTGGGCAAACACTCACATTCGATGGCGTTTGGCACGTTGGAGAAGCGTTCCGTTCACAGATGAGTCCAAGTTTTCACTGTTAAGGGCAGACGGCAGACTGAGTGTGTGGCATCGTGTGGGTGAGCGGTTTGTTGATGTCAACGTCGTGGAACCAGTGGCCCATGGTGGCAGTGGGGTACTGGTATGGGCAGGCGTATGTTATGGACAACGAAAACAGGTGCATTTTATTGATGGCATTTTGAATGCACAGAGGTACCGTGACGAGATCCTGAGGCCGATTGTTGTGCCATTCATCCACGACCATCACCTCATGTTGCAGCATGATAATGCACGGCCCCATATTGCAAGGATCTGTACACAATTCCTGGAAGCTGAAAACATCCCAGTACTTGCATGGCCAGCATTCTCACCAGACATGTCACCCAACCTTGTGGACAAAGTTTCAGATGTTTGAGTTCAGCCCATGAAAAAAGGGAGCAAAAACAAAAGTGTTTATATTTTTGTTCAGTGTAATTCCTACTGAGTTATTGTTTAGGTTATAGTTGTAATATAGCCTAGTGAACTAGACCAATTCTTGCTTTGCAGAGTTTGGTCTAGGCACGCTTCATTGGAAACCTTGCAGCCCAAACCACTGCTGTGTCTATCCAATCACAACTCGCTATAGTTTTGGTTGGGCCAATCACAGCGCTCTATATTGTGGGCCAATCACAGAGCGGGAGTAGCCGATGACGTCAGCGCTGCGGCCGCGAACCCAAGCAACATGGCGGCAGCGCCGGAGCCACGTTCTTTTGAAACGGCTTTGTCATCAACATTGGATTATTTAGACTCCAACGTGCGTAAGTCTGTCTGATATACTTAGCGGCTTCTTATTTTTATCAAACAAAGTAGTGCAATGTCCCAGTACACCTGATATTCACATGTTTTTATACAAAAACGACAGAAATCATTGACGCCATTAGTGGGTCCCGCTTTTCCATCGCTGTGATTACGTCACGTTGTTCGTTACTCTGATTGGTCCTAGCGCTATCCAATTGCGTGCTGACATTTTGAAAGACAACCGTAGATCCCGCCTCACGACTGAGAGCCGTCAATGGTTCGTGGCCAGACTATATATTCACATATATAGGATGGCTTGCCAGGCTAGTTGTAATATATATATAGTCAAATTTTTGGGAGTCATCATCGATGAAAAAAAATCTTGGAAACCACATATAAACACTGTCAAAACTAAAATAACAAACAATCGCAATGTTACATAGAGTAAGATGGTCACTGGATGATAACTCCCTGTATTTATTATAGAATTCACTGATTATACCATATTTGAACTACTGCATTGAAATTTGGGGAACAACATATAAAACTTATACAAATTCAATTTACATCTTGCAAAAAAAAGCAATAAGAATCATTACAAGGAGCAGCAACAGAGATCCATCCAACCCGTTATTTATAAAATTAAAAACATTACAATTCTATGACCTAGTGGGCTATAATATTTATGCATAATGCAAACAAAAAATACCTTCCTGCAAGTTTAATTAAAAGATTTACAAAAAGACAGAGTAAATATGAATTAAAAGGACATGAATTACTTATAATACCTAGGCGTTGTGGAGTAAAAATATGAAATTAATTGAGTACTGAAATCAAGAATGCAAAAACAATATTTACTTTAAAAAAATGGAACTTATCTTTTACATAAATGAGTGCAGAAAGAGGGGAATGGGAGAAAACATATGTGCATGTATGTACGCATATGTGTGTATATATACGCATGTATGTGTGTGTGTGTATGTATATATTCCTTTTCTTCTTTCTGTGTTATTTTTGTTTTTTCTCTTTTTTCTTTAGTTTATAAATTGAAATGGTGTTAGCCATCCAGTCAATCACTTTGTTCAAAGTTAATTTACAATTATACTGTTGTTTCATTTGTATAATGTTATTTTAGTTCAAAGGGGCAGATAACATAGGTTTTTCTTCTTTCTGTCCCCTTTTCATTTTGGTTTCAGTAATTTAGTTTTGTATATTGATTTTAATATGAAGAAATGAAAATAAAATAAAAAAACATGAAAAAATAGAAAAACAAGGAAAATTAAGATACACTGTTTCTACATTGTGTTTTACGTTGCTTTGCAATTTAAAAAAATCCACAGTTTAGCTTCAGATAATCAAAAATGCTTGCAATTTACAGACAGCATTGCAAATGATTATCTGGTTAATTACACACCTGACAAATGTGTTTTAAAATCAGTGATTTTCAGAGTCGTAGGTTCCAAACTTGAGGATCATGAAATTATCCCTAAATCAATTACATAAAAAAATAATTCCTAATATGCGGATTTCTGTAAAATCACTGACACAAGGAGTCAGTGACTCGATGCAATCTGCTGGGTTTGCTTACATAGAAAACAATTCTTGCTTTGCAGAGTTTGGTCTAGGCACGCTTCATTGGAACCCTCGCAGCCCAAACCACTGCTGTGTCTATCCAATCACAACTCGCTATAGTTTTGGTTGGGCCAATCACAGCGCTCTATATTGTGGGCCAATCACAGAGCGGGAGTAGCCGATGACGTCAGCGCTGCGGCCGCGAACCCAAGCAACATGGCGGCAGCGCCGGAGCCACGTTCTTTTGAAACGGCTTTGTCATCAACATTGGATTATTTAGACTCCAACGTGCGTAAGTCTGTCTGATATACTTAGCGGCTTCTTATTTTTATCAAACAAAGTAGTGCAATGTCCCAGTACACCTGATATTCACATGTTTTTATACAAAAACGACAGAAATCATTGACGCCATTAGTGGGTCCCGCTTTTCCATCGCTGTGATTACGTCACGTTGTTCGTTACTCTGATTGGTCCTAGCGCTATCCAATTGCGTGCTGACATTTTGAAAGACAACCGTAGATCCCGCCTCACGACTGAGAGCCGTCAATGGTTCGTGGCCAGACTATATATTCACATATATAGGATGGCTTGCCAGGCTAGTTGTAATATATATATAGTCAAATTTTTGGGAGTCATCATCGATGAAAAAAAATCTTGGAAACCACATATAAACACTGTCAAAACTAAAATAACAAACAATCGCAATGTTACATAGAGTAAGATGGTCACTGGATGATAACTCCCTGTATTTATTATAGAATTCACTGATTATACCATATTTGAACTACTGCATTGAAATTTGGGGAACAACATATAAAACTTATACAAATTCAATTTACATCTTGCAAAAAAAAGCAATAAGAATCATTACAAGGAGCAGCAACAGAGATCCATCCAACCCGTTATTTATAAAATTAAAAACATTACAATTCTATGACCTAGTGGGCTATAATATTTATGCATAATGCAAACAAAAAATACCTTCCTGCAAGTTTAATTAAAAGATTTACAAAAAGACAGAGTAAATATGAATTAAAAGGACATGAATTACTTATAATACCTAGGCGTTGTGGAGTAAAAATATGAAATTAATTGAGTACTGAAATCAAGAATGCAAAAACAATATTTACTTTAAAAAAATGGAACTTATCTTTTACATAAATGAGTGCAGAAAGAGGGGAATGGGAGAAAACATATGTGCATGTATGTACGCATATGTGTGTATATATACGCATGTATGTGTGTGTGTGTATGTATATATTCCTTTTCTTCTTTCTGTGTTATTTTTGTTTTTTCTCTTTTTTCTTTAGTTTATAAATTGAAATGGTGTTAGCCATCCAGTCAATCACTTTGTTCAAAGTTAATTTACAATTATACTGTTGTTTCATTTGTATAATGTTATTTTAGTTCAAAGGGGCAGATAACATAGGTTTTTCTTCTTTCTGTCCCCTTTTCATTTTGGTTTCAGTAATTTAGTTTTGTATATTGATTTTAATATGAAGAAATGAAAATAAAATAAAAAAACATGAAAAAATAGAAAAACAAGGAAAATTAAGATACACTGTTTCTACATTGTGTTTTACGTTGCTTTGCAATTTAAAAAAATCCACAGTTTAGCTTCAGATAATCAAAAATGCTTGCAATTTACAGACAGCATTGCAAATGATTATCTGGTTAATTACACACCTGACAAATGTGTTTTAAAATCAGTGATTTTCAGAGTCGTAGGTTCCAAACTTGAGGATCATGAAATTATCCCTAAATCAATTACATAAAAAAATAATTCCTAATATGCGGATTTCTGTAAAATCACTGACACAAGGAGTCAGTGACTCGATGCAATCTGCTGGGTTTGCTTACATAGAAAACGTTTAACTAATTGGCATAATGAACTGAACTCAGCGCACTAAGTAGGTTCAACTGGATTGTTTACTTCGTAAAGACTCTTGAAATGACTTGTTGTGAATTGGTGCGCTAGATAAATAAAATTAATTGAATTCAATTTAGCTGAATTGAATTTAATTAACAGCACCAATCAACCTGGGTGTACTGACTGATACCATTCATTACAGTACTTTTTGTGAGAGGGAACAAAATTATTCATAGCTTGTTTGAGATATGAGTTATGAGAGCAGCAGACAGAGCAGGTGGAGACTAGATATGAGACTAGACATTGTCAACTTTAATAAAAAAGAGTGTTAAATTAAGCATAATACATTACTTCCAAATATCATAACATATTTCAACTGATTAACATCCACAGTGCACAGCTTTAAATTTATTGTACTGGATTATTTATTTTACGGAGGATCATTGAACGCACCATACGTCTGATAAAGCAGCAGCTGGTTAAGCAGAGATCCAGCTGCTGGTCCCACGTGAGAAGCTGGATAATGCACAATTGACCCAAAAATGTCGATATTCCCACTTAGGAAGTTGTTAATATTTTAACTGGATCTATTCTATTAAACCGCTACCTCAACGCGTAAAAACGCACGCTAATAAAACTCATCCACTCATCCACAGGAGGCAGTCAACACTCGCAGCCGCGATCTTACCGTTTTGCGGAAGCAACATTTTGTCCCTCGCTGGTTCCTGTAGTCTCTAGAAAACATGGCTGCTCTCCCTAGCAAGATGTTTCTGTCATTAGGTCGAATAAATAGTTCTGCTTTTGGACTAAAATCAACGAGCAGGGTCACATACGCGACGGCGTTGTCAGTAAATTCTTCTAATGGGAATAAAGGTGAGTTTGACTCCCGATTAAAATCAGTTTATGCCGATTTATCATCATGTTGATGCATGAAAAGCTAATAGCCATGATGTACTTGAGGCGACAACATGCCTTTTCTTCTCTGAGCTTAACTCCCCTACTGAAACCCAGTAAAGAATATAACAATTATAAAGTAAACTAAATGTTTATATCCACTCTGAGAGGAATATTGATCTAAAAATTCATCTTGAAGAAGATGAAAGTAAGTTTTTACAAAAAATAATTCTTTGTTCATTAACTATGCAGATGTATCTTACCTGCTTGTATGTTTTAACCTACAGATCACCATTTTGTAGGGCTACACATATTAGAAAAGCACACCTTTGCATTATTACTATTGAATGTTGCAATATGCTGTGATAAATCCACATTTTTCTCACTCCTCTTTTTTTCCTGTCATTGGTTGCTCTCAACACTCACCATGATGAATGATAAATGTCCTGCACTGTACTTTAGCAGCCCAACCATTATCATCTTAACTGGATCTGCACATTCAGGGCAGTAAGAGTCCATGAGTTTGGCCAAGACGACATGATGGGATGTGGAGTTTTAATGCATGGCACTGGAAATATAAGGTCCTACCAATGTATTGTAATACTGATACAGCACATAGGGTCATTATGAAGGTGATACATTTGCAATAATCTTGAACAAAGATGTAACTCCATTCACTGCTACAAACTTGCAGGGATCCTCCACCATGCTTCAACAAATGCATGCAGTTTTTATTATGTTTTGCAGAGGTTTGACCACTTAAGGCCAGACTTTAAAGCAGAATATGACCATTCACCACCCAGTTTAAACCTCCCTACAGCCATATCATTTCCAGTTAATTGTGATCATTAGCGTGTTAATTGTGATCATTAGCGTGTTTGTCGGATATATTTATATTGATATTTTCTCTTCTAAAATGTCTATTCTGAAGCCTTTTTTTTTGGAGGAGAAAAAGGCGAATGTTAAAGTTTAATAATTCTACTAAATGACTTTGAGCAATTAAACTTAGAAGAATCTGTGCTGTTTTTAGATGTAAAAATGGTCACATCAAATATTAATTTCATTTAGATTTTTTTGTTCATTCACTGAATTTTGCAAATTGAGTAAAAGTTGAATTTATATTTGCGAAATCGTTTTTTTTTTACTATTATTTTTTCACTTCTGTTGAAAACTTTGTCACAACACTCAACATGAAGACTAAACACTAATAACTCAGAATAAACTGGGTAAGAGCCTCCAGTCTTTTACTGACTATATAAACCAGGCGTGGCCCGGGGGCCATTTGTTGCCCTTGGGGCTAACCCTAACCCTTTCTTATTATCCTGTGTGTTCTATGAGTCAAGAAGTAAGTTCCATTACATTTGATAATGTTTAAGCCTTATATGCTCCTAGTGCATTTTTTTTTTGCATACAGGTGTGTTTTTGTGAATAAATTTGGCTATGCTAATGCAGTTTCTCATTTTTTTCACAGGATGTGCATTTTTGGGGGATTTATTAAAAATAAATAAAAAAAATCTCTTACTCCATTTAATATAATGCTAAAAAGATTTCATTAGCGTTCCTGCTCCTTTGTCATTTTTTTGTGTCATGGACATCCATGCAAATATTTTTTCTTCTAATAAGCCTAAATATATGCATTATTATTATTATTATTATTATTATTATTATTATTATTATTATTATTATTCTGTCTGGGGTCCCAGACCAGTCACACATTCAATGTTTAGATTTTACTGTTTTCCACTAGATTGTGTATTTTCCCCATATATAGCAGGGCAATGATTAACACTGCATTCAAAATATATATATATATATTTTTATGCCCATTTGTGACACTCCAAGGTGTTGAAAATTCACCCCCAAAACAAATCCTCTGGATATAACACACAAAAAATGATGCAATTTTTTCATTTGTTTACATTTCTGGTTTTGATCATAAACCTGCCAATAAAGCAGGCAAAAAAGGGGTTAAATCTCAGAAACACACAAATATTTTCTTATATTTTGTGAGGACTTAAGCCAAGGATGAAATTCATGTAAAAAAATTGGGACTTATGAAATATTATATGAGGAAGTTTTGCTTCACCATTTTTTGTGTGCACAAAGACTAAAATTGTTTTTTTGTTTTTGTTTTTTTAGAAAATATGACATTACACAAAACTACAAAGTGAGCAAAAAAATATTTTATGCCCATTTGTGACACTCTAAGGCAGCTACATAATTCACCCCCAAAACAGGTCCTCTGGCCATAACAGACGAAAAATGACTTGATTTTTTTTTTTTTTTACATTTTTTTCACAGTTCTGGTTTTGATCATAAGTCTGGCAATAAAGGGGTTAAATCTCAGAAACACAAATATTTTATTATATTTTGTGAGGACTGAAGCCAAGGATGAAATTCGTGTAAAGAAATTGGGACTTATGAAATATTATATAATATTTCTATAGAAAGTAGGAGTAGATACGCTAGAAAATTAAAGGGTTATATGAGGGTTAATCCTGTTTAATTTGTGTGTTTCATCACCGTGCATTATTGACGCTAATTAGTGCCTGTTAGTCTTCATGTTCAATGATAAATGTTACTGGTTTATGTGAATACATGCTACTGGATGTTATAAAACTTGTTTAATTAGTTTAAGCTGATTCACATACTGACACTTTGTATTTTCTTTTCTTTTTCCTGCTTCTTCAGACCACACACACACAACACACACACATTGTAGTCTACACTGTAGTTCAGTGGTTCCCCAAATATTTTTCTTGAGGACCCCCTTACCCATGTCCAAGACAAGCCAGGACCTCCAACCCCAACTCCTTCACATATAAACACATTAAACGTGACCATTTACAAACTTTATACAGACAGAGTTATAACTTTTATATGGAGTTCTGTAGGGAAGTGGTACTCACTCCTGGTCCTGGCGAGCCGGTATCCAGCATGTTTCAGCTTTAACTCTGCTTCAACACACCTGATTTTAATCAGCAGGTGATCATCAGGCTTCTGCAGAGCTTGATGAGCTGCTGAACAGGTGAATCAACCACTAAATTAGGTGTGTTGGAGTAGAGGAACAAAGAAAACTTGCTGGATACCGGCTCTCCAGGACCAGGAGTGAGTACCACTGCTGTAGGGTGTGTTATTAGGATTTTATAAATATAATTTTTACAAATAAAATCGTGCTAACCTCACAACCTCAGCAAAGACAAAATTGTGAGGACGCCCTTGGGGGTCCTGAACCCCAATTTGGGAACCCCTGCTCTAGTTGACATTCTTTGTCACTAAGATTGTGAATCGAATTGTGAGTTGTTGTAAGATCCACACCCCTACTTGGGGGGATTTTGTGTGGCCCCAAATTGCATTTTTAGAACTGTGGAACTGTCTCCTGCAGACTGTTGGTGTATATTGACTAGGGATGTGTATTGGTAAAATTCTGGCGATCCGATATGTATCACAATACAGGGGAGACGATACAATATATCACAATATATTGTGATACATTCAGCCAGACGATATTAGCAATATTTTAGACTGAATTTATTGTAGGAAAATTCAATAAATAGTCCAAACTGATACGTAACATGCACTGCAGATTTTACAGACTGCATGGCTCTTGTCAGTCTTTACTGCCTTCCTTTGTCTTGAATCCAAAATAACTTCATACATCAGCTTTGAAAGTTGAAGGGGCAGATTAATCTCCTCCTCTTGCGCCATCGGTGAGCTAACGTGAGTCGGCCATATACAGTCCATTATGGTTGGAGAGTGAGAGCTTCTTCTTCCTTCAGAGTAAAGGCGGCAACATTGCTGCCAACTAGCAGTTGGCGTTTGAATTGCACCAAAAGAAAAGAAAATACACAAATGTTTGCATGTAAATTCTTCCAAAAATTCGATACACGGCTTTTGAATATCGATATAATATCGCAGGAAAAAATATCACGATATATTGCAGTATCGATATTTTCTTACATGCCTAATATTGACTCTATTTTAATATTTTATGTTTGAATTTTACTAACGTGAGACCTAGTTTTGAGTAATACAAATTTGGTTAATTCATATATCATTTATAATGAGTCTAAAAAGTATCTGTGAGATAAATCTGAAGCTTTGTCTTTTTTTAGGCTTTCCAGAAAGAAGCGGCAAAGGTCCCTTTGGCAGAAGAGCCAAAAGAGAAGTGAGTAAAGATTCAGTGATCCTTTTTTTTTCTGCTGAAGCAAACAAGATGAAATTTTTAAGGGGCCACAGACTAGTGCTGGTGATGTTATGAAATTATGTGACATGACAAAACAGCATTAAAAATATTGAAACTGTTTGTGTTGGACCAGCCGGGGGAGCCCAGGACGAGGAAGATGCCGCTGGATCAAGACTGGACTTCGGTTTATCCAGCAGCAACCCCCTTCAGGGCAAACTCCGTCCCCCTTCCTGTGAGGATGGGCTACCCTGTGAGGGGAGGAGTTCCCCCAGAGAAGAAGGGCAACTTGGAGCTGATAAAGGTCAGATCTCAGGAGCTGGAAGGAACCACAGCAAAAATAATGTTAGCAGCATTTCTGAATTCGGCCAGATTCTCTTCTAGACATCTTATTTGAGGAGTTTTTTGGATTTGCACCCTAAAACATTCTGCACCAGCTGAGTTGATGGTCTCTGGTTAGTGCTTTTGCAGTCCTAATGGATCTCTTTATGCTTTGCTGCGTGGCTCTCATGGCTCGGTCTCTGCTCCCGGATTACTGAGCGGCTCTGTCCAAACACCAGCTGCTCCATCTGGACTCCAGCCACCTGCAGATCCACCACTTACACCCAGCTGGATCTCTGCTGGGAGGCCTAACGATATTGATTTCACCCTCTTGGCCAGCTTTCGGGAGCTTGACTGCTGGTCATTACTTTTATTTACCACTTAAAATATTAAACTTTAAATCAGTAAAATCTTAGATGAGCTATATTACAGATTTGTGCCAATGAGACCCATGAAAATTGATTTTTTTTTTTACTTTGGAAAATAGTTTTTTTTAATGATCTGCCATAAAAATTAGAGTAGATTCTGAATTCTAGAACTCCTAATTATTAAAACAAACAAAATAATCACTTATGGAATGATGTCAACAGGAAGGAGCGTCTCCTTAGAGGAGGGTTGCAGTGATGGATTTGTTTCCACTGGCAACAAGATAATAGTTTCTCCTTTCTGTGGTTCTGGTGATGATGAGTTAACTATGACTTCAGCTGAATATCACGGATCATCGTTTTTTATTCAGTATATTCACTTGTTCACTTTCCAGCTGTTAATCTGTTATACATTAAAACTCCGATGCAGAGAGACCCTTCATTAATCCCCAGGGGGATAGTTTAAATACGTGCAGATCCATCACAGATACATATGTGAAAGGGCAAAGGGCAGATTAAAAGAGGGTGTGAGAGAGAGAGCAGATCATGTTAATGAATTAACCATTAAATGTTTCCACCCTTTTAAAAAAATGTACATCTGTGACAAAAATCTGCTGCTGCTTTTTCTGACTGTTTAGATGATTTACAGCATGTGAGCTCTCTTAAGCACATCTGGGGGTTCATTTACTTTATTTGGTTTAATGAGTTTTTTAAATGATGCTAAAGGATCATCATCAGAGTAGGTGTCTGTCTGAGGTTTAAACTCTTCTTCATTTTACAAATGAGATCTGACATCTCAAAGAGTCTCTCACCTGGTGAAATAAAGGAATAATTAATGTATTCATTTATTTCCTGAAACAGATTTTTGTGGGATTAATAAAACATACATGAATCTCAACGTTACAGTTAATACCAGATCAGGAGCTGATTCATTCTGCTCACGTTGTGATTTTATTTTAACATCTCAAGTAGGGATGCACGATACCGATACCGATACAGATACCGATACCAGAAAAAAGCTAACCGATACCAGGTACCGATACCAGTTGCCTGAAAGTGGCTTCACAGGGACTTGTCATTTCTGTTGTAGTTTTCTATATTGACCAATAGGGGAGCTGTTTCAAACATTGTGAATGAAAGCAGAAACAGGCTCACACCTGAAAATGCAGAGATGACTATTTTCATCAAAAAGAACCTGCTGTTCATGTTTCCCAGAAAAGCCTGTATTCCAATTCATTGCATTTTTGTGTGTGGTACAAGTATCGGTATCGGTAATCGGTATCGGCGAGTACTCAGATCCAAGTATCGGTATCGTATCGGTTTGGAAAAAAGTGGTATCGTTGCATCCCTAATCTCAAGTATCAGAATGTTTTATCATGTCTCGGATGTTTTTTTGTTTCAGATCCCAAACTTTCTTCATCTGACACCAGCAGCCATCAAGAAGCACTGTGAAGCTTTGAAACGTAAACACTCAGTTTGGTTGTCGAACATTTGGGGTTTTGATTCTTAACTTTTACTGATACAAAGACGTCCTCCTGTTTTTAGCTTTCTGTACAGAGTGGCCCTCAGCCTTGGACTCTGGGGACAAGTGTGACGAGCATTTTCCCGTTAAAATAGAAAGCACCGACTTTGTTTCTGCTGGTCCATCGGTCAGAAACCCTGCAGCTCGTGTGGTTCACCTCAGAGTAAGTGATGTCATCATCGTGTCTTTGTTACACCTGTCAGAGGAATCTGTCCTTATGTTTTTGTGATTGTTGCAGCAACCTTTTCAAACTGTTGGGATCTAAGTAGAGTAGAATAGAAAAATCCTTTATTTTCCCTCAGTGGGGAAATGTTGGCGTTAGCAATCACATTCTCAACAGGAGCAAATAGGAGAGTAAAAAATTGAGTAATTGGAGTAAAATACAAGAAAACATCACAGAAATACTTCAGATCCTCCCTCTCATGGATTCCCAGAACAAAGAAAAAATGAATGGAAGTGAACAGGGTGGTAACACTTTACAAAAAGGGTCCCTTTATTAATGTTACTTAGTGCATTAGTAAACTATTAAAGTATTAACAACTGCTTAACCATATTATATAATGCATTACTAAGCAGACCCCCCCTCTTTCCTTTGTCCTAACTCTAAGGACACTTAATAGTTAACAATAATGGTAACGTTAATAAAAGGACCCTTATTGTAAAGTGTTACCGAACAAGGCTATAAAAGTTCTTTTCTAACCCGCTTTGCCTTACGTCCTGAATCACACATATGTTGTTTTAATTTAAATGAAAAATGATTGTGTTTTTCGACTGTCACATACTTTGAGATATATTTGCTTGTAAAAATTCATAATTAAAATTAAATCAGACGTCGCAGAGTCTTTTCATTTTTTCTTATTTCCGGGGACAGATGGGCTGGAAGTAGCTGGATTAGGCTCCCTGTACCCATAATGCCTTGCGCAAATGAACCGTGGTGACTTATCAAACAATTCAAAGATAGAAAATCTTGTAGCTCATCTGCACTAACTTTAACAGTTTAGTCTGCAGAGTTTTGCTTTTAACCTAGTGAAAACACTCATAACCATCATTACAATAATAATAAATACACAGCAAAAACACCCAGATTCAGGAGCACAACACGGTCTATGTTCCCAGATTATCCTTGAAACAGCATCTAGAAACAGTCTTTCAGCTAATTTCATGAAATTTTATGTTTATTCTGAAAACTTCCTCCTTATTTATCTTTCTTCTGAGGGACCCCGATGCTCTCAAAGTGACTCAAACTGGTTTTAGTGATCATGTTTAATAGCTGATATGATCTTCTGTTGTTGGATTGTCTACATCCTTCAGGCTCGGTTTTAGGTAGATTAAGCCTGGAGGGGGTCACATGATTGGTCAAATCAGTGTAAAGGAATAATTTAATAGAAAAATACAAACTAAGAGGCCAAATATTAAATATGAGATATTCATAAATTAACAGACTGATCAAAGGTCAACTCTTTATAAGACACCAGGGGCCTCATTTATCAAACGTTCGTAGAAACGTTCCTATATTCCCTCCTACGGATGAAATTTAGAATGTGCGTACGAACAGTCAATGTCCTGATTTATGAAACATGCGGTGGCCTCTCGTACGCACGTTCCTCTGCAATCGTCTGATGATAAATCCCACCTGTGCGCTTGCAGGAGCTCGTGCCCGTTTAACGTCATTTACATAGAGAAACGCCCTCAATTAACCATATTTGGTCACACTACGTCCTCAGATCGGGAGGGGATTCCCTGGGTTCTTCCCGGACAAAAAAGAAAAACTTTATTGACAGCGAGATCGAAGCACTGGACACACTCAGGGAGCAGAGGAGGTTCTGAAGGTTTTTATTAGTAAAATAGAATCTGGACTGGAATCGGATCAGTGCGCTGCGCTCACGGAAGAGCTGTTCCCTCTGGAGTGCACTCTGCTCTGCTAAATCCTCCAATAATAAATAAGAATAAGAAGAAGCGATCTTTTATGTAGCGAATCTCAAGAAAAACCACGGAGCGCTTCCCAAGGTCAAAATAATTAAATTAAATTAAAACCTAATAGATAAATAAATTCAAAATGATTTAAAACATCATAAAAATGGGAAGAGTAAACATTGTGATTACAAAATAACACGAAATCAGCCGTTCTACAATGTCAGATTCCCGTGGGTCACGGGTGTTTTAGCTCCAATAATAATAATCCACCAAAATAATTATTTATTGGGTAAAATAATTAGTGGATGAGGAACACGCGTTGATCACTGAGACCGTCAGAATTGCGGTTCCCTTGTTCTGCCACTAGATGCTGTTCCTACGCACGGTCAGAGCTGTACTTATATTTAGGAACGTTTTCACGCACAAGTACAAATTGGTAAATACCACACAATGCGTAAAATCGTTCCCACGCACGAAATACGCACAGATCTGTTCGTAAGTACGGTTGATAAATGAGGCCCTTGAACAGCTTAGCTGTATATTGAGGATATGGATCCTAGCTTTCTATAGTGGCTGAAAATATGCAATAATCTGACCAAAACCTAATCTGGTACGGCACAAGATTCAAGAAAAAAAATCTTCCTAACTTCCTATGCAGGGGTTGACTAAGCAGTAAATAAAATACTTCTAATATTTTTCTCCTACCTAGGAGTTCATTGTTGTCATTAATCACCAGCCATCTGCTGGTCTGACACATTGCCTTAGATTAAACCAGCAAGGTAGGAATTAGATATTAATCCAGGTGGATTAGAATGGACGATTGGAGAGCAAATCTCACACAGTCAAACGGTAAATCCTCAACAAGTAAAAACTAACTTCTAGGTGAACAGAAACAGAACCTGTCCTGTAGCGATGCTGAGCGAAGGTTGCTTAGAGATGAAAGTGTTGAAGGGAACAGAAGCTGATTCAGGCGGGACACGTGGTTTATAGCCCACCACTTTATCGTCTCTGTGAATGTTTGTTTACTTAGAAGCACATGACCCGTGTGTAGGGTTACTACATACATGTGGGTCCAAGCTGATGAGGGAAACCATGAAGAAAACATTGTATGTTTCTCATCTCCCATTCTTGTAAAGGGCTTAGTCAGCAAACATTTCAAATAAATGTGCTTCTTGTTAAAAAGCATTTTTATTCCTATCTTAGGCGATATTCAGTAAAGGTAATAAGAGCATCACACATCTTTAGGTAAACATGAATAATCTCACTTCTGGTAATCTCATCTCTCAGGTGAAGCTGTCCAGTTTGAACCTGGATGATCACGCACGGAAGAAAATGCTTAAACTTGTTGGGGACCGATACTGCAAAGATTCAGACATCCTCACCATCACAGCCAACAGGTAAACACTCCCACTGAAAACGGAGGATGAAAACCAACTGTTTGTAAAACTTCCAGTCTTTTCTCCCTCCTTCCTGGCAGCTGCCCTCTGAGACGGCAGAACTATGACTACGCCATGTACCTGCTAACAGTTCTTTACCACGAGTCCTGGGTGAGTTTGTCTTTGCTTTACTGTGTGACCTGAATGGCTCTGTGATGACCCGAGGCTAGAACCCGTGTTCTACCTGTACCTCGTCTCTAACTCTGTGCTGTTTGTTGGAACACTTGTGACTAAATTCTCTGACCTTTTGTCGTCTTTCATCCACTCTCCTAAAGGCCAACTGCTCACTGGCATTACTTTTACCCACAATGCTCTGCTGTCACTTTCAGTGTGTTCTCACTTTGGTTTCAGATCAGATGTGTCATGAAGCCTTGATTCATGCTCAGGACTCCCACTAAACATTATCAGATTGTGTTCCCAACTCCACGTCCCATTCAGTTCTGACTTTAGGGCTTTCAACTCATAAGAGAGAGAAGGAAATACAGAACTAGAAAATTTCTGAAGAAATTTTGAAAGGGGTGTGCCCCGCTGGCGCAAGATAGTGGCCATGTGTCATAAGCAATGTGCACAGCCACGTCATCAGCACTTCAAACCTTCTTCAACATGTCCTATAAGCTTGCTAATAAATTGTGCATGTCATCAGTAGGTGGTGTAATGAATGATCCTCTAAAACAGTCATTAGTGCTCTGCTGAGCTCCCACTACCGGTGTTTACAATTGTGTCATGACAAATGTCATTGCATATGTGAAGTTTTGTGAAAATCAGATCTTGCGTGCTGGTACTGTATCTGCGCCGTTTAGCTTCACAAAAGTATTTGCCTCTGAAAGCATGACTAATTTACATCTCAGAAACAAAGCCGGGTAAATTTACAATTTCACATTACAATGGGACTACGTTTTGTCATTCATATCCATGCGCTGGATATGAATGACAAAAAGTAGTCACGGGAAAAGTGACACTGAGTACATGGTGGCGTAATGACCACGTCAGTTCTGGCAGCTTTCCAGAAATGGAGGAGCTTTGATGCCATGGCGAATTCTGGCGTGACGTCGTGAACTTACGTTTGACTGTAACTTTCACTAACACCCTCCTATCAGCATGAAATTTAACACGGTAAACAACAATCCAGTCCCTCAACCAAACAGGCGCAAATGGTTGGTGAACGTGGTCTTATTTCACCACAGCGCCCCCTACATACCTTTAAACTGTAATAACTTCTACAGACAAGGTCACAACTGCACCAAACTTGCTTTGTGTCATCACACAAAAGCGCCCAACACATTCCTGTGGTCATTGGTTGATTTCACTTTAGCCCCGCCCCCTCAGAGATTTTTGGCCCTGAGCAAAGAGACTTTTTTGTAGGTCCTGAGACACTACATCAGCGTGCAATGTTTCGTAATTCTCAATCAAAGCATGGCTTGGGGCTGACAGTTTTAATGGTGCTAGGGGGCGCTATTTCAAAAATTAGGCCACGCCCACCGGATTTTCACGTCAACTTCTATTGGGGGTTGGACCAGGATCAGTCAAAAACAATTTCGTGCTGATATCTTTTGACATGACGAAATGGGAGGCAAACGTATGGCCACGGCGTTACGCCTGACTTCGCCGCGCCGTCACAGCCACGCCCTCTTTCAAAAACTCTCATAAAGTGACGCCATGTAACCCCAACTTGTCTTCAGTTACCAGATACAATTTTGTGGTGATTAAATGAAAAGGGGATTTTTTGGAATTTTCACAGTAAAACTTGACCTTTTTGGTCCTAAGTGGGCGGGGCTTGTGTGATGTCATCACTTGACCATTCATTTTTGTTTGGGGGCGGATTTGGAGAAACCAAAAAAAATTTGGTGACTATAGTCCTTTCGGTTATGAAGTTATAGCCATTTAAAATTTTTTGGCGAGTAGTCGAACTTCGAGGCCTGGCCCCGCCTCTTCAACATATACAAAAACTCAGTTTTTTTGTCTCATTACGATTGCCCATCCCTTCTGAGCAATCGAAAACCAATTTCGAGACAATAGGCTCTATGCACGCTCCAACTTCCACATTCCACATAAGACCGCACTCCTATGTCCGGTTGTCATAGTGGTCAGCGAAGCTGTGACATGGCTAAGAGTTTGGAGTTCACCCGGTGCTTCCTGGAGGTTAGTTGCTTATGGCAAAATGCGAAAAATGACCGAGTAGGTCAATCTAATACAGACCCTACAAACGGCCAAAACGGGGTCAAAATCGCTACTTCAATCCAAAATGGCCGACTTCCTGTTTGATGTTGACCATGGCTGCAAGAGACTTTTTTACTAAGAATAAAAGTCAATGGGGGGGGCTGATTTTTCACATTCTAGGGGGCGCTGTTCAGCCATTTTTTTGCGATTTTTGTCGGGACCTTTAAAATACAAAATTTTACAACAGGCCTGACATGCGTGCAAAAAATTGTGCGTTTTTAAATATGTTAAGGCCTCCAAAAAGGCAAAAATGTTTCGGGAAGAAAAAAATAAACATAGCAAACACAAGAGGCCTTCGCAGCGCTTTCGTTGCTCGTGCCTAATAATAATAAAGACAACAAATCCTCCGGTGAAGAACAATAAGGGTCCTGCCTGTCGGACAGGCCCCTTAATAACAGTGAACATGGGTCTTTATACCATGAATTAATTAGCTTTTTAAACATGTTTTCTAATACAGTCTAAAACCATCCAGACTCTGGAACCGAACATAAACACGACACACAGCAAAGTTTCCCATAATGCATTGCGCCGCTAACCGTTTTTCTCCCAACGGCAGAGGAGAAAGCGTATAACTGTTGTGTTTTATATCAGAAATACAAATAAATAAATTTAAAGTTGTCTGTTATTGTAAATAATTGCATATAACCTGTCAAATTTGCTATGTATTTGTTTTTTCTTTCTTTCTGACTCTTCACGATCCCTCAAAATGCTAATAGCTAACCCACTATCAAAATAAATGCATCATTGCTTTGTTTTGATGAAAAATAAACTTTTTTTCTTCATTTAACAGCGGGAAATGCTGGTATTTTATCAGTTTTGATCAAAAGTGGACCACATATAATACAAGTAATACGTTTTCATTGTTTTTTTGTTATTTAAGGAACAGACTAGACTTTTATTTTTATGTCAGGTCGTTTTTTTTAACCATAGCAACAAGCAGTGCTTGTTGCCGTGAGGCTGAGCATTCTAACTAAATAGCAACAGCTACACAGCTTTAATCAAGCAACTGGCGGTCCCTATTTTAGTTATAATATATTTTTAGTTCTTGTAGGCATGAAGGAATAATTATTGCTCTATCTCGGAGAAGAACAAGGTACTAATTTACTTTCCTTCTGTTCTCATTTATCTAGCATCGATTAACACAGGCTACCTGTGGATGCACGTGCAGCGATTTATCAGGAAAGCCTCGATTTTCTAAACTCGCTTTCTGACATAGCCCCCGAAAACATGCGTCCTCATTGCTACCCCAAGCCCCTAGAGGGGGAAGGAATGTAACAGTGTATTTGTATAAACCCTATATTTCATAAAATACTCTAGTAATGTTTCTTTGACATCCATTTTCACTTGAATATGTGAATTGTGACACTGCAGCCATCTCTGATGAAATTCTCTGAGTAATGAATCTCTTTTTAGCACGGTTACTTTCTTCGTTAGCTGCTGGAAGTTGTTTTAATTTTTCAAACAACACAAAATGCACATATATTCTCTGGTATTTTGTGCCTTTGCATATCATATCATAAGAATAGTTATGAAGGACGACCAGTGCCATTTTTTGGTCCCAGTCTAGGTTATGAGGCATCTTCGTGCGGGTTGAGATGAACCCAGAAGACTCTTGTGTCTATTTTATAAAATCCAAGGGTGGCGCTGAAGTTCTTCTAATGTGGAACGCTTCTCTGGGATCATATTTAAACAGCTTTGTAAGAAACTCCTACAGTCTGGGGACAGCTTCTCTCTGATTCTGAAATTGCCTCTGACAAACTTAGTGGAGTCAAATGGATTGTGATGGAGTGTTTCATACAAGACAACTCCAACCTGCCACGCTGTTGCTGGCCCAGCATTGTAAATTTTTCGGTACCACCATTCAGGAGGGGCGTGTATGACGGTACCATGGAAAGTGCGGTTTGGTGCTTCGTTGGCAAAACAGCTCAAACCAAAGTCAATTAGGCGAAGTCGTGGGAGTTCTGAGCCAGTCTCAATCAAAATGTTACGTGTTTTGATGTCCCGATGGAAGATATTGTTATCCTCCAGATGTTTGGCAGCGTCAACCAGCTGTTTTATAATTATCTTCGCCTCATTTTCCTCTAGAGACCCATTGTTATCTAAAATGTACTGAAAGAGGTCCACTGCTGGCACTGGTCTATCCAAAACCAGAATCAATTCCTGGTTTAGATCGTACCAATCCAGAAGGGAAATTGGTGCTGACTTTCCCACTGAATTGGCACTTTCTGTCTGTAGTTTGAGCATGACAGCTACCTCTGTGGCTAGTTGCTGTCCATTCGCATCTGTAGAAGCCCAGATAACGTTTTTTTTGGGCACATATTTAATAGCCACAGGTAAATTGTCAGCCCTGCGGTACCCAGCATAAACAGATCCACACCCGCCTTCTCCGAGCTTTTTCTGTTGCTCATATTTAGCCTCAAATTGTTGTTTGACGGAAGGTGAGGCTCTCTTAGAAACCAAAAGCCTGCGTCTCTTGGCTGGATTCTTAGGTCCTTTTCTATCTCTGGAGATGGCTGTCTTAGGTACGTTGTTTAATCTAATTTGATCTTGGTTATCTGTAAATCCTTCGCCCCCATCAGACATCCTAAGTCTTTTTCTTGGCGATTCATTAATAAAATCAGCTTTTCTCTTGGCTGAGGACAAAGCTTTTTCTGTAACCAAAAGTTTGCTTCTGTTTGCTGAGATTTCTGGTTCCCCAACTTCTAAAATGGACCTCTTATTAAAAACTTTGTTCATTCCTATTTCATCCAGGTTATTTTTAAAGCGCTCGCCCTCATCAGACATCCTAAGTCTTTTTCTTGGCGATTCATTAATAAAATCAGCTTTTCTCTTGGCTGAGGACAAAGCTTTTTCTGTAACCAAAAGTTTGCTTCTGTTTGCTGAGATTTCTGGTTCCCCAACTTCTAAAATGGACCTCTTATTAAAAACTTTGTTCATTCCTATTTCATCCAGGTTATTTTTAAAGCGCTCGCCCTCATCAGACATCCTAGGTCTTTTCCTGGGCGATTCATAGTCACAATCAGCTTTTCTCTTCATTGGAGTAAACGTTCCACATTTTTCTGGCAAACTCCGTGATGCCATGCAATTGAATGTTTCTGTACATTTCTCCAGCGATAGAGGGCAACTCTTGTGTGCAAAATATTTGCTCATAGTGATAATTGATCCGTAGACGATGAGTTGAAAAACTAGCCAAGTTTGAACACGACCGTCTCTGGAAATCTCACTGAGAAATGAACACGGGCTTCAGTTGAAGACAAAAGAACTCTGTTCATTGGTATGTGACGTCACCGGTAGCCACGCCCCTTTTGTGATGTTGTCTGTAGCCACGCCGCCTTTTGTGGTCATCAAAGGACTCTGCTTTACCGTATATCTAAACCTGTCCTGTCCTGGCAGGTGCAGACAAAATGGTTGATCCGTGTGCCATAATCATAGATATCAGGGTTCGTACGGGTTCTTGAAATCCTTGAAAATGCTTGAATTTCAATAACGTGTTTTCAACGTATGGAAAATGCTTGAAAAACAAACTGCACAGTTTTGTATTTATGAACACCCAAGTTAGTTTGATGAAAAAAACTCAATTTGTTATTTTTGTTAACGTTTAAAACTAGAGAGCGATTATTTCGCCTTTAGTAAACACGACTGCAGCTGCTCTGAGAGGGTCCGCTCCTTTCTGTAACACCGGTGTGTAAGCAGCAGACTCGTGCTACTATAGAGACCAGCCGCTGGACCGGCGGTGTCCTCTAGTGTCGCTATGAAGCAGACCTACCGTACTTTAACCACGAAACCTTTATGCTAGTCGCGTGTATGAGAGCCCTGCTTTGGGTCTGGGATCCAGCGAGTCCTCCTGTGATAATTAGTTATAAAATCAAGACTGGAGTAGAGCGGGATTCCGAAAAAAAAGGGTAAGAAATATCTTTTTCGGTGCTAAGTCTGTTATGAGCCGCAAAGCCACGTTCCTCCCGCTGCAGCAGGTCACATCAGACGTCGGCTACTCTCGTTCACAAACTTTGTTAACAAAACACCTCCGAGTTCGCCAACTAATTAAATACCGACAAAAATCAAAGACTGCACCTGGGGAATGTAAACAGCAGCAGAGCTAACTGTAACACTTGTGTTCAGATTTGTCACTAAACATGTAAATACCAGTAATTTAATAAAGCATGTCGTCGTTCATGACATATGAGCCGAAGCATGGACCGTGTTTGGCTGCGAAAGCAGACCCGAGTCCGCGTGGCAAGCCATTTTATCATTTAATCAACAGCTAGTAATTCCTATTTTACATAGCGACAATATAATTAATCCTAGTCCAGATCATATTCGTACTAGTCACAATTGAATCTAAATATATCAATAGGTATTTTACTAGCAGAAATACAATGTCTAAAACCTATTTGTTCATCAAATATAATTATTTATTTTAATCAATTAATGGGTCTGCAGATGGAGGGAGGGTTGTGATCAGATATTTCAGTAATGGTGGTAATAGTCAGAAATTTAGCAGGAGCAGGATTTTAAAAATGTAGCTTCTATAAGAGCTGCAAAAGAAGGAGCAAAACTTGACCTTAGACACATTTCAAAATGTAAAATGTGATGTTTTTATTTACTTATTCCCTGCTTTGTGGAATATTACAAGATAATATTTATAATTATATTCTGATCACATTTTTTTGCCCCCGATCCGTGTCATAGGATTTCGATGCCAAATCCCAATCCAATACCTCAGCAATGCATTCAGTTAATAAGAAGAAAGTAGAAAACATCCAAGTTGTCCTTTCAGATTCATTTATTTGTAACTTGGAATATAATAGAATACTTTATTTGTCTGAAACCAAACGGTAACAGAAATTTGTCTTTTAACTGGGCTCAACTTCCTGTTTTCATGTCATTTCCTCAGATTAGCTGCCAAAAACCATCACTCTGTCAGGAAGAACATTGATGAGAAATGTGTTAATAATAGGAATATGGTTGATAATAGCTTCATTGCTCATAATTCAAATTGTTTAAATAGTATGTGGCTGTGTTTTGCGATAAACATTACTATGACAGTATCCATGTTGCGGCATGGCATGTGGGATATTCCTCCTGTTGCGCAGTAGCCTTTAATATGTTTATGGCATGTTAGACCGCATTCGCTAATGCAGCGAAGTGGACAGGCAGGGAGAAAAGAGACATATAACACAAACATGGAAAGAGAGGGAGAGGCGAATGGAGGGACAACAGTACACAACAAATAGACAAACAGTCTACACTCTGCTTTATTTATGTTGCCTAGCAACACTCTAGATTCCAACCTAGAGTAGCATTAGGTACACAAAATAAAAGAAGTTCACATCAGAACATCCTTAACACAGACATATATATGTAGACGCCTTGTGGACTGTCGCTGCCTATTGGAGCTGCCGTAGTGGCCGGCCGCCATCTTAGATGGGTCTCCATTCGCACCCAGTGCATTCATTTCTACAGAGGAAGGTGCTTAACTAAAAAACACATTTTATCAAACCTTTTCACAAATTATAAAAAATCTATGGGGTATTGTGAAGAGGAAGATGGAATACGCCAGACCCAACAATTCAGAAGAGCTGAAGGCCACTATCAGAGCAACATGGGCTCTCAGAACACCTGAGCAGTGCCACAGACTGATCGACGCCATGCCATGCCACACTGCTGCATAGTTGTCAGTTATAATCAGTCACAATATTCATGAAAATTTTAATCTTTTTTTTCTTTTGAATTTAAGTTTTAATAAACCTCTTCAAGGCAAATTATGGTTAAATTAAAGAAAATTAAAAAAATCTGAAAACACAAAATTCATAAAATTAGAAACAGAGAAATAATTTAATTTCTAAAAGAACAGTATAATAATAATAATAATAATAATAATAATAATAATAATAATAATAATAATAATATCGTAATATTGGTTTGGCATTAAAAGATTTATTTTACAGCTTGTATAAAACCAGATGCTTAGAGATGGATGTTGTACAAAAATGTAAAGGTTTTTGTGTTTTTTCTCTCTCTTAACTTGCTGTGATTTCCGTGGTGTGTCTATCTGGACGTGACGCTGTTCCTTTTAGCAGCTGAATTCTTCCCTGTCCGTCTTGCTCGGTGACCTGAGAGACTAAATCCATTAGAGAGGTATCAGAGTTGAATGGGCAGAAGGACGGCAAACAGCAGCATTGTCCAGTTGACATTTCCCCACAGATGGGTGGAAAACGCGCTCCCCTATCAGGTGTTGACCCTGATACTCATTGACATTAAGGAACCGTGCCACAGCACAGACGTTTGCCACCAGGTCATTAGCCCCCGGTGCCACTCGCACTAATCTGCAGCCGGCCACATAAAAGAAAATGACTTCCCTTGTTCTGTAACATCTGCCTTCGGGAGCTCTTCCTCTCACGAGTTGGCCACATTAAAGAAAAACCTGTGGGTTGTGAAGAGGTGTTTGAGTCGGGAAGCAGGACATTGTCCGCTGCCCTTTTGGACACATAATGGAAGGCACAGTGCTTGTCCAGCAGGCTTCTGGAAGACGTGAGAGTGCAGCAGTGATCAGGTTGTAATGCTAGCCCACAAAGAGGCTGATTGTTAGCATTCACTCAGGTGATAATATCTCCTCACTTGGAGAGACAGACCGTAGCTGCTGATTCCAGAGTGTGTTAATCCGAGCTAACGTCTGACTGTCCAAACCGTTCTGTGAGGAACATTTTCATAATCGTTGTTCAACACCTGAAAAAACATTTGTTTACTAGCTCAAATCAGGGTCACAGGTGGCTTTTTGTCTCCCGGAGTAAACGTCTTACTGTTGGTAGTGTTTGGTAAACAAAAAGCTCATCGTTTGTAGATCTGGATCTGATTCAGACTGGATTTAACGAGTCGTGTTTTGCAGCAAGGATACCTGAAACACCTGGATCGAAGCACAACTGGTGCCTGCTCCACTTTAAGCTGCTGCATAAAGGATCTGATTGTTTCCCTGTAAATGTGATGACAGCTGGACAGGAAGCACACGGAGAGCTACATATGGAGAAATATGTTAGAGGAGGATCAAAAGATGTGTTGATGGATAAAACTTCTATCAGCTGCTAGGAGCCGTGTAACCTAGCGGTTTTGTTGCTACACAAACTAGCATATTTCAACAACGACGACTTCACAGTGTTT
The DNA here is from genome assembly GCA_006937985.1 of Aphyosemion australe. Lineage (NCBI taxonomy): Eukaryota > Metazoa > Chordata > Actinopteri > Cyprinodontiformes > Nothobranchiidae > Aphyosemion > Aphyosemion australe. The sequence goes on from SSNS01000061.1 coordinate 971,582, forward strand.
CTGTTCGGTCTTCAGTCTGATTTTTTTAAATTTTCTTTTGTTGTTCAGAAAATCGAGACCTGGGAGGCCGAGAAGACCAGGGCAGACATGGAGGAGTATATCTGGGAGGACAGCCCATCCCAGAAGAACCTCCTGGACACGCTTCTCCGAACAAAAGTGGTCGGAGAAGGAGGAGACGAGGAGGTGAGGGAGCAGCTGCTGGAAAGACGAGAGGTTCAGGAGTATAAGGACTCAGTCGTGAGGCTGAAGAACGAAGGAGAGAATGACAGCAGCTTGTTACAGTACAAGGAGGCCGTTCGAAAAGTACTCAACCTGTAATGTGCAGAAACATGCTTTTTACATTGTATCACCTGAAATTAGCATTCAGCGTGGTATCAGTATTTATTTTCCAAACTAAAATCTGTCATACCAGGTGTGTTGTTAACGAAAAGTGTCTTTAAAATTGCATATTTGTGCCCGCTGGTTAAAGTTTTCACATAATAAAAGTTCCGGCTGCAGGCCAGTGAAAGGATGCTGTCAGCAGCAGGCAGTTTGAACTCGAGCTTAAAGAGGTTTAGTCTGATCTGTAGCTCAAAGGCAAGCGAACGATCCGAGGAGATGAGCAGGATGCTTTAATAATGGAATCATAAAGGGATAAAGACTCAGTCTGTCATCACAGAAGACCTGAGCCACCCCTGGATTGTTGGGGTTAATTGCTCCTAATGGTCGTGTTGACAAATGGCTGCTTCTGTTCAGTTTTGTAATCTAAATGATTAAATCCATCAGTTATAGCGAAGCAATACAAAGCCTTGTTTGTCTTCCTAAAATAAACCATTATTTAAAAGTTCTTAATTGTGGATTTCTTCATTTAAAGCTGAAAGAGGAGAAGTATCAGTTCCATCCTCCTTTTCCTCCTCCATCCTAACTCTCAGGAGTTCTCTCTGACCAGCACGTACTTTATCAGGCGCATGGAGCCCTTCTTCCCCCTCCATGATGTTCGATAGCGTCCCATCCTCCTCCTCTGACCCCTCCAGGTAGCCACCAGTAGGATGGAGCAGCAGCAGCTCAGCAGCACCGTGACACAGATGGCCACCACCACCAGAATTGTGTGGGCAGCTACGTGCCACCCGGGTCCCAGCTCTGTTCCAGCGTCCCCTGGGCTGACTCCCTGACTTCCACTCCGTTCAGTCTGGTTCCACTCAAGGCTGCCCTCGGTGCTGCTGGAGGGTTGCGTGCTGACGTCTGAGTTCCTGTTGGATGTCTCGTAGGGGGTGGGGGTGAGGGGTTTCAGGGTGGAAGGGTCAGGCGTTGTGTCTGTGTTGTGTTGACCAACGGAAGTATCAGCGCTGAAGGAGGAAGGTGTGGTGAAGTCAGACTCTGTGGATGATGGCGCAGAAGTCGCGGCTGTTTGTATGACAGCATCAGTTCCTGGAGTCGGGGATGGATTTTCAGAGGAGGACGTTGTTAAAGAAGCTGATGTGAGCTGACAGGTGCTCTGCTGCGCTGTGGTGGTGGTGGGCTCGTCGCCCGCTGGAGTCGAACGCCTAACCGGGCGCACTGAGGTGAGAGGCGGCTTGTCGGGTGGAGGCGGATGGATGAACTGCCTCTTATCTGAGTGCAGGGGGTCGGAGGCATTCACTCGGCCGTAGTGGTTGGGCAACACACGGACGTTAGATGTGAAGTATTTCCCAAACACCAACAGATCAGGATCCACACCTAAAACGAGACAACGGTCAGCTTCTGCTCTGGATTTAAAATGGTCTGTTAGCCGTCTCTAAACCAGCAGCAGATGAGAGGCCTGTAGTTCAGAGGTTGCCGTTCGTTAGAGACATGAGAAGAAAGGGGAATGAAAACGATTTCTGAATCCAATGCAATACAAAAGCAATGAGACAGCTCACTCTAGCACCTTTTATTCATTTTAAAGCTTTTTACTTTGTTTTGGGTATTTTAAGCACGATTTAATAAGATGTAAGGACTAAAATGTGCTCTACCACATTCATTTATATGGATTTTTCTCAATGAATTAAACATTCAGTAGTTTAACTAAAAGAACAAAATATTTGGCTTTGAGTATAAATAGATGTGTGAATCTGTACAAGCCGTAAAAAATACCAGATTCTCTTATTGTTGAGTTGATTTTTTTATCCATCATCCTGTATTTTAGGCCTGAAGCAGCTTTCTGTACTTCAGTGTCTACTGTTTCTATTCCTAAGCACAAACATGCAACCATCATGGAAAAAACCTTAAAGATCACCAAAGTCTGACCTCTTCAATCAAAGATGTGCAATAAAACATTTCTACAACTTTAGAGTCTGAAAGTAAAAAAAAACAAAACAAGTAAATATGCTGTAATTATTACTTTTTATTTTATATTTTCTGGTGATTTCAAAGTTTTCTATAGAAACCTGAAACTCAAGATATCATGATGAGGCCAGAAGTGCAGCATTTTCCACTGAGGACACGTTTAAGCTTAAACACATCAGCAATAATGAGAGTTTTGCTGTCAGAGGTCTTGGTCTCCTTTACTAACACAGCCTACCGTTGGTGATGTTGTAGAGAACAACGTTGCCTCTGTGGCTCAGGATGCAGCTCTCCAGTGTGGGACAGTGCAGGTGGAAGCAGTTCGCATTCTCTTGAGAGGTATCATAATGAAATAAAGCCAGATTACAGGAAACTGGAATAAAACAGACAACCAGGTTAGTGTAAAAGGGCACAATAGCACTCCGGAACTGGAGAATAAAGGGACCTACAGTTTCTTGAGAGGCAGCAGGTGCGGCTGCATTGCAGCGCACTCTCCTCCTGATAGAACTTCACAAGCTGCGCTCCTCTCCTCTGAGACTCCTCGATGTTGATGAAAAGCCCCGGGAACCGACGGATCCAGCAGTTCTTGTAATAAGTGGTCGGTGAGCACCTCGACTCAGTGTGGCGCACCAGACTCAGGACCGCCAGGAAAGCCCATGCGGCGTTCATGGCGCGTAATGTAGGTCACTCCATGGTAAGTCACAGCCAGGTCGACAACGCAGCCACATATTTTGGGGAAGGTGAATGCTCCGAGCTGACGGGCGTGGAGCGGAGCCAGTGGTCTGCTGGGTCTGCAGGAACAGGTCCGTCTGCAGGTGATCTCATGTGCGCACCGTGGAGGTGGAGACCCAGCCGTGCGTAAAGTGGCTGTTCGGGGAGAGCGCTCACACTGACGAAAACAACTCCCTCACAACACATCCCCGAGAACAGGGCTTTAAAAGGTGTTTGATTCAAATGGTATCGAGCACCAATTGTAAAATTATACATTAAACTAAATTTGGACACATTTAGCATTTTAACATCCCTCATACTAATAAAAACTCATTTTAGGATATTGCAGTTTTAAATCAGAATAATATAGCTACAATACGTATTTAGAATCAATAAAAAGTTAAATTTAAAATAAAAATACTTCATTTAAAAATATATAAATATAAATGTGGTGTTTCAGTTATATATTTAGCTATTTCTAACTAACTAAACAGGTGAAGAGATCTGCTATCTAGAGATTGTCTGATTGAGTATGTTTAAGAGTGAACCATTTACCTTAAGGTTATTTCTGAACATGATCCATACAATGAAATAAAGGGTCGGCCATAAAAGTATAGTATGTAATTTAATTACATGTAAATGTATTACATAAAGTCAGTGAAAGATCCACTTTGACCCATATGTTCATGTTTATTTTTTATTTTTTGTTAGTGATAGGGCCAAGAATCATTTTTAGTGCATGCAGGTTTCTTCTTATGCTTAGTTTAGGTTGACACTTAACATTTGATTTTAGTTTAACCATTTTGCTAAATAACAGTTGTGATTTTATACATTTTAGTTAAATCTTACATAAAAGTCTTAACTGGTGTTTACTAGACCCAAGAATTTTTTTTGTTTAGATTAAAGCCATATTATGCAACGTTTTCATATTTTTAAATCATGTTCTTGACCCAGTATGTGCTAAAATTACCAGGGTTAATGAAATGTCACTTAGACCCCCACTGCTGTCAGAATATCGCATTTGCAACTTAAGAGTGGCAGCTCGCCACCTGTGAACTTAGAAAAAAGGAGCTGACACACATGCCTGGTGCTGCAGTCTGCTTCCAGCACGTTTCCTGCATGTTTTAGATCATGAACACAGCTGATTTGTTTGATTTAGTGATGAACCGCTCCTGTAGACACTAATGAAGGCTGAGGAGACGTTTCAGCAGTTAGATTAAGGTGTTAAAAAGATGAACGCACAGCCAGGAGATAAGTTTCACTTTTGGTTTTACTAACTGGACACTAGGGGGTGCTAAAGGCAAGTCACTGCCAAGTGTGCCATTTTCAAACTATCTGAGATGTTAGGTAGGAGATCTCTTTACCTTGCTTTCTGCATCTGGTTAGGATGCCTCATGGACGCCTTCCAGGTGAGGTTTTTCGGGCACGCCCAACCGGGAGGAGACCTAACCCTGCAAACAGTCAATGTCTCATGGACGTGCAGCTCATGTCTATATTGGGTCCATCGGTCCAAACCACATAGGACATCCTAACTAGGTCTTTGCACAGTGGGAAAGGAAGACCCAGGACACGCTGGAGGGACTATGTTTCTCCTATGGCCAGGGAACACCTTGGGATTCTCCCTGAGGAGCTGGCCCAAGTGGCTGTGGAGAGGGAAGTTTGTGCCTCTCTGTTTAGGCTGCTGCCCCTGTGAAGCAACCTCAGTTAAGCGGATGATATTGGATGGATGGATTGGCTGCTTCTGTTTTGCAGCTGTCTGAAATGTTAACCAAATATTTAGTTAGAAACTCATCATTTACATTCTGATATCTAATATTTTGATGTAACTTTATGAATCTAGATTTATTTCACAACCTTTTCATTTTTTTAACGTAGCCACAGCTGCCCTGGGGCGCACTGACGGAAGCAAGATCCGTTCCCATCCCAAATAATGGACAGATATTACAAAAATTCTTAATTTTTAGTTTACAAACACCTCTTATAATGACTTAATACTACTGGAATTATGGAGGTGCTAGCTACAGACAGTTATGGGGGGACACAATCTATCAAGAGGATGCTGCTATAAATTGTTCCCTCTGTTCAAATAAAAGTGTCTCATGTTGGTGGATTTAGCTCACAAACATCTCATAGTGACAAACTACTCCTGAAAGTTTGGAGGTGTTAGTTCTTAATGCAGCAGGATGTAGGGGTAACGACACCTGTCTGATCCTGTTCTTGCCGTAAACAGTGGTCCATCCACCACTATACTCCTGAGTGTCCCCACAGGGTTCCCTTATAATCCCTCTTTAGAACCACTAAGCACAAGTCCTACTGGTTGGGCAACCTCCCATGCACCCTCCTAACTTAGCATATAAATTTATATTTAGCAAAAATTCACCTGCTTTAGATGTTGGGTGTTTGCTTTGTAAATCTAGACAAAAGCAATCAATTCAAGAGTCAATTGACACAATTGTAGCAATTAGTCTGAAATCTTTGAGAATAGATTTTAAAAATCTAATCTTTCTAAGCCAGTGAGACACAAAAGAGCCTTCCCCCCCCAGTTTGTGATTTGCTTCTCTTCTTTCCTGTTCCCATTGTGGGCTTGTCTCCCCATCACACTGCCACGTTCTCGGTTTTCTCCCTGAACTGAGAATTTCTGTTGGGATAAAGAGCTTGTGGAGTGAAGGAGACGTGGGCTAGCTGGGAACCTAATCTGTTGTCTTTGAACTAAAGTTATTTTATATGAAAATAATTTAATATGTTTAGTTGACATCAACAGATTCAAAATGAATCTGATGTCTCAATAAATGTCAACCTCTGCTGTAACTTTTTAAAGTAACAATATAAGGTGATTGTCTCAGATGGATCATTTCTCTGAAGATTTTGAGATATTTGCACCAAAACGTCCTTTTTGATTTGAATCTACTGTCTCATTAATGAGCAAAATGTATTTTCAATATGTCATTAAAAACAGCCTCAATTTATGCATCAAGAGTTATGCATAAGAGTTCACTATTCCCAACCTGAATTACAGAATGCAATAACATATCTACACCACTAGATGGCATCAGTCAACCCAAAATAACAGCTGTGTTTAATACTACTGTAGTTGTAGTTCATCAGAATTTTGAGTGAGACACTAACTTATGAAAAACCAGAAATTATTGTTGAAATGGTTCATTCAGAAAACACAAAAAAAGAACTAATTATGGTTTTGGCTCCAGCCTTTCAGATGTGAGAATGTAGAAATAGTACGTCATAAAATTTACAACAAATAATCAGATAAAATTACATTAAAAAATAATTTAGATCATCTTTTTAGAAGGTGAGCAGTTAAAAAATGAAGCTTTGTTTCTAGATTTTTGCCGCTACACGTTTGGAACCAAAGCATTTATGATCTGTTACAATGTAGTGGGCAGCAATGTGAAGAGATACCCAGGGTACCAGAAACGTGTCCCAATGATGATAGTAATAATAATAATAATAACAATAATAATAACAATAATAATATTATTAATAATAATAACAATAAAGCAACAGAAGGTGTTACGTAAAAAGCACTTGTATTTTCATCCAACATGGTAGCTTACATGTGCAGAAAACATCTGTAATCCAGTCCCAATCCAGTTCACGTTAGTCAGAGTTATATGTGCCTTATGTTGTAGTCAGAGTTCTCAAAGACAAGAACACGAAACATTCAACGATAAACTTCAAACAAACTTAGCTCTCTAAGCTAGTTTCAGTCTTCTATCAGAACTCTGTTAGAGGGGATGGATGATGCTCTGTACATAATCAATGAAATGCTACAATAACACAAAACATTTGGCACAGACAGCGATATTTAATGAATGTGCAAAAGAGGGCCATCCAGTCCTTTTTATCTCTCACTGTAACATTTATTAAAGTCGTTAGGTGGCACCATGAGGCAACCAGACTCCTCTGCTGCAAAACCCTCCTGCACATGCATGTGTGTAACAGAAACTAAATTAAAAACAAGCTCCAATAAAACGAGATGAAAAACACCACCAGTGACAACTCTCTCATGCAGATTTTGTTTGGCTGCTTTGGTATAGACCACAGTGTATCATGGTCCTCCTTTAAAAAAAATACTAAGTTTCACACACAGTTTGTTTCAGCTTCCAACAGTCCCAAACCCACTTCCTCTTCTTCAGCAGTAGTGATGATCCTGCTCACGTTGACGCAGCCAGTGTTTCCTATCCAACTTGACAGTGTCCAGCTTTAAAGCTTGTGGCAGCATTAGTCCTTTGGTGTTGTTGCTCAGCTACAAAAATGATCTAGAGTTGGTAAGTCCCAACTGTGGAGGTGTGTCAGTCTTTGACCAGCCTGTAGATATGATGCTGTGCGCCATGCTCACTAGTAGACACCTCAAAGACGTAAGCTATGCACAGCAGGGTCTCCAGTGTGTCCCTGTTGGTCACCACCTGCAGATAAACACAGAGTGCATTTTAGGACGTGTCCAATGACACTGCAATTTTTGGATGAAGAGGGAAGGATTTATCTTAAATGGTGGTGTTCTGAATCATTTTAACATTGTAATGGATTAAAAATTACATTGAGATGTTAAAAATCTCCCTGGCTCATGTGACCATATTGAAGATGTGATTTTTCTATGATGAAGTGTGTTTCTGTGTAAAAAATATAAGTAATTAATGTTCCAGCTTAAATAATAGTGAATAGTTTCTGCATCACATCCCAGTGAACCACACCACTACAGACCAGTCTACTTGACCTCCCACCTGATGAAAACCATGGAGAGACACATCCTCACCCACCTATGCTCCGTGGTGAGTCCAGAGATAGACCCACTGCAATTTGCAATAAAACAAACATGGGGGGTGGAGGACGCCATCATCTACTGGCAACACCAGGTGCTGACTCACCTCGAGATGCAAAAAAGCACCGTGAGAGTCATGTTTTTTGACTTCTCAAGTGCTTTCAACACCATACAGCTGTCTTTACTGCAGCAAAAGATGAGGGGTGCAGGAGTAGATGGACATCTGACTGCATGCATCAACTACCTCACCAACAGGCCACAGTATGTGAGGCTGCACAACTGTAAATTTGAGGTGGTTCTGTGCAGCACCTGAGCTCCGCAGGGTACAGTGCTCTCACTCTTTCTATTCACCCTCTACACCTCGGACTTCACCTACAACACCAGCAGCTGTCACCTCCAGAAGTTCTCTGATGACTCAGCTTTGTGTGTCTGAGGGGAATGACCTGGAGTACAGGTCAGGGACACCTTTAGGTACCTGGGTGTTCACCTCAACAGTAAACAAAACTGGTCCAACAACACAGATGCTCTGTATAAGAAGGGCCAAAGCCACCTCCATCTCATGAGGAGGCTGAGGTCCTTCGGAGTTAATTAACATCTACTAAACTCGTTTTACCACTCTGTTGTTGGCTCTGTTATTCATTCTGCTGTGGTCTGTTGGGGAGCATGCAGCTCTGACCGAGACAGGAAGAGACTGAACAAGCTAGTTAAGAAAGCTAGCTCGATTCTATGCTGCCTACTGGATTCTGCTGAGGACATTATGTAACAGTTGCTACTGTCACTGCTGTAATACAGTATGTCACCACAGGGTGGCAGCACTTGTATATATAATATGTTCTTCTTTGTTGAATGCCATCTGTAGGAAAATCTCCTGTGTGTACGCAGAGTGTGTTCTCCTGTAATGTGCGGTCTAAATCTTTTCATTCCTTTTGCTGACCAAAATAAATCAATTATTTAGAAATATTAAAAAGTCGTTCTTATGGACTTCACTCACAACTCTGCGCGGCCGGCTTCATCTCCGCCCTGCCGTACGTTACAATGTGTGAAAGGAGGATGTTGGTGAAGCTGACCTCCATCTTGAAAAACCCCCTCCCACCCACTGTATTCCACTGTGGAGGTCATGGACAGCTCCTTTAGTGGCAGACTGAGACATCCAAGATTTAAAACAGAACTCTTCCGTAGGTCATTCATTCCCACTGCAGTAAGAGTGTAGAACTCCACAGTTTAACTGTTACTGGTATTATCCTGTTACACGCTAACATCAGTGCTATATTCATGCAATACCCGGATACACATTTCTATGTCTGTGTACTTTATGCTGTTTCTTCTTGGAAACTCAAAAGTTGAAACAATTATTTTTCACTTGAATTGAAGTACAGTATACAGTATGTGTGATTCAGGGCGTAAGTCAAAGCGGATTAGAAAATAACTTTCATAGCCCCAATTACATTCACTGTTTTTTCCATTCAGGAGACTCATGAGTTGACCAGAAGGGGAGGAGGCTTAGACTCCCTATTGCTTGCAGAGACATTTTGAAAGACAACCGTAGATTCTGCCCCATGACCGAGCTCTGTCTATGGGTCGTGATGGCTTTCCAGGCTGCTATTTCAGCAAAAATGTTGCAAAATATCAGACTGATACACTGAAAATGCTATTGGTGCTGACATTTAGACTTCTTATATACTAAGTAATTGAAAATTGATGTGTTTTGACCTAGCTTGTTGAACTTTAACATAAAATGGAGACTGAACACATTTTTGAAGTTTTAGAGCATTCTTCATCTAAAATCTTGAAACTCACAAAGAGGTAGGAGCTCCAGAGGTGATTTCTGTGAACAAAAGGTTTATAAAATATTGGATGAACCACTAGGACATTTTAAACCGTATTAGTGCATTGACAAAAAGTCAACATGAGGAGAACACTTGATAAATCCTTGTTTTATAAAGTTGCATTGAATGCAACACTTGTCACAAGAGTCACATTGATTCATTGTGTGTCTCCATGTATTTGCTGCCTGTATGTGACTATGAGCTGATTTAATATGAGCTAAATCAGCCCATTGAGACACCTAATGACATGCTGCCATGTGGTCGCCAGCGTGGGCTCAATATGGTCATTGTCCCCCCGGCTTGCGCTGCAGGAATGCAGCCGTCAATAGAAAGAACACAAATTTCTTTGAACCCTGTTGTTGAGGATAACTTGGTTGCTATGGTAATATGCTGCACTCAATTCATTTTTCCTCCCTGTGTTCGTTGTCTGAGAAGCACAGCAGCTCATTCAGAAAAGTTGAGCTTAGTGCAAAGCTGCTTACACAACAATCTGTAAGAAAAACTCTATGGTAGGGTTCACGGCAAGTAAAACAACACCAGCAGCTGTGTGTTTCCACAAATGGAGCTGGGTGGTTTAAGTTATTCAAAGTTATTCAAACTAAGTCAACGTTTAAAACGAAGCCTATTGAAATAACTTCTCCTGTAATTTTAAATATTAGGATTAGATGTAAATGGATTTTAGTTTTCAGGGCTAGTAACGTTTTCTCATTCATGTGCAGCTATGACATGCAGCAAACAATTTTGGCCAATTGTGACTGACGTTAAAGAACTATACTTAAAGGGATATTCCACCCAAAATTGAAATTTTGTTTATTGACATATTTCCCAGAGTTAGATGAGTGGAAAAAACTATTTCTAAGCAGCCTAGTCATTCTCCTGACCCAGCTGTACTCCTTTAGCTTTAGCTTAGCATAAAACACAGTAAGTAAATGGATCCTAGTAGCATTGTGAGTAAAAAAGTCCTTAAAATCACTCAGTAGTGATCCCAAATCTGCTTGGTGACCTAAATAATCAGACTGACTGCAAATGAAAATTATTAGTAACATAAAAGAATCACAGGTGCCCTTTTAGACTTGGGACTACTTTATGACAAAACACAGCTTTAAGCCTCCGCTGAAAGGTGCAAGGCAGCTCCAAAGACACCTGCATCCATAAACACAGATGCACACACACACACACGCACAAAATGACAGCGAGAGAAAAAATAAGCGCATTGCATTTGCGCAGGAGAGATTGGAGCTCCTGTGTGTGTGTTGCATGAAAGTTTTGTAAGCTGACAGTGGTTTTTAAGTTTATTTATGCACAGAATCGCTGCGCCGAGTGCAGAGCTGAACCCGCGAGCAGCCTTCTGCAGGAACGGAGACCTAGACTCTGACTAACTGATCAATAAAAACAAAGCTTCACCAAATATCTGCTCCTCCTGTCTGGTAATCCAAAATAAATGGCTTTGAATGACCTGCTTTTCCTCTGCAGCGCAGGGACAGGAGGAATTAGGCTTATTAAATGTGTTCAGACTGTAAAAAAGTTGTAAAACTATTCAAACAGCCATGAAAAAGTAGCTTGAGATATTTTTAGAGCTAAGCATTTGCTTCTAATTCACCGTTAGCATTGTTAGCTCAACGTTAGCCTCTATAGCCTTCTTCACCCGATATTAGCGTAAAACAAAAAGATGCCGCGGCTTCTTAGAGGTACAAGACATAACTTCTGGGCTGCTCCTGTTAGGTTCTTGAAACAACAATGAAACTTTTTGCCTGCCGGCGTTGAAAAACAAATGCCACTGCAGTGTTAGCTCGGTGCAGCCTCGGCAACCTCGCAGGCTCGCTACGTTCCTCTTACCATTTTGAAAGAAGAAAAACTGATTGTTTCTATGGAGCAAATATTAGATTAGCAGCTCAATCTTTGAGGTGTGTTGAAATGTTGAAAATGCACGCACGCACACACACACACGCACACACACACACACACACAATATGTACGATGAAATGAAACCATTTTAAAAAGACTAATGTTTGTCATTAAAGCACATTCATGGATGTAGGCAGCAAGTAGAAGACCTAGGCTACAAACCCCTTCTCCCAACCTTACCTGTAGGATAGTGAAGTTCTCCAGTACACTGTTCATCATGTATTTCTCAGGGAGGTGTTTAAGCTTGTGGATGAAATTGATCATATATTCACATAATGGGGATCGATGAATCCGAAAAACGTAGCGGCCATTCTCAAAGCGTGCATACTCCGTCTGCAGAAGATAAAGCTGTATAAGTGCACAGTCCAATAATAGCATTTATTATTTTTTCAGAGAATTTAAAGCACATGAAGGAATAAAATGTGCAGTCCAGATATGAATACAGTGGATGTTCGTGATAAGCTGTAATGTGTGCAATGCAATAAATCTAATGCAGCATATGGCATGCCAGATTTGACAATAAACATATTTCTTGTGACAACTGTAATCAAATGACGAAGCCATTAAATATCATCATGTGGCCTACTGAGGCAGATGGTTCTACCAAGGGATGCGTGTGTTTGAGTGTGTGTGTGTGTGTGTGTGTGTGTGTGTGTGTGTGTGTTAATATTGTACAATCCATCAGCTGTGTGTGGGGGCAGGGAAACGACTGTGTTTAACTAGCAGGAAGCGCAGGACGTAGTCAGGCTGTGAGTCAGGTTTTTGAGCACAGATCAGCTGTAATTGACTGGAATCCATCTCAGCCAGAGGAGAGCATCATCATTTACTCAGGGAGGTGATGTGACCATGACTCTTTGATGTGAAATATTAACACTCCTATGACCCAGTATGTAAAACAAGTTCCTATCAATAATTTCCTGATAATAGTCATGGGTGAGTTACAAACACAGCTCAAGCTAACAGTCTAATGATCTCCAGCCAGGTGGAAAATGTTTTTTGATGCTTTCTTATACCCAGAAATAAATAAGCCAGCTGAAGCCTTGAAAATGTAGACACGAGTTCTTTAAAAAAAAAAAAAGTCTTGATTTTTGGGTTCATTCTCATCTCACCTCCACTTTTTCCACCACCTGTTTGCCAAAGGAGCAGACCTTGGTGGATGAGGTGATGACCATGTTCTCAGAGCTCTCATACTGACTGGACACACCATAAAAGAAGCTGCTGTCATCCTGCAGGTTCACACTCAGGTCCGCCTTGAAGGAGAAACAGATGACAGGATCAACAACAACATACCATGAAACTCTTCTAACAGTGTTATGGTGTTGCACTAGAGCAGTGGTTCTCAATATGGAGGGGCGATATCCAGCATGTTTTAGTTGTAAAGGAACACTTGGCACTTTTGGCTTGTTTTTAGCACCCCCTAGTGTTTGTTAGCGAAAGTGAAGCTTATCTCCTCGCTGTGCGTTCGTCTTTTTAACCCCTTAATCTAACTGCTGAAATGTCTCCTCAGCCTTCATTAGTGTCTACAGGAGCGGTTCATCACTAAATCAAACAAATCAGCTGTATTCATGATCTAAAACATGCAGGAAACATGCTGGAAGCAGACTGCAGCACCAGGTAGTGCAACTCTGAAGTTGCAAGTGCGATATTCTGGCCACAGAGGGTGGTGGGGGTCCGAGTAACATTTCATTAACCCTGTAAAGGGTCATTCTATCACATACTGGCTCAAGAAAATGTGTTAAAAAAATGAAAAAGTTGCATCGTATGGCTTTAACTCTGCTTCAACACACCTGATTTCAATCAGCAGGTGAAAGCCTGCATAACACGAGCGCAAACTACTGAGCTAACGGTCATTCGTGGCCGTTTGCTCAGCAGATTCCTCGCTTCCTCGAGTTTTCTGCCTCACGAGACGCTGAGGTGAAAATCAAAGCGGTTTGATATTTTTCGCCTCATGGGAGGCAGACACTCGCCGTGTGACGTGAGCTGTCGGCTGAGGTGAAATTTTCAAGTGGCCAATCAAAGTGCGTTCTCCCCTCACATGATTCCAAGATGGCAGCCTCCTGTCTTCATGTCAGAAAAATAAACGAAACGGAGACGGAGCTGGATATGGAGGAAATGCTTCTACTTGTTTTGTTGATGAGGCGTCGTCGCCACCGTCATAAACTCCTTGCCTGGCCCTTCTTTGCAGCCATGACCGTACCCATACTTTCCTAACCTTCAAACCACGATGTATGCTGGATACCGTCCCTTGAAGACCAGGATTGAGAACCACTGCATTAGAGACAACTTGTTGAAGTCCTTGTGACCCTTTTTTCTAGGATCTTTTTGAGTTTTCCATTAGATCTCTTATATGTTCTTCAGCAGGAAGTCAGAGAAGCAGCAAAATGCTTAATGTGTTCTTAAACCACTTGATTCATGTAAAATAGAAAAATTGCTAAACATGTCTTCCTAAAGTATATTGATTAGTAAACCTACAACATTAGAAACAATCATTCCCATAACTGTGCCATTTTTCACACTGAGGCTAGTTGGATTTCCTTTCACCCTTAAAGGGGTCATCACCTATAATACCGTGGATATCTACATTCTATTATAGTCTTTTAGACCATTAAAATAAATTGTATTGGAAAAATAAATAAAAAATTTGCTTTTTTGATCCTTTATTGTGAAGGGCATATTTTCTCTGGAGATCGCACTCGATATTTCAGCTGTCAGACGCGCTCGGGACTGAGGAGCGCGTTGATTGATGGAAGGAAGCAGGACGCGGCTTCAGCGTCTCACTCCAAAACAACAAAAGTTATAACTGAACCCAACCTGGCAGTGACCTACGGGATCCAACCGTGTATTTACGAGTCCTCGCCTCGTGCGTAATGGCGCCCTCGTTTGTTGTTGAGTTGGGATAAAGCAAGCTAACAGCCAGACATCGGCTCTTATGCTGTTGTGAAGATGGAATACACAAACCGATCGGAGTTTTGTCTCCCGTAACACGGATTATAACACGAGTCGTCAACGGTAAGACATGATTTATGCGTTTCACGTTATGAAATGAGCTTTGTTGTGCTGGTTTGTTCAATGCTGGTTCATATTTGTTTATATTCGACCTTTGTGTCGGCATATAGGCCAGAACTCAAGTTCTCGTTTTGGAATGCGCGTGCTCGTGGGCTGCATGTGAGCTGATTGAAGAAGGCAAGATTAAACAAACGCTTCAATGTTAAATATCGGCTTCTCAGCCAGTGAAAAATCATTAGGAAACCATTATAGACATTTTTACAAGTGGAAAAGTGAAAATTTCAGGTGATGACTCCTTTAACTAAAATCATTTCAAACCACATTTAGGTTTCATTTCTATTTTTCTGATATTGGAATTTGTTTGCTGGTCTGAAACACTCAGGAGTGACAAAAGCAAAGCAAAAAAAATGTGTAAGGGGGAACATAGATCTTCACAGCACTGTAGCAAAAACTATGGGAATTACAACATCAGTGTATCAGTATTATAAACGTGGACCAACTAAAAAAAATCAGCTGATTAGGTTGATGGTGCTGCCTGAAATGAGTCTCAAGAGCTAAAAATAAAAGTATGAGAATCATCTCAGTTTAACACAGTTATCAACATCACAGAGTTCAATAATATCCCAATTACTTGTTTTCCTGACACAGACTCCTGTGACCTAAATGGCTGCATGCATGTTCTGAATAATGGTTTTAGTTTCAGTGTACGAATGCACTAATTTTACATGAGACTGCTGAAAAATGCATAAGTTGCTTTATTGTTAGCATTGTTAGCATAAGACGTGCACCACGCCCTGCATCTGAGAATGTACCGCGCTAACGCCCTAATCCAGGAAACACTACGAGGTCGGACTTTTCTTTGGTGGACAGGTGTGATCAAGCAGCATCATCCTTGCTTCATCTATGTGTGTGTGTTTAGATGTATACACACACACACACACACACACACACAAAATAAGAATAAACCCTCAGAAGTTCAACTGAAGGCAAGCTAAAAGTCATGTTTTGTTACACTCATCTCTCTCTTCCTGTCTCTGGTCCAACTTCAGATTGAGGTAAGTATAATCAGATTTGGGATCAGACTGAGGTAAAATCTCCTCTGTCAGACAGCTGGGCTCTTTTACCTTTTCCCCTGTCGGGTTCTTGTCTTCTAATGGGCCATTGAGACACCGCTCAGCCTCCTCTCATGTCTTCATTGCCCTGTTTGTCTTCATCCTTTGCTCATGTAATTTCTCTATTTGTCTTCATCCCTGGGGCCCAGTGGCCCTCCCCAAACTGCCATTCCCTGCTTCCCTAACAGCCTGCGAGGGAATTCATCCAATTACAATCATCAGCGTGCAATTGGCTGATTAGATCACGGTGGGCAGGCTAGCTGTGTAACAATTTAGCAGAGCCGCTTCAAATCGGATTCCCCGTGCACTTCAAAGGCGCGAGACAATCCGTTAGGACAGGACCACGGGCGCTGAAGGGGAGCGGGGGAGGGGGGAGGGGAGAGGAGTGGGGTAGCTAGTGGCCAAAGGGAGAAGGGGGGGTTAGCACGAAATTCAATCTAGAATGCCATAGCTTTGGTCAGCCGCCTGTCACTGTCACCATGCCAACCTGCACCTCAACACACCCCCAAGTCACGACCTTCCTTGTGGCAGCGGCTGCATCAAATCAACGTTTCACTTCTTTTATAATGGGTTATATGAGGTTATTGAATTTTTTTGGGTGTGCCAAAGATTTTAATTAGCTTATTTTCAAAGCTAAGAATATTGCAGCTTTTTTCTGCCCAACAGAAGTGTTGAAATGCCCAGCTGTGTGTTTTGTCATGGATGCCTTGAGAATTGGACGCCCCCCTTGGGATATGAAAAGATGAACAAACCGAAGGGGGGACAGTGTCATGAGCTTGTTTTTCCTCTGGCACAGAGCTGCATATGTCATAACCGTTGACTCCACCAGGCTCTGACATGAATTAAGAGAGTAATATTTCACCCATGAACGACTCGTTGGTAACACGCCACCCAGAATTTCTCCTGCAATCCGTATCTCTTGTTCACACTGTCTGCATCCCTATTTGTATCTGCTGCTCTTTATTGCTGCCTTGCTCTCATCTTATTCGTGATATATGGTGTGGTTACTCCCATCCCCACCTTAACCCTGGAACCAAATGCCGTGGGTCTGACCAGCTGCTCTTCCCAAGGACCGCAGAAGACCGTTTCCAACATGGTGCCACTCACCAATGTCTTTTATCTCTTTACAATAAATAATGCGGATGTCAAGCATGTGGGGAGGGTAATCTCACACATACACACTCATCAGGTGGTATGAGACTCAAAGCGGCGCTGTGAACTTGACATTAAGACTCCTGAGCCCTAAACCACAGTGGTAAAAGCTATATTTTACTCTTAAGTGAGTGAACCCAATCACATATAAATATTTTCTGCTACTCATGAGCCTCCAGCTGCGACACAATCATGATAAGGATTTATGGAGGACTCTATGGTTCAACCTGTCTGGTCTCACTTTCTGGTGGAGTGTTTTTAGGTTGAAAAGACATTTAAGCAATAATCCAAATGTCTAAATTTGGTTTAAAATTGCAGGTTTAGTAGAAATCTAGAACTGAACCTTTAATAGATGTTTATATTTAGCCAACATGGGCAAGAAGAAATATGGATTGCTTATGCGGAAAAACCTGGAGATCCCAGAGTTAGAAGCACATCCTGGATGAGCATCATCAACATCAGCGTCTAGCGTACACGCCTCTCTGCTGCTGAACACCAAACGGCTCAGGAAACGTGAAATATTTCATGAGCCATTGGGAAGATTTTTGGTTGTTATTGGATGTTTTTTTACCACTTTTGAAGTCACCCTAGTTCAAGATGGTCACCACGACTAATCAACACTATGAAAATGGCTTTGACTTGAGAGATTTTATGGGTATTGAGATTGAATTTGATGCTTTTGGAATCTTTGAGTCATATTTGGACAAAAGCATCTGCCAGATGCAAAACCATAAGCATCTCCAACACTCTACACACAGCAGCTTACTTCCTAACTTTGACATTATTATCTGGACTCAACGCTGTTTGTTTGCAAATATGATTTTTTTAAAAACATAATCAATAAACTTAACTTCTACTGAATGATTTGTGGAGTCAGCTCGACTGAAGATGGCTGCCACTCAACTTTCCTTAGCAAACACAAAAATGAGCAGGACTCCATTTCAGGTTGTAGCAGGAAACCCGAAGTGCTAATAAACTGAACGAGTTCTTGCCATGTTGTCACTTTAAATATTTAAATAAAACACAAATAACGTCCTGGTTGAAAACGTTGGTATGAAACGTGGTGGGCACCATGCATTTGTTCAATGGCTTTCAGGAAGAATCATCATCAAAAATCACGTAAGGTTTAAAGTTTCTGTAACTTATTAAAAATGAAATGATCAAGAGTTTTATCATAGGCTGTCATCTCCATTTTCCCTTTTATCCTTTGACAATGACATTGATGCTACCAGCTACTGGAAAAGTGGGTATAAACAGCTTTAAGCAACAGTTTCTTAGTCCTGATTTGTGCTTTCAAGTGTATGACTTGCTAACTTGAGTCATGTATCTTGTGTGCTTTTTGTCTGCGCTGAATCATCTTAACTAGAGATCTGTAAGGCTACAATGTGTGTTCAGTGCAAAAAGAGTGTTTTCCTCTCTGAATTTCAGACCAGCAAACAGTTTTATTCCAAATATAATTCCACTCGGACTGCTTCCCAATGCGGTGCGTTAGATTTCAGCTGTGCTGTGGCTCATCTGTTAACCGAGAGGACATCAGCCTTGGCAATTTCCTTAGAAAGCAACAAGTCATGCTTTCGGCCAGATGATGGTTTACCTCGGATAACCTTTAGAGCCTGCATGACTTTGAATTATTTTTTGTGTGATCTAAAAAGAAACACAGTGACTCAGAGAGACTCTGACCTGGTAGCAGACAACTGATTCACTAGAAGCCACCTTCTTAATGAAGCTACCTTACCGGTAAAGGTATTATAACACAGAGGAGCATCTGGTTCTCAGTAAGAGTCTAACAAGGCATTTGCTTTCTTTTCTGAGCTTGGGTAAGAACGGAGTTGATGCATGTTTTGCATGATACAAATGCAAAGGTCTTATTCAGATTCACTGACAAAAAAGTCTCTGATTACACAATTCTACCTCACTTCTCCATGTGCCCATTTTCATGTTCCCTACTCGAATTTTCCTACGTTTTGTTCTGTTCACCTACCTGAGTCTAGTACTGACTGTGTCATCATGCTTTACTCTCTCACAGTGTCTGACAGTGAGTAGAGAGGGTTGCTTGGTCATCTATGAGTGTGTGTGTGTGTGTGTGTGTGTGTGTGTGTGTGTGTGTGTGTGTGTGTGTGTGTGTGTGTGTGTGTGTGTGTGTGTGTGTGTGGAGAAGAATCTATAAATAAGAACACAGGGGGCACGAAGGTTGGACTCAGTCTAATCGTGCAGAAACAGGTGTCTGGGATCACATTTCCTTTGGTGAAAGATCAGACCTGCCACTCTTCCCAAGGCTGCTGTCACACACACTCGCCCCACAGACATATACAAATACAGTAATGGCAAAGGTGCACTGTGCAGCAATGTTCACTTTGTTGGCATATAAACCACCAGTAAGGGAGGTCATGAGAGCCGTGACGTTCCATCCATTCTGGCCCTAAATCGCACTTAAATGCCTTCAACTTAGACGGTTAAGCTGTCTCAACACCGCTAGGCCATTAACAGCCAACAGGTGCTACAAAACATTAACAAGAGTGTGCTCGCCTCACCCTCGTGGCTTGAGGAGGATTATACGATCGTGTGTGAAACTTAGAACACACAGAATCTCATGCTGAGCTTACCACAGTGTACACAGAATAAAAAAAAGTTATTTACCCAGAATTTCACCAGAAAGAAAGTGTTGTGTGGCCCGTTGTCAAACAGTTCTTTCAGACCCCCTTTCTTTTCTGGGAACTTGTCATAGATCTGCCTGATGTCCACAGACTCCAGATAGGGGTCGCTGTAGCTCGGGTTGGACTGGGCGATGTGCACAAACAGGTGCTTGTTGAACTGGAAATGCAAAAGAACATTTGAGGTGACAAAAAGCGGAACACATGTCTGCTTTACTTCTGGATATCCAGGGACATAAACTGGACCTGCTGCCACCTTAAATCCTACTTTTATTCAAATCTTCTCACTTTCCCAAAGTTCCCCTCTGTCCTTCCTACTACAGCAGTTCATTCATCTTACAGAGGCAACGATGGTTTCAGGTGCTGAACCACATTTCTTAATATATGTTAAATGGAGCATCCTTTTGGGGAGTAATTTGGGGGCTTCATATTATAAAGGAGTTTTGAAAAGCCATGTATTTCTGTATTTTCTTTGCCTGTGTGTATCCACACCTGGAAAATACGTTTCCGTACTGTTTAAGACTGTGTAGGAGCCTTGCTGATAGTTTTCAATCACCACCTGAGGGCTGAAATACGCTGAATCAAAAGTTTGTCCCAGTCTAAATTGTTTTCAAAGCCATTTTTTGGCCTTTATACACCACGTGACAGTAACAGACACCCACATAATCCCAGATGGATGGAGCTGTACTCACTGTCTCTGAGTCCTGAGGTTGCTCCAGAAAGGCGGAGAACTCAAGCATTCGTAGCTTGGAGCTGGCGATGCTTCGACCCTGCCAGGGGGGGGCACCAGGAGACATGGACAGCCCTGCTGTGCTTTCATAACCTGCAAAACAGATGACAGCGAGTGTGCACATGTGCTGTTTGAGAGAGGCCAAGTTTAACTTGAAAATGCATTTAATAAGAAGTCATTTCTGAGCTTTGCATCACTTTGCTGACATGACAGGCGTCTGTCAACGCTGCAGGGAGGAGAGGGAGCACCCACCTGTTATTGGGGCCGGGCCCGATGCTTGCATGGCATAACTCTGCTGGGAGAAGGGCTTAATGCTGGGGAGAGGAGACAGACGAGAGAGGGAGAGGCATGTTATTCTCCGACTCGGCCTCATGACCCCATCTCATGTACTAATTGGACTGCCTGACCTCGAGGGACGCGGGGAGCAGAGAGGAATGTTGAATGTCAGACAGCTGAAGACTTCTCTTTCTAATTGCTCTGACTTGTTTTGATTTGTTCTGAGACTCTTTTCTTGACTGAAATTTATCTGATGATTATTAAGCTAATCACATGAGAAATTACTCATGGACAGCATGGTAGAGGAAGCAGAAAGATTACTTACTCTTCATGGCCTCCTGGCTGTCCTGGAAGTGTCCCATGCCAGAACTGGGAAAAGCAAAAGAGTGTCAATTAAACTTCCAATTCAACAGTCGTTATGGCACAAGAAATTCAGTTTATTTGTATTTTAAATGCGAGCTTTGGCTCAAGGATGTTTCTGAAAAGTGTTTATTTAGGCTTAATGTGATGTAATGAAAGACAAAACAAGACTGAAAAGTTTTCTTGTGGTTGTGAATGAAATGAACAAAACTCGTTTGTTCGTTTTCCTCCGGGGTCGTGGGGGTAGCATCTAAATAGGGCATCCCAGACAGCTCTCTCCCTGGTCACATCCACCAGCTCATCCGGCAGAACCCCAAGGCGTTCCCATGCCATATTAGAGATGTACTTGCTCCAACATATCCTTGGTCGACCCGGGGGCCTCCTGCCGGCAGAACGTGCCCGAAACACCACCCCAGGAATGCGTCTAGGCATCATCCTGACCAGATGCCCGAACCACCTCAACTGGCTCCTCTCGATGCAGAGGAGCAGCGGCTCTACTCCGAGTCCCTCCCGAATGTCTCAGTTCCTCACCCTATCTCTACGGCTGAGCCCGGCCACCCTCCGGAGGAAACTATTTTCGGCCGCTTGTATCTGCGATTTTGTTCCTTCGGTCACTACTCAAAGCTCATGATCATAGGTGAGGGTTGGGACATAGATCCTTGCCTTCTGACTCAGCTCCCTCTTCACCACGACAGACCGGTTCAGCATCCGCATCACTGCAGATGATCTCTCGCTTCCTACTTCCCTCCTTCGTGAACAAGACCCCAAGATACTTAAACTCCTCCACTTGAGGCAGGACCTCTCTCCTGACCCGGAGTTGGCAAGCCACCCTTTTCCGGTCGAGAACCATGGCCTCGGATTTGGAGGTGCTGATCCTTATCCCAGTGGCTTCACACCCATGCAGCAAGAGCTGGAGGTCTGAGTTTGATGAAGCTAGGAGGACCACATCATTTGCAAACAGAAGAGACGAGATTCTCCTGCCACCAAACTCGACACCCCCCACACCACGGCTGCATCTAGAAATTCTGTCCATAGAGGTAATGAACAGAACCGGTGACAAGGGGCAGCCCTGGTGGGGTCCAACCCTCACTGGGAACAGGTCCGACTTACTGCCGGCTATATGCGGGCCAGGCTCATGCTCCTCTGGTACAGGGACTGAATGGCCCTTAGCAAAAGACCATCCACCCCATACCCCTGGAGCACCCCCCATAGGGTGCCCCTGAACAAGACTCAGACAAAGGAAATATAATGACCCAAACAAGTTAATCAGAAATGTTTTAGTCTGGTTCTAAACTTGTTTCTCTTAAGCATAATGCTTTAACTTCTGCAAATAATGAATCAATATAGAAAATAAACCAAAGTATGATGATCACTTTGACCAGATTGTTGAAATAATAAATAAAAAATAATAAATAAATCGGAAAAACTTTAAAAAAGAACAGAAATCACGTTAACTACAGTATAACTTTCAAACTGAATGGTTTCACGATGATGTCATGTTTTCAGTCAAAACAAAAAGCCAAACTTGGTGTGATTAGGACGATGTGGGGTACGTCAGTAAAGGACTCACCCCACCAGCAGTGGGATAAGCTGGTCTAGAGAGGCCCTGGAGAGCCATCTTGTTCTGAAAGGCTGTGGGTGAGATGATCTGAGCTGAGGACATTGTGGCCATACTCTGGAGGGCCTTGTCTTTGGCAGCCTGGTCCTACAGAGAGGGACAGAGGGTAAGCATTAAGATAAACTGACAAAAGGACAGTGCTCGTCTTACTCCATTCAAGTCAACAGCCAACTTTTCTTGCTAACATAAGCAGAGCCCTAAAAAAGGGGAAATGAGAGGCTGAGGCCGTCTTGCATCACTGGTGAATCCCTGCCAGACAGAGAGCTGGAAAGAAGGTCCTGTTACAGTCAAGGGCCTTTGGGTCAAGAGTTAAGTTTATTGCTTTGGCAGGGGCAAGCCGGTGATGACAACTAGCTTCTGTTAGAGGTCGATCTGGAGGTCAAGGCAACCATCAATGCTTTCCTCATACTGGGATCAAAACTGCAACGTACTATTGTCATTAAAAAGATTTCATAAAGAAAATAGGTAACAGCAAAAGGGTGATACAGCTGAACCCACTCCTTCAGCAGTCTCCAACCCTCAGACTTCCCAAATGGGCAAGGCCACAGGGAGCATTCTTCTTCCCAGAACTGGCTAACACAAGGGCATAGCTGAAGCATGGGAGGAAGGGGGGTTGGGTACATGTGGCAGGGATCTCAGTTACACTAAAGACGTTTTTAAAAAGGCCGGTCACAGGGGCCAACCCTGTGACCGGCGCAGAGCTCTGCCAGCTGAACCCTGGTGGCTGCCGTCCAAGGTGAAGGAGAGCAGGGCCGCCTGCTGTGGCTGTCAGCATGTGTGCGTATATGTGAAATGTAAACTGAGAAAGTACTGGGGAGACATGGATGTGTAAGCTTTCAACATGGCGCATGGAAAGACCTTCATTGTACAATAGAACAAATGTAAAGCTGAAAGGGAATAATGCAGGGATTCATTTGATTCATGCATTTGGTTATTTATAGTCAGAGAAAGCAGGATATGTTCACATGTGACTGTTTCACTACTACTAGGGGTGATGGTGGCATAGGAGTTAAGTGGACAACCTGCAATCGGAAGGTTCGCATCCCGCTCAGTCTGTCGCTGTCGTGTCCTTGGGCAAGACACTTGACCCGACTTGCCTGTGTTGGTGGTGGTCAGAGGGGCCGATGGCGCAGAATGGCAGCCTAGCTTCTGTCAGACCGCCCCAGGGCGGTTGTGGCTACATAGTAGCTTAGCATCATCAGCAGTGTGTGAATATGAGAGTGCGTGAATAATGAAAAGTGCTTTGGGTGCCTTGAAAAGCGCTGTATAATTCCAATCCATTATTATTATTAATATTATTATTACTATGGTTTTGCGGTGGCTGATATATTTCATTAAACATTTTGGACCACTGTTCAAATCAGGTTAAAAACAGTAAATCCAAGTGAATGCAGATGCCTACGACTGCTACAAGATCAAATTATACAATTTGAAATGAAATAAAAAAAGAATAATGCAATGTGCAAGAGCGTTGACCAACTGGTTTGCATATTGACAAGAGGTGCCCCAGTTCCCAGCATGCACTACTGGGTGACACTGGAAGAAGCCCGAAGTTTGGAATGGAGAAACCAAAGCAACTACCAGAGATACAGATTCATCCACTTCCTTCTCTCAAAAAAAATGTAAGCAGTTTAAAATAAACTTGCTTTGAGACGTTTACGACAGTTGAGAAGAATTTACATTTGAGATGCGTTTAAAAGCTGGAGGGAGCTTTGTGATCTACAAGGGCTCAAACCTGATGAACAGTTAGCAAAGTTTGATTTGGACTGGTACATACTAAGTTATTTATTGTATTTAGAGAATTGCAACTGACATTTTATTTAAATAAAATAAACAATTATCGTGAGATCGATAGACGGATCGGTGCTGTCTACAGTGATGCTGGCGGTCTGTCGTGGTGAAGAAAGCTGAGCCAGAAGTTGAAGCTCTCGATTTACCGGCCGATCTACGTTCCTACCCTCACCTATGGTCACGAGCTTTGGGTAGAGACCGAAAGAACAAGATTGCGGATACGAGCGACTGAAATAAGTTTTCTCCGCAGGGTGTCTGGGCTCTCCCTTAGAGATAAGGTGAGAAGCTCGGTCATCCGGGAGGGGCTCGGAGTAGATCCGCTGCTCCTCCACATCAAGAGGAGCCAGTTGAGGTGGCTCGGGCATCTGGTTAGGATGCCTCCTGGACGCCTCCCTGGTGAGGTTTTCTGGGCACATCCAACCAGGAGGAGACCTAAAGGGAGACCCAGGACACGCTGGAGGGATTATGTCTCTTGTCTGGCCAGGGAACGCCTTCGGATTCCCCCAGAGGAGCTGGCTCAAGTGGTTGGGGAGAGGGAAGTCTGGACCTCTCTGTTCAGGCTGCTGCCCCCGTGACCTGACTCCAGATAAACGGAAGAAAATGGATGGAAAAATAATTATGCAGATCATTTCTGCATAATTTGTTTAACATAGACTAATGTGGTGCTAGCTTGGATGCTAATTCGGCCTGCATTGAATAAATGTCAGTCTATATACTTCAAGCTAACTGTGGAAGAGGAGGTAGGGGAATGAAAGGGGATTATCCTTTGTGTGTTGGAGTTAAGTGATTAGCGTAGCGTACAACTTGGCGCTACAACAGACTATTGTTTTAGCTCTCTTTTTCTCCTCTGCTTGATGACCTCACGCTACAGATTTAACACATATAACAAAATAAAGCGGTAAGTGATTTACTCATTATATAAAAACAAATAGAAGGTGACTCACATAGCGTACCTTCAGCTTCACCTGGATCTCTCTGGCCTTCCGTCGGGCTAAAACCTGAATGTGGCTAGACACCTGGAAGACACAAGCAACAAACGTCAGAGCTGTGTTCTGTACTGGTCAACTGCAGGAAATGTGACCAAGTCATGTCAACCATGTCACACACTAACCCACTTATCTAGACTTTGTCCAAAGCTCCAAGCAGCTCTGCTTAGATTAATTTAGAAAGTTGTGTAGAAAGCAGAAACAGTTCAATTTTTGCCATTTGGAAATACCATGAATAAACCAGAGTAAACATAAAGTACCATAAATAAAAGTATGGTCCAGTGAATCAGCTATAGGCTGTCTGCTTCTCACTGAAAATTACACAATAAGAAAAATGTGACCTAAAGTGTATTTTTGAAACTTAAGCTCTGTGAACTTGAGCCAAGCTGTTGATTCAGGTGATAATTCCCTGCACAAGCATGACTGACCCCCCCCCTCACTCTGTTGTTGTTATTTGATACATTAGTATAACTGAATTGTAGTCACAGGACAGATTGGGATTTGAGAGTAAGCAGAGCCTTTGGACCTTTCTAGTGGGGTCAAGGTTCTCAGACCAAACAGCAGAAAACAGAAAAAAAGACGTGTTCAATAGATAGCAGCTACTGTAACAAAACTAAAACAAAATTGCACTTTGCAGTTTAATTCAGTGACTGTCCAACAACTCCAAAATCTGTTTTTAAAAGACAAAACGCTTTTAGAGTCCATAACCAAATCATTGCTAAGCAGCAATAAAACAATTCTGACAATTGTCCATTAATATCGGCCAATATCAGCATTAAAATTCAATATTGGAAAATATTGGTATCGAAAACTAAGAGTTGACAATATCGATATATTGGTAAAAACAAAAACCATTATCGAGCATCCCTATTACAGTTTTTCTCCATTGGTTTGGCTCATTTCTTGAAACAGAAATGACATTCTCAAAATAACATGGACAAACCTCCAAACCTCTTGGCAAATGTTCACAACAGAATGGCATTTCTCATTCATTTAATCAAACGGAAAATGCCTTAGTACATGTCTCTATTGTCTCAGTGCATGTTTGCAAATGATTAAGTACAAGTAGCCTACAGTTATACAGTTAGCCCACATTTAGCACATTTTCCAAATGAATAGATCTTGTAGATCTAAACTGATTAGTTGATTCTCAGTCCAATGATCATTCTCTCCAAAACATGTCAGCATGTTTTCATTGTATAAGTACTCACATGCACAACTGTCTGTTCAATTGTCAAAACTGGTCAAGAACATAGTACCATGAATACCATATATGAATTTCTTTGAATATTTGATACATTGATGACAGTCATTGACAGTCAGGTGAAACTAGACTATAAATATAAACACAATAAGCATCTCCACAATAGAGCAGGTTTTGAAGAAGCATCAGATGACAATGAAACAAATCTACAAGGTACCATTTGAGAGGAACTCTGACAGAGTGAAGGAGCTGCGGTACCAGTATGTAAATGTAAGTCAGTTACTGGTTGTCTCCCATTATAACCTTACCTGTAATCACAGTAAGCAGTAGTTCACTTATTTGGTTTCAATGCCTCCTTTACCTGATTTCAGAATCAGCATTTGCTTCATCTGACTTCAACAATTTCAACAGAAAACTGCAGTTTACTGTATTATACAATTATCATTATGATACTTATATCATACATCATTGTCTATTGTTGGTCCTCTGCCATAGTGACAAAACATCTAAACATTTTGTATGGCAGTACTCACACAATGCCAAAGGGACGATGCATTTTGGGGGCACTGACTATTCAGATTAGAAAGGAATGTAGTTTTGACACATGAGTGAACTGTTTTAGGAGAGATATGAGCTTTTGCAGGTGAACCATGTTGTTGTGATCAACCATCCAGGTTGATTTTGACAAAAGCACCAAGAATGATGAGAATGTCCGATCTGTGTGGAGAAATGAGCCAAAGCTATTGAGAAGGATCTTTGCCATTTTTGAGACACTGACTGTTTAAATGAGAAAGGGATTTAGATTGAAGCCTGACCTAACAGTTCTGGAAGAGATATGAGC
>SSNS01000061.1:1003844-1098136 GCA_006937985.1 Aphyosemion australe
AAGAGACAGACGACACACACCTCGGTACAAAGTTGTAAGATTTTCTCTGACATGGTGATGCTTTGGTCAGACCACAGAACGCTCCATAAATCTTCCAATCAGCTGACCCCCTGACACCTGCCCCAAACCACATCAGGCATTTTGTCAGCTAGTAAAGTGATCAGATTTTAGATGGAGTACAAAAACGTATAAACCGCTCATGTGAAACTGAGAGCCCAGCCTTCATGTTTGCTCAGATGTGAAGTCAGACTTAGTTCTTTAAATAATAATTCATGTTTTGTTAATAATTATTGAAAAAGCATCAGTGATTGAGAACATTTTTAAGGTATAGAAGGATTTCTCATATTGTAGGATATTTATTGTTGTGCAGAGATACATCCAACACTATGGGGTACCATTTGTAAAGTCAGAGTCATAATTTAACAGCAGTATCTTTGGTAATTTATCCTAAGAGAAAAAAATATTTAATTTAGAGTTAAATATTTATTTTACAAACTAAATATTTAGGTCAGTTTTATATATTTAGTTTGTTAAATATAATATTTAATTTAATAACTATATAAATAATTAAATATTTATTTTCCAAAATAAATATTTATATCCCAGATAATTTTTTTTTTTTTAAGGCTAAACCTAAATATTGATTTTACAAAATAAATGTTCAGCTCCGAAACAAATATTTAGTTAGTAAATTAAATATATATTTTACAAGCTAAATATTTAGATCTGACCTAAATATTTAGTTTGTAAATTAAATATTTAACTCTAAACTAAATATTTAGTTTGGATCTTTAACATTTATAAATGTTTGAATAACATGGTGAAAATATGACTTTGAAACATGAACTTTTTTTTCTCTTATGATAGGCTAAATAACCCAAAATACTGCTCTTAAATTATGACTCTTTGACTTTACATATGACACCCCATACAGCACTTCAATCACTCAATCAATCAATCAATCAATCAATCAATCAATCAATCAATCAATCAATCAATCAATCAATCAATCAATCAACCAATCAACCAATCAATCAATCAATCAATCAATTATCTATCTATCTATCTATCTATCTATCTATCTATCTATCTATCTATCTATCTATCTATCTATCTATCTATCTATCTATCTATCTATCTAAGCTTTTCCAGCATCTTGTGAACATATGTGACCAGTACATGTATGTTCAAAATTATTATATCAATTCCTCAGCTCAAATAAATGTAATTTTTGCCTAAACTAATTCCAGTTACTGTTTCTTGCTAGTTCAAGCACTTTTAAGAACTTGAGAATACCACAGTAAAAGGAAAAGTATTATGGGCTATAACTTTATATCTCTGTGGAAATTGGTGAATAAAAGAGATAAAATAAATGATTTAATACAAACAGTTCTAGATTCAAGTACAAGTTCACTGTCTATTTATAGTTGTTATAAATGTGATAAATTGTTTTATTTTCAGTTATATTCTTTAGAATATAGTTATGAATCTATATTGTGGTTTATTACTCTGATTACTTTTTAGGTAAATTTAATAAGTAAATATCCAACTCGATTCATTTTTAATTTGTTAGTGACAGAGATGGTCCCTAACATCCCATAATTATTTCAATTAACCAGAACATTTTAAATATATATTTTCTCCTAATTATCGGCTTCTGAAAGAAATGGAATGAAACAAACAAACAAACAAAAAAAAAAAACAGAATCAGTGCAAATCAGAGCTTTAAAAAGGTTAGAAATTGAAATCAGTGTTGGAAAAAAGCTATTGCTGTTTCTATTTTTAAAACTGTTCACACAAGCAAACAAAACCAAAAAAAGATAAATGTAGAGACACGTGTTTTTCCTTCAAGCATGAATTTTTTATCAAATGTTCTCAAAAAGGTTTACAGAACCAGGACACATGAATGTTGCTGTGAGGAGCGTCACACACACACACACACACACACACACACACACACACACACACACACACACACACACACACACACACACACACACACACACACACACACACACACACACACACACACACACACACACACACACAGGTAAAAATGGCACACACCAATTATTCAACTGTCAGACAGCTTTTTCCCTGAAGCCTTTGTGGACTAAACCCTGCTTTGTGATGTTTTGCAGCCCAGTTTATTCACACAGTGGCTGTAACTCTTCAACCGCTTCGTGTTTATCAGGAGGGGCACCTCCCAGACGATTGTTCAAGCCCCTAAATCCATAGTCCTTTAATTCCCAAGGGATTAAGAAAATGTTCCTTCCAATCAAATTCTTGAAAAGCAGAAAAGAGGACGTTTGTCAAAATCCTCAAAGTTACTTGACCTCAAATGAACACGGCATCGCCTCCATTGAGTTCCTCACATTACCGCTGCAGTTCCCTTCAGCTCCCTGCAAATTATCTTCACTAAAGTACAAAACATACTGCACATCCAACAGGATTCTCAAAGCAGGGCACAGATGAATAACATTATTCTAGGGAATTCACAAAGTTTTGAAGCATTGTTGTGGATTAGGAAAACTTCTGGAAACAAGTTGTTATCAAACTGGATTCACCTGTGAAGTAAAAGATTTTTTCAAACCAGGTTTAAAAACGTAAAAAACACATTAAAGTTGGAGTAGTTCCAGGCAGAGTGAATAAGAAGTAAACCAGTGTATTGTTCTCTTTCTTTTTCCATCTCAGTAGAAATTATTTTTAAAAATATTCCACCAACAACCAAGTGAAGGACAAACTGCTTTCATCAGAGTGACGGTATGCCTTTCAAAATAAGTCAGGTTCACATTTCAGGCATTAAACAACTCTGAAGTTAAAGACGCTTTGCCTGATGTACTCGTATCAGATGCCCTACCACTCCTAGTGTGAGTGCTCGACTCGTCAAAAATACCCTCCAACACACCCATGAGATCAGAGAGGCGACTCGGTCACACAACGATGAGATCATGATATCCAATGGGGGGAGAAGCGCAGACACACAACCTGTGCTGGCCAAGGCTGCAGGAAAGTAGGAACACTATATATGATTACCCACTGCTCCACAGTTTGATGTTGTTTATCACACCGCCTGCAGTCATGGATCTGTCTGGGGGGGAATCTGATTCTGGAAACATTTCTTGAGGGCAGTCAACACAAAGTCTGGGTTTCCAAGAGTACGCAGCTGGGTTTTTCTGAGAATCATTGAGCTGTGAATTTCTAATAAGTATACTACCGGAAACACTCAAGTCCAAAATTGTTGCATTAAACTACACTTGTATACAGACGTGGACAAAATAGTTGGTACCCTTTGGGCAATGAAAGAAAAACCCACAATGGTCATAGAAATAACTTGAATCTGACAAAAGTAATAATAAATACAAATTCAATGAAATGTAACCAATGAAAGTCAGACATTGTTTTTCAACCATGCTTCAACGGAATTATTTAAAAAAAATAAACTCATGGAACAGGCCTGGACAAAATGATGGCACCCCTAAGAAAGACTGATAATAATGTGACCAAAGGGATGTGTTATTCAAGGTGTGTTCACTAATTAGCATCACAGGTGTCTACAATCTTGTAATCAGTCAATGGGCCTATAGGGCTCCAGGTAGTCACTGTTAAAGGTAAAGGCTATAAGACCGTCTCCAAGCAGCTAGATGTTCCTGTGACAACAGTTGCACATATTATTCAAAAATGTAAGATCCATGGGACTGTAGCCAACCTCCCTGGACGTGGCCGCAGGAGGAAAATTGATGACAAATCAAAGAGATGGATAATCTGAATGGTAACAAAAGAGTCCAGAAAAACTTCTAAAGAGATCCAAGTTGAACTTCAAGCTCAAGGAACATCAGTGTCAGATCGCACCATCCATCATTGTTTGAGCCAAAGTGGACTACATGGGAGACGACCAAGGAGGACACCATTGTTGAAAACAAATCGTAAAAAACCAGACTGGAATATTCCAAACTACATGTTGACAAGCCACAACGCTTCTGGGAGAAGGTCCTATGGACAGATGAGACAAACATGGAGCTTGAATGTGTCTTGAATCTGTGCAGGGTACCATGAAATCTCAAGACTATCAAGGGATTCTAGAGAGAAATGTGCTGGCCAGTGTCAGAAAGCTTGGTCTCAGTCACAGGTCATGGGTCTTGCAACAGGACAATGACCCAAAACACACAGCTAGAAACACCCAAGAATGGCTAAGAGGAAAACACTGGACTATTCTAAAGTGGCCTTCTATGAGCCCTGACCTCAATCCTATTGAGCATCTTTGGAAGGAGCTGAAACACGCCGTCTGGAAAAGGCGCCCTTCAAACCTGAGACAACTGGAGCAGTTTGCTCATGAGGAGTGGGCCAAAATACCTGCTGAGAGGTGCAGAAGTCTCATTGACAGTTACAGGAATTGTTTGATTGCCTCAAAAGGTTGTGCAACAAAATATTAAGTTAGGGGTATCATCATTTATGTCCAGGCCTATTCCATGAGTTTATTTTTAATTCTGTTGAAGCATGATTGAAAAGCAATGTCTGACTTTCATTGGTTAAATTTCATAGAATTCTTTTAATTATTACTTTTGTCAGATTCAAGTTATTTCTGTGACCATGGTACAAATAATTTTGTCCACATTTATAGATTTCTCTTCATAACAGGCATTTTGAATTTTTAGCAAAAACACAAGAAGATTATTAGACCCAAATAGAGGTGTATCGATCCAGCTTTCTTTCTCCTGTTGACAATGTGGATTTCTCATTCCTGCAACTTTGCCAACACCACTCAATCCAAAAACACTAGGTGTTTCTCAATCTCAAGGAACCTCGCCTTGATGCCTTGGTCCCGCCCCGGTTGCCTAGGAGATACGTCATCAGGAACCGCCAAGGCGTGTTCCAATTGGTTCCAATGTTCATGTGCTTCCAAGGCATCTGTCCTCCGTTTGCTAGCCGTTTAGCTAATTGAGCAAGGATACATGAGAGGTGCCTTGGTGCCTTCTCTTGGTCAAAAGGTTCCCAAAATGCAGCGCGGTATTTTCAAACAGATTTGATCAGGAACCTGCAGCAGCTTCAGGGGCAAATTTCCAGTTTAAATGTAAGTCAACTAATTGTAGCTATTGGGCTGATATGTAAAATGTTTATTTACATCCAAAGCAGTTATCTATGGTTGGTTAGTTGCTTAGTAGTTGCAGTTTGGGTGGTTAGCAGGTATTAACTCACTTATACATTGGATTTAACCAATATATACACAATTAAAAAAGTAAAAGGCTCGATATTAAAACTTAACATTACTATGATGGGAGGGACATCAACAGGGCGCGTAAGCAGGGGGCGGGCTCTTGCCGACCGCGGTCACGTGGGGCAAGTCTGTTCCATTTAATGGTTTTCTTTGACCAAGGAAGGACATTGTCCTCGTAAGCAAGGCGTCTGGCCTGGCAAGGCAAGGCGAGGTTCCTTGAGATTGAGAAACACCCACTGTTTGGACCCTGGATCCCTGGATCCACCAGAAATACTAGAGGTGAAATTCATGTTTCTCTTCTGAAAAACAACAAAATTCCACGCAATTAACCATTTAATCCAAAGAAAAATGTTGGTGATTTGAGCTGTTTAAAAAAGTTGCTAAAACTTTGGCTGCAATCTGACTAGCCATTAGCGTTTTAGTCCCAGAGAATGTAAATGCTATTTCTCCAAATTGAGGCTGTTCAGGAAGCTCTCTACTTGTTAAGGTAAATGGTCTGTATTAATATAGCACCTTT
This sequence comes from Aphyosemion australe, assembly GCA_006937985.1. NCBI lineage: Eukaryota > Metazoa > Chordata > Actinopteri > Cyprinodontiformes > Nothobranchiidae > Aphyosemion > Aphyosemion australe. The sequence continues at coordinate 1,009,577 of SSNS01000061.1, forward strand.
TATGGTTCTAAAACCCCCAAGGAGCTTTACAATTAACTAACCAGTCATTCATCCATTCACACACACATTCACACACTGATGGTGATGAGCTACATTGTAGCCACAGCTGCCCTGGGGCGCACTGACAGAGGCAAGGCTGCTGATTACAGACGCCACCGGTCCCTCTGACCACCACCAGCAGGTCATGTGATTAAAGTGTCTTGCCCAAAGACACAATGACTGCGACAGACGGGGCTCAAACCTGCAACCCATCTGGTTACAGGGCAGGCACTTAACTGTCGCCCCTATTTTAAAAAACAACTTTCTATAAAGAAACATAACAAAATTTCAAAAGAAATTCAAATAAAGGCTGATTGTGCTTTTCTACCTTACAAGCAAACAGTTTGAATGATTTTAAATAGAATATTTTCTCAAAGAAAAAACCTGTTTCAGCAGCACCAAGTCCTCCTCTTCTGTCCAGGACTGCTGCCGGAGGTCAGGCAGAGGTGGACGGGGTTAGTAAAGGTCAGCCCCTGGGCCGGGCCACTCATAAATCTGCCCTTCCTTAATCGAGCTGCGGTCATTGCTGGCCCCGTCTGATCTCTCGCTCTCTCTTCATCTGAGAGTTTCTCCCTCACTTTGCTGCATTCCAGACATTCCTCTTTATTTGCCGGTTCATAGTGAGTCTGCTGAGCCAAACATTACATTAACTTAACATGTAGGCTTGTGTCAAAAATACAGCAACGGATGTTCTCAAAGCAGGTGCTGTGTCACAGAAACATGAATCTGAGTAGCTGCCAGCGTTAGATTTCTTCTAGGTATGACCTACAGTGACTTCTCTAGAAAACAAAGGTCACATTTAGGTTACAGGAATGTCTTGGTTGGATGTTATTTCCCCTCCAATAGCCGCTGTTTACTGAGCTCTGTTGAGTCTTGATTTTAGCGACCAGCTAAGCATCACATATGTTGAAAGAACCCTTTAAATAGTTTTGGTGCATTCTGTTACTTCCTCCTCCAGGTTTGTGAGTTACTAAGTGGAAACTGTTTATGCAGCAACAGAGAAACCAGGAATATGCATGGCTGATTAGCTTTTATTTAGACTAAGGTTAAAGTGCTGTTTGACTATTTTTGACAAAAAGAATATTATTAATAAAGTTTGAAGACAGGAATGTACAAAGAATTCCAAAACCTTCACAAATCTGAGACATCTGTCAAAAACCTTGAAATCCGTGTCTGAAGATTTAGTAATCTTATCAAGAATTTTCACAGTAAAGTCGTTTCGCTAGGTGTGCAGCTAAGAGTCACTGAGATCTCTGTGAAGGCTATGGTTTACAAAATTAAATGTTTGTTGGAACTCAAGGACAAAATTATGACTACTGAGAAAAGTGTGGAGGGTGTCTAAGTCACGGGCAACAATAAGCAGGTATCAGGAAATGATAAGCTCAAGTTTATAAACAAACAAATAAATAAATAAAGCACTCATGCCAGGAAACCACTTCAACTGGTTGCTTATGTTTAAATATTTACTGGGGGAAAAGCAGCCACAACTTTTTTTTTATAATTTGACCCATTAAACAACATGTGGCTGTAGCTATGAAACAGCAGTGAACCCAAGAAAACCACATTTAATAGTGATTGTTTAGGAAAAGAGAGCAAAGTTACACAAACTGAGCAATCTTCAAGTCATGGCGTTCTAACAGAGCTAACATGATCTACATCAGATGTAGAGATGTTACCAAACCTTCTACAAGATCATCTCTAGTACAATTATTGTTGTTTGTTTGGGCTAGGGAAACAGCTGGCAGACATTGTCAGTAATGATGTCATCTACGTCTTAAAAAGTGAGATGCCAGAGAAAATAATGTGGTAAACACAAAGCAGAAATACATATTTCCCTTCAAAGACCGTTATCTGAATCAGCCACAAGCTTTAACCCGTTGAAGCTTTAAACAATAACAATAAAACCATATCTAAAATTTGGGGATTTTTTAAAATTATGTAATTCTACAACAACATAACTAAACATAAATAAATAAAATTGGCCCTTGCCACCTGTAGATCCTCCACTAGAGGTCAGCACATGCGTATCGGACTGGATCCCAGCCAGCACACATAGGTGGGCCCCATATGGGATCTGTATTGGGAAGCCGTATGGGTCCCAACAGGGTTTGTCCGCGGTTTCCATGCCCACATAGATTTTATGGGCCCTACATGGGTTTTCAGTGGGTTTGACTCAAACACCGTCAAATCCCTGTGGGGCCACCATGGAAACCCCGGACAAACCCTGTTGAAACCCATATGGCTTGCCCATATAGATCCCATATGGGTCCCACCTATTTATATGTGTGCTGGCTGGGATAATGCTTCTGGTACTCCATCTGGGTTTGATGCTAATTTGTAACAATAATCTAAAAGGGTGAAACAACAGCAGGAGGAAAGTCACTGATGAACGGCAGTGTGAGAGGCTGCAGCGTATAAGAGGCAGGAATCAGACCAATCAGAGAAGATCAAAATGACAAAAACCTACAAAACATCTCAACACATTTTACACATGATTTTAACGCATGAATCAGACACCAAACAGGTTGTTAAACCCCACTGAGAATCTTTGGGATGTGCAGGAGGAGGCTTTAAGCAGTGTTGGACTCGCCCATCATCAGTACAGGATCTTAGATTATTTTAGATTAATTAATTATGACCTGTAATGAATTAATCTAATTAATCTCTTTTTTAATCTCACCTACTAATGGCTGAGAAAAGCCCTCATTTTGATGTGTTTTTATTTAAATTCATTACATTATTGTGGCAGATTAAAAGATTAATATATACCGGTAACAAAAAAACTGGCTTTATAAAGTCATTTATTGTTTAACAGACTTCTAAACTTTCCTTTTACATCACCAAGGCGGAATAAAACTGTGCTCTTTAGTCAGTCTCTAATAATTAGAAATTAAAAATAAAACATCGGGTCCATATAGAATAATCTAAGTTAACACATCAAGGAACACTTTTTTGAGCAATGCAAATAGTGATCACAGAACTTGTTACTAAAACATTTATCTAAAATTAAAATAGACCTGTAAATTACAGTGCTGTAAGTTAGCATATCAAAACTGACAGTTTATCACAAAATAAAATGCTGAAAAAGCATTGAGCACTCACTCTCTCACGTCTGACATGTGGTATGGCATGATAGTTAAATATAAATATATTTACATAAAATAAATTTTAAAAATTAAATTAAAAATCCCAACAGGTAGGCTAGAAAAGTCCCAGTAAAGTTATAGATTAAAAATGAGATTAACTCGATTAAAAAAAAATATTGCACTAAATGTGGCTGTAATTAATTAATATTAATTAATCTGATATTTTGACACCCCTAGTTTTGACATTGCAGAAGCTTAATGAAACGATGTCACAGTGAATGTGGGCCATAATCAGGTGGTTCAACAGTATGTTCGAATCCGTGACATTTTTCTGGTGTTGGTTTTCTTTTGACTAGGCAGTGGATTTTGTTGCAGATGAACATACAATGACTAATTCTTGGGAATTTCATTCAGCGATTCATGAAGTATTTTGATTGCAAACACAAGCAAAAAAAACTCTGCTTCTCAGGGACAGCAATAAAAAATATTAGACTATCAAACCGACATGAATGCAGCTTATAGGTCACACTCATGAGTCAACCAGATAACTTCAGTCAACAAGCAACTTAACAAATTTACATGAACTCCTTATAAATGTCATAAATAGAGTTTTTGGCTCGAAGAAACACCAAGCTGCTAGCTTAGAAATCTAGACAGACCGTAGCAGAAGCAAAGTGGTTTTGCTTTGCAGGTCAGTCTAACCACACAGAAGCCCTTTTTATAAGACACACCATGCCGGCAAATCAGCGTAATATTGCCGCAACGGTGTGTCTTATGAACGCGCTATGGCGGCAGACGATGTGGGAATTTTGTGCCTTTCGTGTCGTCACGCTTGATAGAAATATTGCCGTAATATTGCGACTTCGCCAATCTAAATGCACATTAAGCCGTGGCGCAACAGAGGGTGGTGTCATGATCACGTGATGAATTAATGCTGAGCTCCGGCCAGGAACTATATTGAAAATGAAAGTAAACATGGGCATGAGTTTCGTTTTGTCAACAGAATCAGCTGAGATGATAAACTGGAGCGATGCAGAGGTTCTCTCCGTTAGATCTGCAGCTCAGATCATCTGACAGCTCACAGGGATGGTGGAGGACAGACACCTGTAGGAGCTGCTTGTGAAAAAAACGTAACGAGCGCGGCTTTGATCGCAATAAAAAGCTAGTTATGTCCAAGATACACGGAAGTCCGCGACAGCGCAGAGACCGCCCCCATACCTCCTTTATGCCGCCATCGCGTAATCTTTTATAAAAAGGACACGATTGCGCCACATTACCGCCACGGTCTGACCACTTATAAACGACCTTGGGCTCCCAGATGCCGCCTCAACGTTGCGGCAAATTGGCGGCACTGTTTTATAAAAGAGGATTTAGAGCCTCAGCAAGCCCGAACAGTCTTGTGTCATGCCAATCACAGCGCTCTATCGTTTTGGTGGGCGGGATATTACTGCGAATGAGTGAAAAAACAAAGATGGCGACGGCCCGTTTGAAATGGCATCAACTTTGGACTATTTAGACTTGGGCTTTTCTTTGAGTCAAGAGCAGATAGAGGTACTTAAGTCCTTTATTTAGAAAAAGCATGTATGTGTGTCTTCTTTAACAGTGTATGGCGGGCTGCTCCTTTGATTGACATCCATAGTGGTGAGTTCGTCACATTGTCCGTTGTCCAATAGCATGTGGAGACAGTTTGAAAGACAACCATACATCCCGTCCCATGACTGGCGAGACCCTATTTGCATATATAAGATGACTTGCAAGGCTAACAAGCTGCTGCTTTTTTCAGAAGAAACACATTTATAATAAATGATTCATTATTATGACCAAAACAAGCCGATCAAACATAATTATTTTTAATCACAAATCAAAATTTCACTGTAAAGTTATTTGGGTAAAGTTGCTATTTTATCCTTTTTAACATAGCCAAGATTACACATACATGTTCCCAATCCCCCAGAAACCTTCAGTGTGAATCACCGGTGATACTCGTGGGATAAAGTTAATCTTTGATGGTTATTTTAGCCAAGCTGATCCACAATCTGCTCTGAGGAAGGAAACCAATAAAGCATGCAAGCATCAGAGGTTTCTGCATAGGTCAGATGGTCAAGGCGATTTGAGAATCTCACACTTTCCTGCAAAAGTTTGGACCTGAGTGAAGACTTGCTGTTACTTTGTTTTCACTGACCTTTTTATCATATTGCATCTTGTATTGCTGGACTATTCCAGGCAATGCGATGAAGTGATTCACAAGCTAATCTTAGTGGGAGCGTGATTCATTCTTGTTTGGCTGGTTAAAATGTTGTCTCCTCCACTTCACTCACACTGCCACTCCTTTTTCCTGAAAAAATGTCAGATGCATTAAAATGTGAGGAAAGTGCTTGTCATGCAGATGCTGAGAAACCCAAACAGCTGCACGATACATGGACTGATGCAAGACTAAATGTGGTTTAATCAAACAAGGATTCCGCACACATACAAAAATAATTACAATTGCAAAAGTGGCGCATAAATCACAATGGCAGATATATGGCAGCCAATAAACAGAGGAGATAATTATATTTCCAGGGCTACATTCTTCTCCTGAGAGCTTTCAGCACATGGGTACAAGTTTGGGACTTTTCCTCCAATACCTCAGCACGGGGCCCTTTGACCACAAGGCAGATCTCTCGCTGAGAGCCACACAAGGCAGGAAATGTTTTTCTTGGCAGATGAATGTCAAATTACAACTGGAGCACATAACCGCCACAATATCCATGACACCCTGCCTAATAAGCAAGCTGGAGGTTGTGTTGATTAATGGCCGTGAGGGTGAACGAGGTCCAGAGCATTATGGGGAAAATGTAGGGCATACAACCAAAACACGGGGTGAAAACATTCCATTCAATTAAGAGCTTACATCGTATGAAGTGAAACGAACACATTCCTTGCATTTTGCAGCCTGGAGACTCAATATCATGTTGTTTAGCAAAGAGCTGCATTTGTTTATCACCTCGGAATTTAACCTGAAATTCAGAGTATGCCTCTCCTAGCAGACAGACGCATTTTTCTGTCTGTTTTGTCTGTGAATCCATATTTAGACTGTGCAAAAAGTCTCAATAGCAAAACTACCGCATCATCTCCTCACAATTTCATGTATGCCTTTAAAGATATTCTCAGCTGATATTTGATTTGGCCACCTGAGTTAAGACCACCCATCAGCACTTTAACAACATTAACAAGACTAAAGACCTTCCAAGTGGATTTGCATTGATTGTGGTTGCTTGAATGACTTGAGTCGTTGACCAGAAGTGACCGAAGAGATGGCGATAAAAGCGTTCCCCGGAGGCTGAGGACTGTAAAGGAAGGGCTGTTGTGGTTGTTTTGAGGGCCAGAGCTAGCCAAGCTGAACCTTATCCATGCTTTTGTCTCAAGTCATAAATCCAGATTTGTCACAAGGATGTCAGGTTGAACTCAGAGAGCAGCTGAAGGCGACGCAAAAAGCAGACACACAATAAAGACAGAAGGGGCTGCTCTCAAAGGACAAACTGAGTACAGACATCTGACTGTTGTGAACAAGGGAAGGTGGAAAAAGTCTACAGCTTCTGCTTTTGTCACTCTCAGACATCAGGACAGGTGGGAGAGTTCTGCTGTGTCCTGAAACCCTGCAAAACACCACTGAACACCTTGGTGTTTATTCGTGTACCCCCCATCCCCATCCCAGGCGCTCAAAGGGTAAACGACTATTCTGGTTTAGGGTTACAGCCAAGTTGCCTTGAACCTCCCGACTTCCATGTGCACATGCCATTCCTGACACGCCAGTGCACTCCCTGGTGTGCATCACCTGCCCCTGACCCCCACAGAGAGGAAGGGCTACCTCAGTGCCTTCCCTGCTAAAATCCCCACTGACCACCCCGACCCAAACACCTGCCCCTCCCTGGACTGCCCCTCTCCAACTATTATTACAGACTTTATAAGGGTTTAACTGTTGATCAGAGGATGCCCATGACCTCAATAGATGGCTGAGCTGGCCTAGGCAAAGCTTACACTTAAAGGAGCTGTCTGGCACGGTGACAGAACAGGGTGATGACAGACGCTGTCTGAAAGCGCCACCGCAAGCGTCCGCCCCGTTTTCCATCAACCAGATCCACTATCAAACAGTTGGGCAGGAGGCTTTACTACGGCCAAGCCATCTGTCCCAAACATCTTTCAGCAAAACGCTGCAGTAACCTCACCTTCCCAACACCTGCTTGGAAATGACATCATCCAAAAAGTCACTATGGAAGTTCTGTTGTTGGTAAAAACCTGAAATCAAAAGTGTCCCGAGTGTGTCTGATACTTCTTCTGCTGTTGTGGAGCCTCAGTGAGAGACAGCTGCAGGGGAAACATGTCTAATGTCATACATGGACACAAGGAGTGGTGATGAACGTGTGTGTGTGTTTATGTGCATGTGTGTGTGTGCATGCATGCGTGTGTGTGTGCGTGCGTGTGTGTGCGTGCGTGTGTGTGTTTGTGTGTGTGTGTGTGTGAGGAAGAGATGTGAAATCAACTGTGGGAAAATCTTAAGCAAGGTTAGTGCTCAGAACTAGCCTAGAAATCTAGACAGACATGCAGAGCAAAATCATTTTGCTCTGCATGTCTGCAGCCCAGAACAGTTTTATGTCATCCCAATCAGAGTGCTCTATCTGTCTGGTGGGCGGGACGTTACTGCAACTGAGCAAAAAAACCAAAGATGGCGGCGGCTTGTTTGAAACGGCTTTGGCATTAACTTTGAATGATTTACACTTGGGCTTTTCTTTGAGTCAAGAGTGGATAGAGGTACTTAAGTACGTCACGTGTTTTGTTGTTCAAGAGTTTGAAATACAATCATAGATCCCGCCCCACAACCGAGATCTCTATGGGTTGTTGCCAGACTATACACTCACATACACCACCCGGCCAAAAAACAGTCGCCACCAAAAAAAAAAAAGTCACACACTCTAATATTTTGTTGGACCTCCTTTAGCTTTGATTAGGGTTGTGGCATTGTTTTGATCAGCTTCTGCAATGTCACCAGATTTATTTCCATCCAGTGTTGCATTAATGTGTCACCAAGATCTTGCATTGATGATGGTAGAGTCTAACCGCTGCACAAAGCCTTCTCCAGCACATCCCAAAGATTCTCAATGGGGTTCAGGTCTGGACTCTGTGGTGGCCAATCCATGTGTGAAAATGATGCCTCATGCTCCCTGAACCACTCTTTCACTATTTGAGCCCCATGAATCCTGGCATTGTCATCTTGGAATATGGCCGTGCCATCAGGGAAGAACACATCCATTGATGGAATAACCTGGTCATTCAGTAGATTCAGGTAGTCAGTTTTACTGAAATGTTTATGAAATGAGAAGCAACTCATTGCACCAGTTGGGGTTAAATAGTTGTGTCTGGTGATGGAAGGAGTGAGAAATGAAAACTGTCAAAAGTCAAAGAAGAAATAATGTCTTCATTTATTGAGGGGAGGATTCCTTTGTCTAAAACCTTTTATTATCCTTTTATAGAAGGGGTCACCAACCTGGTGCCCATGAGCACCAGGGTGCCCCTAGGAACCACATGAGGTGCCCACCGGCAAACTATCATAACTCATCACTGACCAGAGTTCTTTTTCTGTCATTTTTTAAAATCACATTAGCATTGATGTAGTTTTTTTTTTTAAATCATTCAAATTTGTTTATCATATATAAAGTTAAAGTGATTTATTCTAGTTCAAAGGTCAGAATTGTGAGATTGTATCAAACTGGTAGCACTTCATATGGCTCTGTACCCACAAAGTAGCTCTAAGCTCCAAAAAGGTCGGTGACCCCTGTTTTATAGGATTCCAGGACATGATATACATAAAGTGTTGTGCAAAGGTCTTAATATTTTGCCTTGAAAAAGCCAAACTTGTAATCTTTCAGATGGTATGGTTCTCAAGCTTTTTGGGGCAGCCTTTTTGCATGGAATGGCATCTGAATAACATTTTATGAATATTAAAATACTTTGATATGTTAAAGATGAGCTAAAGGGGTTGTGTGGGTCAGCAGTAAAGGCTAAAATCAAGCTAATGATATCACATGCTCATTTAGAGACAGTAGTCCATGCTTTCATTACCCCATGCTTGTGCCGATGTCCACCATGCTCATATCTCCTGGCTTGAAATGGTTCAGAACTCAGCAGCCAAGTTACTGACTGGTACTACACGCTATGATCATATTACACCCATTCTGACCTCCTTACGTTAGTTTATTTTAGAATTCAGTTTAAGATCCTCCTATTTGCTCTTAAATGCTTGCAGGGTACAGCACCAATGTGTTTGTCTGACCTCTTGGTTTGCCATAACCTGTCTTGTGATCCCAAGGGTAAAGTGTGGTTCCAAAGGGGGAGGAGCCTTTTCACCTCTGGCCCCTAAGCTCTTGAAGGAGCTCCTCGTCTCTATCAGATGAGCACCAACGTAGCCTGATTTGGAAAGACATCTGAAAACTCACTACTACAATATTGCTTTTTCTTCTACTACTTGATTTTAGCAAGTTTCTTTAGTTCTTATTGCGTTTTTGAACTTGTGTTGGTCTCATTCTGTGAAATGCAATGTTCTTATGCTGCGTTCAGCACCCTCGGTGCCTTTATGGCTGCTGAAGGCGCTGCTGAAAAAAAGGTGATGATGATGATGGTTCATTACACAGTTCACTACAGATGCTAAAGGCTAGCTTCAGTTTAGCTTTTTTCTGATCTTTCAATATCTGCAACAAAAACCACCCTCTGTCGGTAGTGTGGAGAATCTAATGCCTTGTTTCCACTGAATTGAACAGTAAGGGTCGGTTGCAGGTTGCTATTTGGTCCAACATGCCTAGAAAAGCCATCTAATGCTTGCTGTGCCTGTTCTTTGGCATCTTCTTCCTTGTCTGTGTACAATGACGTGAGGTGAAACCAAAGCACTCTGGTGTTCATGTCTTGTGTTTGTTGGAAGCAGTGATAAGTTTCTGTTCCTCAGTCAACAGATTGTTTTATGGCAGCAGCTCTGTAGTGTTCTGTTGTCTGATGGACAACAAGGTGGTCCAGGACTGGTATGGGTCTGTTGTATGGGCTGCTTTTACAGTGACACCCGTACCATACCACCTAGTGGAACCAAGTCACAGCAGGTCGTGTACGGCAAGGTAGGGTTTGCACGTTGGTATGTTCACTAGTAGTCACGTTAAGCCACCAGTTGTCCTATGGGACATGCGTCAAACAAGAAGGTTGATAAACTGCATAAAGGGTTCTCTCTCTTGTATATTATCAGAAGAAAACATGTGATAATAATATTAGACTCAAATATTACACTGAACATGTTGTTTGCAATGAATCCAGATTTAACTCGCTTCATAGGTTTTAAGGTTTCAGCCAATATCCTCTAACCTTAATGAGCGTGAGCATCCATGAGATAAACACGTCCATGCAGGTCAATTGGAATAAAATGGTCTATGATTTGTTTTGATGTAAGCAGTTTGTTGTGATATTGATCATGATTCTGATGACAATATAATTTATATTATTAGCAAACTCCCAAAATATAAACCTAAAGAGTTTGCTTTAGTTAATTTGATCTTCACAACCAAAGAGAACATTGAGCCTCATCATCTCCTCTGTCCAGCTTTATCATGCCTGTCAAAAGGACGGAGGTAAACATAGAGCATGACAGTAGAGATGGGCGTACCGTACATCTTGCCCTCATCAGAGAGGATGATCTTCCTGCGTCCACAGGGTGGGTAGATGGCCAGGGCCTCCTGGAAACTCTGCTCGATGTCGGGGCTCCACACACCCTCTGCATCGTTCTCCAAGGGTTTGTCAAGTCCATCTCCCAGCTCTTCACTCCCACCCCTGGGGGAGGGAGCCGGTACCCACTCAGCAGACGTGGTGGGACGACAGAAACGGGACCAGAGAGCAAAGTGTGGAGGATCGGAGTTCTGTGGCAAGCGGCGGTGGAAGGAGGAGGAGGCCTCTGCAGCAAACACACCTGTCTGTTCCAAATCCTCAGGTGGGATGAAGATGATAATGAATCTAGATGAGGCAGAACAGGGATAAAGTCAAATAAATGTGTTTAAATATGTGGTTCACTCATTTCGTGTTTAATATATTTATTAATTTCACCAAAGAAAAACCCACCAACATACAAAAAACACCCGTGTCCACTGTCACATAAAAGATACAGGTTCACATAACACCAAAGATAATAACAAATGTGTATTCAATACAGCATCATACTTGTACTTGCATAGATGCTCAACCAAAAAATAACAAAAAGGACTCCAGACCTTACGAAAGAGTTTCTCAGATCCCTTCATGACATGTCTAAACTTCTCCAACTGGAGGTGGAACAGTACATCCTTAATCCAATGTGCCATTGCAGGTGAGGCAGCGGCCTTCCATTTCAAAAGTATTAAACGTCGAGAAAGCAACAATCATTTAACCCATATGTGGTAAGCTCACACTTTCGGCCTTAATCCCAAATAAAAGAGGGAGTGGATCACCCCAAACATGTTCGAGAAAGCCTCACAGGTATCACCCCAAAACTGTTGTATTTGTGGACACGACCAAAACATATGAATCAGCGTAGCCTCAGTTGATTTACACCAGTCACAATATGTGGTTCACTCGTTTAATCAGTACATTTGCAGAGGTCTCTAGTAGGAATGAATGTCTTGTAAGTCATAGTCTGAGGAAAAAACGCACCGGTGCGCCTGTTTCAGAATTAGAAGTGAGCCACATCAAAGCTGAGCTTCAGACGACAGGATTTAGAGTCGTATTTCCTGATATGTGGACATCTCGCCTCTGATTGGATAACAGCAACGCGACTCTATTTGTTCTGCAATGTTGATGTTTTATCTCCACAAATAACACAAGCCTGGATGAGTTCTGCTGTGTGGTGGAGTTGCTAATGCTAACGGTTAGCTTCTACTAGCCGAGACGTTTCCTGAACGTTAAACCAACAACAGCCTTCCCCGTCGTGAGTCAAGATGGGTGACAGTGTGACGTAGATCTGTCAGGATTTCACCGTCTATTTTCAATCAGAGGCTAAAGCAGGAGCTAGTGTAGGAGACTAGTTTCATGTTCAGCCTGCATGAAAAACTCAGAGTGTCCGATTATAATCAGAAACAATAATTAAAAAATGTTTTTTTCAGTGAACAGCACCTTTAAGTTAGGGTTTCATTGCATTTTATAAGCTAAGGCTCAGGTTTTTGGATAACCGATCTGTTTTATTTCATGAAACTAAGTTCACTAACAAAATAAGTGTTAATCAGTCCACATCAAATGTGTGTTTGTGCCATTTTTTCTTAATTATGAATAAATGTCTGGAGGCTGACAAAGAAAGCTCTGTGACCTGGAGTTGCTTTAGAGAAATGTAAGATTTATATAGTATAAATAAATCGCCTGTCAAATGTTGAGTTCAATCAGAATAAAGGAAAAAAATGTTCTGTATCCAAGTCAGATCACCAGTGGAGACAGACATGAAGACTAGCCTAAAATCTGTGATCTGTGCATCTCTATAAGTTACAGAATCAAATAGATGACCTATCGTTTTCTGTAAGAAACAACATTCAATTCCTCACAGGTCACAGGAGGCATCTGACCTGCAACAAATTCACATCCTGATTTTTTTTCTGCAGGGCTGCTTCTTTAGTAACCAGGAGAGTGGAGTGGAGAGAGCTAGAGAGCCATCATCAGCTCCACTCCTTCCTATCAACAAATGAATAGAAAATTCCTAAAAACCAAAAAAAAAAAACAACAGAGAACAATAGTAGGACACAGTGACGAAAGCACTGTCAGACTCATGAGGCAAAACGAACAGAGTTTTTCTTTGTCGTGGACTGTTTTCCTGCCACAGTGAAACTCTGACAACACCATGTCCATTTAGGGCAATAAAGACAAGAGTAGCGGCCGTCACGTTGCTGCTAGTTCCAGACATGAGTGGCTGGGAGACAGCAGTGATCTGGTGTCAATGTGACTCCTGGACTCTCTCCTCTCGTACTTCCTGTGAGGCCCCTGATGTTCCACAGCACTTCCTGTAAAATGTCCTGTCAGTCGACCTTCTGTGTGTTTGAACAGATGTACACACAAGAATGGAGAATAAAAAAAAAACAAGCAATTCATGTAGAAAGAGATATTAGCATTGACACTAATAACAGTGTTAAGTCCTGCTACGACATTTCAAGTCAAAATCTATGGTAAAAGTATGTTTTTAGATCACAGATCATATTAACATAACAGCCCAAAATCCAACTAAAATCCAGACGTTAAAGTGGGTAAAAAGGACTGCCCCCTAGTGGCTGGTTTCACCATGAGCTTTAAGCCCCACCCCCTTTGTGGAAACACAATTAAAAAATACACCACAATTATTTGTATCCAGATTTTGACTCCTGTTGGTTCACATAGTTCTTGACTTTCTGATGTTTGATGATGGAGTCCAGAAAAACAACACAGCAGCTATTTTCAACAATGAAAGGAGGCAGAGATGATTAGTGTATTCTTATATCATGACTTTTGTAAGAATCAATATTATTTATAGACTATCACTTGTTTATTTATTTATTAAGAAAAAAAGACCTGTCTGACTTAAAGGACACATTACGTGACCGCTTTAACTTTAACCAAAAAGAATGAATCATAATCATGGCTTCATGGCTTCATGGCTGGTCAGACACTGAGCTATGATGGCTCTTTTTTTTTTTTTTTGTCAGAAAAGTACTTTTATTGTCTCTGGCTGTGAGTGACTGCAGGTCATAAACCATTAGTGTGCAGCTCTGTGGCTCACTCAAAGCATCCAGGAGGTTAATTAAACTGAGCTATGCCTTAAAACAACCACCTCCAACTACAACCCCCTTCACTTACGGGTTAATCCTCCAGCTGCTGCTGCAGTCAGGGGCCCCAGACCCAACACTGCAGCTGCACACACACTCTGATCATACACACCAAAAATCTGAATGACTAGAAATGAAGAAACGCAAAAAGAAAAGTTGTGTGTGTGTGTGCGTGCATGCGTGTGTGCTTGTGTATGCATGCATGTGTGTGTGTGTGTGTTCGTGCGTGCATGCGTGAGTCGTGCGTGCGTGCATGCAGGTGTGTGTGTGTGTGTGTGGTGGCGACACGCTGACATTTCTCACCAACTATTTAATGAATGTCCTGGAAACATTTTAGCAAACACGTTCACCACCATGACCTTTAGGTCAGGTTTGCTTGTACTTTTCATGAAAACTGAGAAATTTCTATTTTCAGTGACAAAATCAGAACTAAAAATTTGATTTTCTCATCACAGTAAATCAACGTCATCATCCTTGTTTAAATAAAAACATGTGTACTGTTTCTTAGAGCAGTTAGTATTTGGATGTTGTCTTTTAGCTAAAACAAGAAATCATTTTTAAAATATTTCTATGTTAGAGTTATAATATCAAGAGAATCAATACACTGACCACCACTTATGGATTATACTGAGTTCACACACGTGTCTGGTTAGAGGGGCCATGCAAACACATGTCAGTGCTAACAAATCTGTGCTAATCAAGCTGGGAATGTCATGGCTGTAAACATTTTGACACTAGTGCGTGGGTAGGAGATACGGGTGGTTTTGTTGGGTTTTCTGAACCCAGAGTTGGAGGGTCTGAGCTGCACAGACTCATCCAAACTGTAAGTTCAGAACCTGTTGACTAGTCTTTACCTAGAGCACAAACACTGCCTGCAAGAGATTATTTTAACAATCAGGCAACCTNACTTGTGGGACACGATCGTGGTCAGCGTCAGACCGGACCCGTGTCCTCTCCAGCTGGTGCTGCTGGATGCCGGCATCGTGGCTCAGCTCAGCGATCAAGACCTCGCCAACTTCAAGGCTGTCTTTACGGCTGTGGTGCTTCATCAGGTAAGATGAGGAGGAACGTGTGTCCGGAGGGTTGTATGTTATCCTTTAGCTCATTACGTTGAATCATTTTATGCATTGAAAACAGACAAATTTAAGTTTGACTGAATGTGATACGCTACCTTTCACTGTAACTTTGTCATCTCACAGGGTGAGAAGGTAGCAGAGCTGATTCTGCACCATGCTAGAGCTAACGAGTGCAGCGATGTGCCGCTTTTCAAGAAGGAAATGGCCGATCTAGTGGATCATGCCATGAGTAACACGCTATCTCTGGAAAAGGTATTAGATTTACATTAAACCTGTCCCTTTATTATCTGTCTGTTAGGCTGATATTACATGAGCCTTAGATACTGATATGTATTGCGTTTCTGTTCCAAGTACACATCTGCAGTTTTTAAAACTTTTTCTATTTGTCCTCGTGAAGAAAAAAGATATGTTGTTTGGTGTCTGGAGATAAATTCAAGGTCCAAACGTTTGGTACATTTAGTAAAGCATGTTTAGGTATTTACAGCTGAACTTAGTGAAAATTCTGAATCATTTTTAGTCAGAATTTCATATTTCTACCAGAATAATTATGTCATGTAGAATTTATGGCAATTTTAAGGTAACCTATCTCAAAACTCCCCTCCCTCTAAGCTTTTGGAGAAGGTCGTTTATTTACAGCTGGTGGCTTCCTTGAATTCTCATGATATTTTGGAGACATTCCAATCTGGTTTCAGTGTTGGACACAGCACTGAGACAGCTCTTTTAATGGTTCTTAATGGTGTTTCCTTAGCTAGTGATAAGGGTGATGCTGTTGTCCTTTTGTTACTGGACTTGACTGCTGCCTTTGACACGGTGGACCATGATATTCTGTTGGATCATCTACAACAGGGTTTCTCAACCCTGGTCCTCAGCGCCCCCCTGCCCTGCATGTTTTCCATGTTGTTGCCTTTCAAACACCAGTGTTTTCCCTGCTGCCACACATCTGACACAAATGAGTGAGTGATTAACAGGCTTCTGCAGCCATGTGCTGAAGCAGAGATATGGAAAACATGCAGGACAGGGGGGCGCTGAGGACCAGGGTTGAGAAACCCTGATTTACAGAATTGGGTGGGGATTACTGGGGTGGCACTTCAATGGCTGAGATCCTACCTTGAAAACAGGAGTTTGTGTGTGTGGATGGATGAAGCTTCATCACCTTGGGAAAGACTCTGATGGGGGGTCCCTCAGGGCTCAGTCTTTGGCCCCATTCTGTTTGTGTTGTACCTCCTGCCCCGGGGGGTACCTCCTTCAGCGCCTTGATGTTGGATTCCATTTCTATGCAGATGACTGCCAGATCTATTTTCCTCTCTCTCTCAGGGGGCAGGTGGCTCTGCGTCTTCCCTAGTGGATTGTTTAACGGATGTTAAGTCCTGGATGGCCTCTCATTTCCTGTTCCTAAATGCCCTGGTGAAAGAGCTGGAGCAGATGGCGAGATTGACCATGCCTTCTTGGCCCAGTATGAGAGGAATGTGGTCACTAATTTGGGGATAAAAATTGATGCGGCCCTTAAATTTGATGCACAAATAAACATGGCTGTGCGGTCATCAAGCCCCTGTTGTCAAGAGCCCATTTGGAAACAGTGTTGCATGCTTTTATCATGTCCCGCCTCAATTATTGCAATACATTATATGTTGGACTGAATCAGGCTGCAATTGCATGGCTCCAACGTGTACAGAACTCTGCTGTCAGATTCCTGACTGGGACTGGAAAGAGGGATCTCATTATCCCTGTGCTAGCTTCTCTGCACTGGCTCTCGGTGTATTATTGGGCGAGATTTAAGATGCATTTTTATGTGTATAGGGCTCCGCAGGGCAGCGCTTCGCCATACTTGGCAGCATTGCTACACAGGCGTGTCCCCTCTTGTGCCCTTCGCTCTGCTGGACAGGAGTTGCTGGAGGTCCCACGCTCTAGCTGGGCCTTCTCAGTAATGGCATCAACAATTTGGAACAATCTACCTTTGACAGTAAAGCAGGCTCTATCTCTTCAGGTGTTTAAGTCTTGCTTGAAAACCCATTTTTACTTGTTAGCTTTGCCCCAACATGATCTTTGACTCTGGCTTATTGTTTTATTGGCATATTTGAACTAAAAGTTGGTTTAAGATGACAGAATCCTAGCCTAGAAATCTAGACAAACCGTAGCAGTACTAAAAGATTTTGCTTTGCAGGTCGGTCTAGCCATACTACATTGTAGGTCTACCATTGGCTTTGCTAAGTTTAGGTCGGGTCAATCAAAGCACTCCATGTTTGTAGAGAGATATTGTGTGGACTTAGCACCAGAGCTGTGAGAGAGCAAAAAACAATGATGACGTCGCTCAGTAAAGGTCGCCCGTTTGAAACCACTTGGGCAACAGCGTTGAATGATTTAGACCAGGGGTATTCCATTCTGGGCCTGGAGGGCCAGTATCCAGCATGTTTTAGTTGGTTGAATCACCTGTGCAGCAGCTCATCAGGCTCTGCAGAAGCCTGTTAATTACCTGCTGATTGAAATCAGGTGTGTTGAAACAGAGTTGAAACTAAAACGTGCTGGATACCAGCCCCCAGGACCTGAATTGAATACCCCTGATTTAGACTCTGGCTTGAGACATGATAGAGGTACTTCTTCTTCTTTGACAGTGTATGGTGGACTGCCCCGTTGACGTATTTCCATAGCGATTAATACGTCATGTTGTTCGTTGCTCTGATTGGGCCTAGCGCTGTCCAGTTGTGTGTGGAGACAGTTTGAAAGACAATCGTAGATTCTGCCCTACGACTGGGTTCCGTCTATTGGTTGTGGCCAGATATATTTACATTTATAGGATGGCATGATTCCATTGTGGAACTGGTCCTTCTGGGATTAATTATAAGCTCATGAATCTAATCAGATCTGTTTCTGAGGTTTTGCAACAACAGTCAAGTTATCAAATGTAATAAACGACATGTCCTGCTTCAGCTCATAATTGTCTCTGGTTGTTGATTTATTTTAAATCTTTTTGCTAAAAATCTACTTTTATCTTCACTAATTTCAGTTTGTCTTTTCCTTTCCTGTCCATAGATTCAAGTGGCTGACCTTCTCTCAAAGGTCTTTGGTTTACTCATTAAGCACAAGGTAAAATATACCATCTGTTTCCTTCTGTGATCTAATTACAGTTTCAGAGTTGACTAGATACGACCTGATTCATGCTCAGGTTTAGTTTTCATCATTGATCTAAGTGTGATGGGTTGTGAAACTTCCTGGGAGAGGAGTCAACACAGAGCTGCAGGTTTTAGACAGATGAAAGCTAATGCCACCTCCACAGTTTCAGGTTAAAACAAACTCAAAACAAACTTCTTTGACTAATAATAACTTGAAATCATTTAGTTGTTGTTTGCTTTATTTTTGATATGATATTGCATGTTAAAACTAAATCTAGATTAACAGAAAACTGGGATTTAAGGTCTAACCTTCAATGTTTTTGATGTAAAAATGATTAAACTGGACAACAAAGCTGTTTAAATGAACCATTGTGTAAAACAGTTTAACGGATTTGCTCACAGATGCTGTCATTTCATTCCTTAGGTGAAGCTGGAGAGTAACTTTGCCTCCATCGTGTTCGCCATCATGGTGCTGGAGGGTTTGGGCCGGTCCCTCGATCCCAACCTGGACATCCTGGATTTGGCCAAACCCCTGCTGCTGAAGAACTGTTCCTCACTGCTCTGATGCTCATGTCACCAATCAGCGGAAGCACATAAACCCCAGAAACACGTATGACCAGTGGATNGCTGCAGAAAGAGAACAGAGGCTGCATCACATCAGTTCCTCATAATCTATCAGCCGGCTGCAATCGATGAACAACAAAGACGGCACCGAGCTTCTGATGACAGGAGGGGCACGAAGTCTTTGTTCTACAAGGCTCATATCTGAGGAATTATTTCTCGTGTGAGCGGGGGAGGAATGATCGCTATGTGGGATGAGCACAGCAAACACACACACACATGCACACACACACACACACACACACAGAAAAACTCCTCCACTAGTGCACTGGATTTGTCTCATGGCAATTTTAACAAACACTTTCAAACAAGGACAAATCTGATTTTTTTGCTCACACACACCTTTACACACCTTCTTTTGTGTTTACCACTCTTTTTGTTCCACCCACACACACACACATCCACATCCCAGTTCCACCACAGCCACCCACACACAAATGCTCCTGCGACTCAAACAACAAAACCTTTACTTACAAAATAACAATCTTCTCTTTTATAATTACAAGAACAAAAGAGCCAAATATCTGGAGACTAACTGTTCTGGCCTGACTCATCAGTCAGAGAAGAACCTGACTGGTGTGTCGCCTCGCTCAGGTCCAGTCTACCTGTTGCTCCTCTAGAAAACACACTCCTGAGGGGGCTGGATGGTCCAGATCTGATCTGGCTTTAAAACACACAACATCCGACTCTGGTGCTGCTGCAGGAATGTTTGCAGAAGCTTGTTTGGTCAAATATTTTAATATTACAGGAACAAGACCTTTTTCTTTATTTTTCCTGCATTTGAGTTTTATTTCTTTCGCTTGTTAAACTAAAATTCTCTGCTGTTGTATTTTGAACACTTCCCTCTATTTATTTTGTGTCTCCAACATTTTTGAGGCATCTTTAGTTCTGTCTTTAATTTAATAATTGTGTAGTTATGGAATCAGACTCAAACTTCACACACCAAAAGGAATATTGCCTGTCTTTAATTCGTTTTACAAAAATAATGTTCTTTAATCTCGTGGCTTACGTGTGTTTGGATTAAAACCGAAGAATTTCTAATTTAGTTTAAATCTAAAGTTTAAAGAGTTCAGGTAAAACAACACAGATAAGAGCTTGAAATAAGTGTATTCATAATGTGTTTTTAATGAACATATAATCTCATAAATGTTTCACTTATCTTGCACACATTTTGATCTGCTTCAGTTTAATGTGTTGGTAAGGTTCCTCTCCACAGCCTTCGCTTTTAAAGACAAGAAATAATCTCTCCTCTGATTTGATCAGGGAAATATCTGACATTTATAGACGGATGAATCCCTCTGACCAATAGGTCGTCTGACTTTTAGAATAACTGGTTATTGGTCATATCTGTGCGTCAGTAACAGAAGAGGGAGGAAAAAAGCAGCAAAAGCCTCGCTTATGCAAACATGATGTTTATTTTTTGTTTATTTAATTTAAAGTCTATTTTCCTCAGTGTTGTCAGATACTTTTGGTTTTAAAGTGATTATGTTATGTTTAGTCAGATGAAAATCATCATACAGAATAAAAACATTAAAATCTGGTTTGTAACAAACGGCTTCAGCCATTAAAACGTCCACACAGGTCCGCCTCTACATTCAAACACATTATTCATATTTAAGAACCAAGACACACATTTTCCTTTAAACTGTGCACGTCTGACCGTGTTAATGCAGTTCAACAGAGACGGTAGAAGCTACATCCTAACTAACCTTACAAATACATAAATCAGTGTAAAAAGCCTTGTGTAAAATAAAATAAAGCAAGTTTTTGTTGCAGGTTAAGAGTTTCAAAGCAAAACTTCAGGTTCCAGTAATTATCAAATGCACAATCAGGTTGGCATTATGAATCCTGACCATTCGAACCTGCTGATGCAGATTTTGGCCCATTCCAATTTTATTCAACAAATTAAAATAATATTTTTTTAAAGTTCAGATTCATTTGAAATTGCAATTCTGGAAGTAAAAACTTTAACATGAAAGATCTGTTGTTACTAGTGTTGATGACGAGTTCACTGACCAGGGGAAATTTGGGATTTTTTAGGGGTCGTTTTGTCTTTTTTGTTGCTTGGCAATGTTGCATTTACCAAATTTAAACCAAATAATCAGTAGAGTTTCAGACTAATTATGCAGAATAGTGATCATTTCTGATAATTAAATTCTATATCTCTGTTAGAATATTCTATTTTAAGAATAAAACCACATAGCCTGACATCAGCTTAGTGATACTTCAATGAAACTTTCACATAATTTTCTTATTTGGACAAACTCTCCTGCTTCAGGATCCATTAAATCAAACGTTATTAAACATGAATTAAATCTGATCACAGACTAAAGGAAGCCCTGACATTCATATCAGCAAACGTCCTCTCCACTCACTCTAGCTGAAGCAGGAAATGAGGCAGATAACTGCTGAAATAATCCTGTGAGTTAATAAATAGTCCGTTTGAGACTAAAAGTTTGCAGGACGGCGTTAATGTTTGCCCTCTCAGCTGTTAGTTTTAGGAAGTCCAAGCTGCTCCTTCCGGATTAAAATGAAGACAAAAATGTAGGAATTCAAGCAAAGAAATGTGAAATATTCCAAGTATTTTACCAACATGTGGGATTTGAGTCAGAGACACAATCATCCTCCAGCACTCAAATAATAATAATAATAATAATAATAATAATAATAATAATAATAATAATAATAATAATAATAATAATAATAAACTCCACAAGTTTAAATCTGAGCTGGAGTCTTGAGGAGAACTTACCTGATAAAGTCTAATAAGAGCTCCTGGTAGGCTGGCACCCAGGTGGACCAATATTACAGTTCAAATTTATTATTATGTCTGAATTAAAAAGTAACTCCGTGAGCTTTTTCTCCTTCTTCCTCTTTGTTTGTTTTCTGCTGCCTCGTCTCCTTCCTGAAGCTGCTTGTTTGAAGCGAGAGGAAGGCAGGAATGTCAGGAATTAGCCGTGGTATGACATGAAGCCTGGAAAAAGCCCGAGAAAAAGAGCAAGGCAGGGAGGAGAGGGGAGGGGAGGCAGGGAGGGAGGTCTGATCGGTCAACACGTAATCAGGAGGAGGAGGAAGGCTCCAGTTAGGAAAGTAAAACTGGAAGCAGAGAAAAATCATACCAAGAATAATATTAAATAATAAAATAAAGGAAATGTTGATAGAAAGCATAAATAAGACTCTATTATAATTAATAATCAGCTGACATGAGTTTGTATTAAAACTCGTTTTCTTAATGCTATGAGAAAACTTTCTCCATAATTCACTAAAATAATAAATACAACATGAAAAATGTAAATTTGGAGTCTAAAATCTGGTTTTATGAAATTATTATTATTGTGTTTGTCACATACATACACACATGATAAATGTAAATTCAGTCCAGTAAAGTTCCCAGACGTCTGGGTCCGGAAGGTTAAAACTTTAAACAGTTAGGAATGTTTTAGTGAGTCTTGTTGAACAAAAGAACAATGACCATAATCAAACTATTAGATTTATATGTACTTCAGTACAGACCAAAAGCATTTATGAACCTAACCCTGAAACGATTTGGTTTTTTCTCATAAAAGCAGAAAAAAGCTTGATTATTTTTGGACTTGGGCCTGTTGCACAAGATATTAAAGACCCACAGTCATAATTATCTCAGAGGTGAACTTTGGACTCTGTATAGCAACAAGTACAGTGAAGCTTCAGCATGATAACAGCACCCCCTGGTGGAATGTTATCATATTACACACCCTTTTATTTCTAACAGAAGCTTTACTAAAGCAGACATGATATGAACTTTCAGTTATTTACTTTCTTTTTATAATTTAGTTAAACTTATAACAGTCTGCTGAAATAAGGAGCGGTCCTGTTCAGCAGTTTATATTGTCCCAACTCTGAGAGGAACCAAGGTTACAGGATGGAAGCCGAGGCTAGGTGAAATGGTAAATTAGCTCAAGTTAAAAAACACAGAATAAAGCTTCTCCTGTTTCTGCATCAGCAGAGTAAAGACTTTTCTACAAAGTCGAGTTGATACAGATAAGTATTCATCAAGTAGTCTAGTGAAATTGATCTGAATCTTTATTTAGCAATAATTATAAGATTTTCATGTTAAACTAGATCAGGGGTGTCTACACTTTTTAAGATGGGGGCCAAAATCATCAAGTTAAAATTCCTCAAAAATATTTTTTAAAGGTCAACTTTGCTCATATTTTTGACACCTTTGCAGCGGTCTCTAGTAGGAATGAAGGCCTTGTAAGCTGTATTCTGGGGGAAAAAAAGCTCTGGTGCGCCTGGTTCAGGAAGTAGAAGTCAGCTGGGGGACAAAGGCCCGGTCCCAATACTCGCACTTCCACCCTTGAGCCCTTAATTTGGGCATTCCCACCCACGGGTGCGAGTGCGTAGGGTGTCCCAATTCCTAAGTGCAGAAGTTGACCACGCCCCTTTGCATCCTTGATCCACACTTCGCCAAAGTTCGCATCAATGCAGCTATTTTCTATTAGAAGCTAACGCAGAAGATAGCTGTAGAAGACTATTTTCATGTTCAGCCTGCATGACAAACACAAAGTGACTTGTTATTATAAAGTAATTATGCAAAAAAAATTTCAGTGAAGTTCACCTTTAATGAAAAAAATCATAGTAATTATTTTTCTACTACTTAAAAAAAGGATTGAAATAGACATATGAGTACAAATCTAAACACAGAAATGGTAAAAACTGACAGTCAAGAAATCTGCTGGGTGCACAAAATTCCAACAGTCTAGAAATGCAAGTGGGGGCTGCACAAAATCACTCTGAGGTCTGCAGATGGCCCCCAGGTCGCACTTTGGACACGCCTGAACTAGATGAATAAAATAAAACAATAAAAGTTTAATATAAAACACCTAAAAATCAATACAAGAATAACAGGCTTGGCTCACATTACTGTCTATAATTGAAGTGATCTAAATGAACAGTCGTTCACACTTTCTGTAAAGTCTAGGTTTAGGTTTTGGACTTTGGCTGCAAACTCAGTATTTGTTCCTGGTTGTGGCGGCATGTTGGCCAGTGTGCATGAAGTACACTGAGAGTACCAGTCATCATATTCACGATGCCCTTCTAGTACTTTATTTTGTCAGATCCCTTAAACAATATTACTTCCTGCTGCTGCAGGAAACCCCTGACATCAATAATTACCAAAGAAACGGTCATTTTTCTAATTTAAATCATCTTTATTTAACATTTCATAGTTCTTTTGCCTGAGTGTAAAACACCTACAGCTGTTTTTGTGTTACACCACATGGCTGATTGATCTAAGATGCACATAATTCCTCCGTCTTACACACATATAACCTCTAGAAGTGGGAATATTCACATTGATTTCCTTATAATTCCCGAGCCTCGGCGCAGATCTAACAAAATGTACATTTGTTTACAATAGTGGTACACTCACCCAGAAACCCAAAGTGGTCTACAAGTTCTCTGGACTAAACTCTATAATAAAGCCTATTAATAACTACAGGAGGTTCTTTTCAAATCATTTGAATAGAATTTAAACAATAAGAGATAAAGTTGGTCTAAAATGTAATATAAATTAACTTAAAAGCCTCCCGTTAACAAAGAAGTTGTACTGCTGCATTTAGAAAAGCTTCTATAGAAAATAAATGGAATGTAGGTGAAACTTTCTCTCCTCCATGCAGATTTACAGGCGACTGCAGAAACATTTCCACTGTGATGAGCTTTACAGTGATACACTGTAGGAACAGTCTTTACAACATTTACTGTGATAAGTTGGTCTTTACAACGCTCGTGCTGGGAGGTAAATCCTAGTGTTCCCTAGTTTTCCAAACTATGAATCCAGTTCATTTCAAAAGTTTTTCTTTAATGTAACATCTCCATCTAGACGTCCTCCACGTGCTCAGAGTTCATGATCCTTGTCCTGATTTCACAGCTTTCCGTCTTATTTCTTGGAAAGAAACTTCATTTTGTTACCTGAAAAACAACAAAAAACAATAAACGTATATCTAAGATGAGTAGAAGACAAAAAATATCATAAATTTACTGAATCAGCTGATCGACCGCAGCTGAGCGATAAACCTCACCGAGGCCTTTGAGGAACTTGTTTACTCCTCTTTGCTCGCTCCCAGGAAGTGAGTCCAGATACTCTTGTGCTCTCACCTCAAACAGACCTGCACACAAAACCGAAAAATACATTCAAATACAACCACGATTGTCTTATCATGTAGTGTGATATAATGTAAGCAATACGTTTTTTTTTTTTGCTAAGCCCGCCCCCTGCCCTGTAAAATCCGTGCAATAGGAAACTGAGTCAGAACTAACCAATAGCGTTAGACTACTGCTTACGTGCTTCAAATTTAAGGAAGCGCCTCGGCTGATGCAGCGTTGATGAACTTTTCACGGACAAGTCAGTCTTTTAAATATAAATATATGAAAACACAACATGACATGAGAATAATAATTGTAAAACAACGTGTTTTAGCTCTGTCAGCTACAAAAGCACATTTATAAACAAGAAACGTGCAGTCGCCATCTTAAATTGCCAAGTCGACCGACTATTGTTGTGATACGCTTGTCAGCCACTAGATGGTGCCATCAGAAAAAAGAAATACTCTGGGGAGCTACTTTAAGGCCTTTATTTAGAAAAGGATGGATTTGCATCTTCTTCAACAGTGCATGGTGGACTGTAGGGCTGCAACAACGAATTGATAAAATCAATAAAAATCAACGAAAATGTTGTCATTAATTTGTTGTGTTGTGCAACATTTTTTTGTGTCGTGCAACCTTTATGTAACAGTCAATGCACGCAGCTCATCTGTAGGCGGCAGCAGAGCAGTCCGAGGCAGATCAGAACGAGAGAGAAAGCCGGTGTTTTGATGAGGAAAGACACACTTAGAACATGGCAGAAGCAGGAAGACCTAAGAAAATAAAAACTTCAAAAGTTTGGGAGCACTTTATGTTAAACAACGCAGACATGGCATGGCACAGGAGTACGACAGTGATGATGCAGCATCTTTGTTTGGCTGTATAGCAAACAGAATTGATGTTTGAGTGTCGAAAACAAGCCTTACAGTTTTATTCTCACAGGTGGATCGTTATAGATTCAGCTATAACACCCCGCCTGATATCAGAACTTTATTAGAAATGTTTTCGGTTGGTTAAAATTTCAACGAGAAAGAGAAAGGGGGGAAAGAGAAGGAAGGGGGGGGGGGGGTTCACAAAAATAAACAAGGATGCAAAAGAATCTGCTTCTAGACCTGCAGAAAGAGAAAAAGAAAGAAAATGATGATGATGCAGCATCTTAAACGCAAGCATGTCGGAGTCATCACTGAGGATGGGGAGAGCTCGTCCGGGTAAGCTAATGCTAAAGCTAGCAGGTAGCATGCTCACGATCAAGTGGGTTTCCAAAAAAACACGATGGTCGTGAAACTAAGAATGACTAAACTGTACAAGCGGAAGGAAAGTCCGTGGATGTTTAGATATGTTATTTTGACTAGGATGAGTGATATTAATACAAATCTAAAATGTTAATTAAATGTAGGTGAATTTTTTCCATAAAATATGAATTAACTATAGCTATCATATGAGAAAGAGGGAACTAGACGACACCAAATTAATACATGTTATTGAGACTTTTACTGGTTCTATTTTTGCACACTAACTAACCCAAATGTTCCCGTTTAATCCAATAAATAAAATAATCCGATTCATTGATGATCCAAATAATCATTTTTTGCAGCCCTAGTGGACTGCCCTGTTGAATGACATCCATAGCGGTGAGTACGTCATGTTGTTCGTTATCCAGCACTGAATAAGTTTTCGTACCCTTGAGGCCTTGTCGGCGCAGCTCCCTCTCCTGGATGAAGCCGGTAAACATCTGCGTCTCCATGAACACCTCCAGAAACCGCTTCAAGCTTTTGGAAGTGACGGCTTTACGAAAGGCCTCCCGCTGAAAGGATGAGGAGGTGGAAGAGGTGGAAGGGCTGGGTAAGGTGGGTGAGGAGAGGTACTCGTCGTCCCGCTCCGCTCCTCCCATGAACAGAGAGTAGTGACCCACCATCTCCACAAAGAAACGCACAAAGGCCTCAGAAACCACAGTGCTCAAGGAGCTGGAATCTGAGAGAGGGGAAAATAAAATTCAAGAAAATAAATAACATTTTCTCCAATTGCATTTAGGAAAATATTGTGTTTTTACACTTTACTTTATTGCCTCTGCAATTAGGCAAAAGCTGAAGATTTTCAATTTTCCTGACAAAACCAAGACTAATACTAAACACACCTACAGCATCATCTAAATGAAGGTCCTAAGACCCTATAAAATACATTTTAAAACATGCTGTGATGATTCACCATTAGGCAGGTCTCCTTTCTCACAGGCCAGCTCCCTCCTCTTCTCCAACACCTGCTCAAGAGCTGCCTGCAGCTTGTGAGGAAGAATGGAGTCTTCATCATCCAGCTGTAAGGAAAGAAAATGAGATTTAAGAGTAGCTAAATACACATAAAATGTGTTTTTACATTAACTCTGGTGTCTACATGGCTGCGTTGTGTTTCTGTAGTTACTACCTGACGTAGGAAGCGGTTGCTGCCGAGGTCCACCACCAGGACCTGAGTGGAGACAAACACACATGTCATTTCCTGGAGCCATTGTTAGGAGGAGGAAAAGCCCTGAGTCAAGGGCACCACGGGCTGCCTTTCAGGAAACAAAAGAAAGAAAAAGTCTCGTCTTACTTCTTCTATAGGCAGCTCTTTGAGTCGAGGTAGAGAGCTGGACAGGAGGCCCACTATGAATGGAGTTGGAGTGCAGACGATGTCCAGCATGGAGGGAGGAAGGACGGGGATGTACGTGTGCTGCCAGGTAAAGGGATACAGCAGAGCCACGATGGCATGGCAACACTGAGACAACGTGCTGCAAAAAAAAATTGCTTAGTTTTTTGTTGAACATTCTTTTGTGAAAACACAATTAATTATTATTATTATATTTTTTTCTGTATTTTTCTGTGAGAACTGTGGTGATGGCAGCTTTAAAATTAATGATTTGAGGAGACTGTGAGGTACCTTACAGGCGCACTGCCTTTGGAAAGACCACACTATCTGTTCACGGGTCTAAATATTGGAACAGTCTACCACTCAGCATAAGAGACTCTTTGTCATACAGTTCCTTCAAATTCCAACTTAAACAATGGCTGAATGAAAAACAAACCTGTATTCATCAGTAATTTGTCCTTACAGTGGTGTGTTGTGTGTTTTCTTTCTGTTTTTTTCAGTTTCCTATTGTTCTAAGTATAATATTTTATTCTTTATTGTTGCTTTTATTACCTGCCTATGGACTGCAGATGTAAATTAGCCCTAGTGCTACAATCTGGCATATTTACTTATACAATTGTTGTTGAAGTTCATTAATATGCACTGTCCCTGTTAAATAAATAAAGAAAGAAAGAATGATTTGAGTGAACATTGTGGTTGATGTGAACACACACACACACACACACACACACACACACACACACACACACACGCAAAAGCAACAGTCAGCCACCACCACTGTCTCAGAACTGAGAATAAAAGTGATTCTGTTGAACTTAAAAGTTCTTTAAGGGTCTTTTAATAACAGCTGGCTAGAAGTGTGTGTGAAAGTGACACTTATTAGCTTTTATATTTGAGATCAATGACAAGAAGAAGTAGAAGAAGAAAGGATTTTTTTATAAAGCGCCTCAAGGTGAAAATCACAAGTACGGTGTACATTTTAGGACATCCTCAGGTGTCAGACATCATGGAGAAACAAAACCCATCAGACTTCTGACTAAATAGTGTCAGTCAAAAAGGTCTCAGGGAAAACAGCTTCAGGAAAAAATTGTCAGACAAAACACTCAGATAGAAATGACTAAACTAGAAGAATCCAGCAGAGGACGCCATTGTCACATCGCGGTCGACTTGGTGTGATGTCATCAACGTGCGACAGCAGCAGATTTGACTTCTAACTGCACCACGGTTTAAAGCCACCAAGTTTAAATTATTCTGACTTTTCACGGTACATTTGCTACACTTAATGGTCTATTGAGATGCAGTTTTGAAAATTACATCATAAATCATAGAAGACAACTTTACTATGATAAGGTGAGTCAGAGTGGCACTGTTTTTGTTTGGCTAATTTGTTCTAGCTAGCATCAGTGGTGCTGGAGTCGTGTTTTTTGTTGTCCTCAGACAGGTTAGTTGATTTTACTGAAATGACTCTTGTTTGATTTGAGTAAAACTAACGTGATAAAATATCAGAGGGTTTATCTGTGTGTTCAGCAGAGTTTGAGTCCAGATATCTGCAGCTAGACAAACTCGGGGCTGGAGGACACAGATCCATGTTTGCAGACTACCGCAGGGCAGACTACCGGCCGGTCAGTGTTTCACACTTGCGCACACGCACGGTCTGGTCTTTAGCACACTAACCAAAGTCCTGCTTGTGTCTTGTAGGTGGCTGTCAAACACGTGATCAAGGATTTCAGATGAAATCTGAGATTATCATCCCTGACCTCCATCTTTGTTGTGTTTCAGGGTGAAGATGGGCAGCAACTCATGAATGAAGTTGCTGTCATGGTAGAGCTGGAGAGGAAATGCTCCAGGACAGGGGGGTCGTTGGCACCAGTGTCCTTGCTGGACTGGTACAACCTGGACCAGTAGCTCATCCTGGTTCTGGAAAGACCAGTTCCAGCAGTGGACTTGTTGCACTTCGTCAAGGATGGACCAATCAAAGAAGATGAAGCTAGGGTAAGAGGATGGATGATCTAAAGATATATCATAACACCACCCAGGACTCTTGAAAGTCTGACCTTTCTACTTCTGTCTTATAGGTCATCATTCAACAAGCGCTGGAAGCAGCTAAACACCTTCTGGACAGCAACATCTTCCACAGGGACATACAGCTGGAGAACTTCCTCATTGACACGGGAGCAGCTGTTCCAAAAGTCAGGCTCATCCACTTTGGAGTCAGCTGCTTTGCCGACCAATCATCTGGTCTTTCTGAATGATACGGTGAGAATTTACTTTGAATTATTTTCTACGGTGTGGTTAGCATTAGCTTAGCATGTAAGAGGTAGAGATATTCATGCCCTCAATCTCCCAAAAGTTTGTGTATTTCCTGTTTATAATGTCTGATGTTTTTGTGTCTTCTAGGGACATTGGAACACCCCTCCCCACCCCCCCACCCCCCGAGTGGCTCACCCATAGAGAATACGCCGCTGGACCATCTACGGTGTGGCACGTTGGGGTGGTCCTTTATGACCTTTTGCATCACCGGTGCTTCAGGTCAAAAAGGGTTCTGTGTCTTTGGTGTTACGCTGATCTGCTCCAGCCCTAACTCTTGTCCTTCTGCCTTTCTCCAGGATGCAAAGACTTTCTCAGTGGCTGTTTCACCAGAATCCCCGAGAACCGTCTCTCCTCAGAGCAGCTTCTGCACCACCCATGGCTCTTGTAAAATAAGAGGACCCTCCTCCAGACTTGCATGTTCCTCCAAAGAGCCGTTTTAAAAAGGACTCGGCTAAATAACAGACCTGAGAATTTTCTAACATTGTAAATATTGTAAATAGTTTTTGTTTTTTCTTCGGTTTGCTTGTTGTTTTCCAGTGTTTGAAGCTTGCTTAATAACTGATATCAGCTGAATTTAAATGTTACTATTTCGTTCACTTACAGCCAAGTCAAGCTGAGTCAGATAGCTTCATACTGCCTTTTTTAAACTTTTGTAAATAAAATTAGTTTGTTGTTGCGATTTCCAAACAATTTCCTCAAAGAAGCCTCAGTGTGATTTATTTGTGTAAAGATAGGTGAGTTCTAGGGGTGTAACGCTACATCTATAATCCTACATCTATTCATTTGTCCATATTTTCTGCTGAAAGAGCTGACCATCTCATTTATGAAGCTTGCTTATGCTCAAAATAGTCTGAAAATTACATAAGTTACTTTTTTACTCAAACTTGGTGATTTATAAAGAAAAAGTTGATGGGAAAATGTAGCAAACTCTGACCCTGGTGTAGGGACGGGGAGACTGGCAGACCCTCACACACACGCTAAGTCTGGAGTTACATTTCAAAGCAGTCTAACTGGCATCCAGGACCGTTTTCCAGAAGAGCCGATTGTTCCCAAAGCAACAGTACAACACAACAACATTCCTTCCTATCACACGTGCTTCTTTTCCTTTTGACTGCCTGTCATCTCGAGGTCTCTATCAGCTAAGATTTATTTATTCAACTGTCCGATCCGTCCTTGACAGCAAATGCTTGTCACAAAGACTGAAAATGTGATCTGTGGCTTGTTAGATTGAATAAATTATGTTTTGTAAGTTGCTGGGAACCAACCTGAGCTTGTCTGCTGTGAATATGACCCTGCGCTCCAGAAGCAGAGTGGCAAAAACCCGCAGGAGCAGACGGAGATTTAGTGCAGAGAATAAACAGTCAAAGTCTACGTGTTCCAGACGAGAATCTGATGGTCGACACAGCTCGATCACCTGTTGGAAACACACGTGCACACACACACATCAAAAGAGATTAGACACTGCTAGCACTTTAAAAATGTCTAACAGGTGTTTGTGAAAACTCACCTCTGTCCCAGAGCCAGGCAGGAAGTTCTTGACAGTGATGATCCTTCCTGGAGCAGGGAATGGAGCTTCCATGATGCCTCTCATAAATGGCTGAACAAGAGCTGGAGAAATAGCTCTCCTCTTCTCCACTTCATCCAGGATCTGCAGATTACAGATAGTTTGACTTTATATATTTGTACGTGATTTTCTGATCAGTGTGTGGTCACATGGTTTACATGCTGCACACGGCCCCTCCATATGAAAGATCATGAGAAAAAGAGAAAACGTTGTAACCTTTTCTCTATTTATCTCCTTTTGGATCATTTTAAGATGAGTCGAGTTTGTCATCCATCACTATGGCAACAAGGTGACTTGGCTTATATAAGACATTAGCCATACTGATTCAATTAGCAGGAGAGGAGGAACAGAACAAAACATGGGTAACATTTTACAATAAGGGTCCATTTATTAACATTCCTGGTATTGTTAACTATTAAGTGTCCTCAAGGTTAGGACAAAGGGCCAGGGGGGTGTCTGCTTAGTAATGCATTATTTATTATTATCATTAATATTAAGTAATGCATTACTAAGCAGAGTAAAGTTGTTAATACCTTATTATTGCTTAATAGTCTTTAGATAAAAAAACTACAAAAGTAAAGGAAAACATTTTTTTGTTGAATTTGAATTTTAGAATGGACAACCTGCACATCACCTGCTGCATTTTGTGTCAGAGTTTAAAACCATAGTCATGGTTAGAGTTTCTGGTCAAATCTTCAAATATAACAATGTGTGATGAATCTGAGCAGCTACCACAGACAGAAAGAGGCAACATTTTATGCATATCATGCAGCGACAGCACTGTGCATGTTGGAGATGACTCTCAGCTATGACATCACATGTGAGCTCAGTAGCTGTAAAACACTGAGTTATAATAACTGCATGGATTCCTACTTTTATATACGATGACAAATCCAGCTCTATCAGTGGTATGTGTGGGGTGAGCAGGAATGTGTATAAATCTATGGGTCATTACAGAGAGTGTTTCCACAGGAGCTATAAGCCAGCTGCATGTCATGTGTGTTGCTGTGCTGGAGCCAGAAGTAGAAGGTTGTGTGGGAAAGTCTGCAGGGCTGGAGGCGGGTGGGGCTCTGTGGGCACCGAGGGTGGTACGTTTGTTTATTGGATGGGAGCGAGGTGGAACCACATGTGAGATTTTGTGATGTGAAAATCAAGGAAATGAGATTCAAGCATTGGGTTTGATTAGCTTTAGCTTAAATCCCCATGCCTACCTTAGAGAAGAGGTCGAAGCATCCCAGGCGGCTGACGATGCAGTAGACCTCAGGGAGTCTTCTGCCTTTACCACTGGGCTAGGAAAAAATCATTTTCTATCACTTTGGCACAATACTGGGGAAGATCACTGGACAGACAACTAGTAAATGAGACACTAAACAAGAACGTTTAATACATGAAAGCAATAACCAGGAGCAGAGGCTTTAAAACATACCAGTAAACGACGACAGTAGCCAAACCGTCTGCTTCCATCTTCACCCGTCAACACGAAGGAGAACGTCTCACTGAGGAAGTTCAAATTAAGAACAAGCGTTATCAACCAGACCTTGATGTATCAACCTTGGTGGCAACAACTGCAATTTAGCATTTGTGGTCACTGATGAGTCTCTCACATCGCTGTGAGTTCAGGGCCACAGGCCTGTTTAAGGGCCAAAGACACACCTTCCTTCCAGGAAGTTCTACCTTTGCCTGAAGGATCATCGA
This sequence comes from Aphyosemion australe, assembly GCA_006937985.1. Taxonomy (NCBI): domain Eukaryota; kingdom Metazoa; phylum Chordata; class Actinopteri; order Cyprinodontiformes; family Nothobranchiidae; genus Aphyosemion; species Aphyosemion australe. The sequence continues at coordinate 1,042,637 of SSNS01000061.1, forward strand.
GATGTTTATTGGTGCATGTGAGATGTGTTACAATAGGTCAGCAGAGGATTTGGCCTTGGAACTCTTATTTGGCACATCTCTTTCTTATTGATGAATCATGACCTCTGACCTGAACCTGAACCAAGTACGACCTGCCATCCTTTGGATGTTGGTCTGGGTTCTGTGGTCTTTAGAATGGGGTATGACCTTCTGACCCTAACCCTTGACAAGACAAACCCCCAGGAAAGATCTATGTGTTGATGGAGAAGCCCCTAAACTCCACCTGACAGCTTTTCCATAAAGACGACTTTTTGACAGCTTGCAGCAGACCTAGCCTCTCACCTGTCAGACATTCTGGTAATTATTAACTAGCAGTGTTAAGATCATCCTCATTTCTCAGAATAAAAAGGGAGGCAATGAATAACACAGAGAGCTCTAAAGACCTCTAAAACACCCCAGGTGTTACAGGGGGAACTTCTCATTTTGTACCTTGTAATTAAAGAAAGAGCAGCTATGAGGTCACGTTATTAGGCTGCCAGCTGGTTATTTAGCATAGAAACAGCTGAGCTTGTACCAGTCGACTAGGAAATACCAGCATTCCACTCGGACTGACCTGGGGAAGTTGTCAACAGGAGCCCAGTCTTTAGCGTCGGGGAAACAGAACTGAGGGATCACTTTCAGCTGGTCCTCGGTCTCCCGCATGAACTTAAAGCTCCTCTCCAGCTGGACAACAAAGAAACCACACGTGAAAACGAAATCATTTACTCAAAATGTTAGATTTAGATCCATATTTTTATATTTATTCATTCATTTATTTACCTTTAGAGGAAACTGCTGAGTGACTTCTGGCAGGTAAGGAACTCCAGCTTTGGTCTTGTGCAGTGCAACAACTATAAAATACTCAAAGAGTTTCCTCTCCTGTAACTCCATCAGATCCCTCTCCAAGGTCCAGCACCTCCCAGTCTGCCTGAGCATGGACTGGACCGACACCAGCCGCTGGCTGTGAGCTGACGAGGCATGTTTAGGTTGATAGAAGAGCAGAAATATATTTCCTGTTGCATACATGCTCCTGTATCTAAAGCTCTTTTAACATGCATGCCCAGCACGTGTACATTTTGGAGGCTTTCTTACCTTTTAGTTTCTCCTCTGTGTCACTTTCTGACTCACTGTTCTCATCTGTCACAGAAATATAGAAGCAAAAACTGGGTTAAAAAGAGTAAAAAGCAAACCAGAAAACCATCTATAGACCTTCCTCGACTTTGATGCAACAGATGCTCTTTTTATTCTAGGGTGAATTTGTAAGACAGATTAAAAGTTCAAACTCTTTTTATTTTATTTTATTTTTTTAGGAATCAATAAAAAATAATCAGAAAACAAAAAATATGTCAGCTCTAATTTTCTTATTTTGCCTTTTAATTCTGGCTTAGTTTAATATTTAGTTAGACTGCTCTCTATTACCCAGCCAACACACATAGGTGGGCCCCATATGGGATCTATATGGGCAAGCTGTATGGGTCCCAACAGGGTTTGTCTGCGGTTTCCATGGTGGCCCCACAGGGGGTTGCCGGTGTTTGAGTCAAACCCTCTGAAAACCCATGTAGGGCCCGTTAAAATCTATGTGAGCAAAAATCTTTCTGGGCAAACCCCCATGGGGCCACTGTGGAAACCATGGACAAACCCTGTTGGGACCCATATGGATTGCTCATATAGATCCCATATGGGGCCACCTATGTGTGCTGGCTGGGTGGTATCTTCATGTTTAGTGTGAACTGGCACGGTTTTGTTTAAAGAGCAGAACAATCCTGATGGCTGAATAAAGCCTGCCAGTAGATTTCACCAGTTGTTGCTTTTCTGCCGTCCCACCTCTTCCTGAACTGGACTCAGCAGACTGAGAAACCTTCTTCATGTGTTTCTTTCCTCTGCGTGCCTCGAAGATGCCGTTGATTTTAAGCACCATCTGTTAAAAAACAAGGCTTATTAGGTTTCTTCACACACTTCAGCTGACAGGAAACATCTCAGAAATGCTCCCTGACAGGAGCACCCCTGCCGACTCCCAGCAGCAGGAGGCTCAGATGTAAATCCCAGAGCAAGGCTCTGAAACGTTCCACACCTTGGGGATCTTCTTCCGCCGGCGGTTAAAAGGGTCTCCGGACAGACTCGGGGTGTCGTCAGGGCTGCTGGGCGTTGAGGGGGGGGGGCTGATACGGGAGGGGGAGGAGATGTCTCGGGTAGTCTTTCGTAGCTCTGGGACTTTAAAGCTCCGCCGCTCTGAGTTTTGTCTCAAAAAGCCCGGCCTGGAGATAATCTGGTAGGAGGAAAGGTTGTTTTTTACTTTATTGCAGAATTGATTGTGTTATTTTAGATTAACGGGGGTGTCATGGTGACTGGGTACCTTTGTTGGCGTGTCAGGAACAGATGAGGAGGAAGCCGGTGAGACGCACTTGCCTCCCAAACAGCTTTGCTCCAGCTCGATGTCTTCATAAGGATTCTCCTTGGACGGTGGATCTTCGGAACATAAATGACATTACAAACTTTCCAGAGATCAGAGTTTTCCATCTCAGCCATGCTCGTGTTGCCAGGTAATTCCTGCTCCAGATGTGCAGACAGCTATATGTGCTCACTCATATTTTACTGTGACTAGATGTTTGCGTAGCTAGGACTAAAGTAGCTGCAAGGCCTCTTCTGCAAATACAAAGTAAGCTATGGTCTCTCTGTGTGTGTCTGCTTTATCAATCCGTTCTGCAGATGTGACCTGAGCGAGCAGACGGAGAGAGACGCTCAGTCTCAGGGTGAGTGAGGCTCTGTTTTCCACATTGCTGGCTGATATGAACGTCACTAATCTCTGCAGTGAGTCGTCTCAGCAGCTCAGACATGAGCGCGTCTTCATCTCAGTCTACGCTGACAAGTACGGGGTCACTATAAAGCACATGTACAGTTCTGTAGAAAGCATTTTCCCCCTTAAATATTTGATCTGACGTTTCTTTCTTTTTTCAAGATCATGTGTTCTGAAGTAGATACCCGAGGGGTGTCTACCCCGGGGATCCTGGTGGACAATGTCTGCACGTTTAAATGAACAATACCAGTGTATAAAAGGAGGAAACCGTTCTAAAATAAGCGGTGGCATTTCTCAAACACAGTTCATTGATCGTTGCCAACAAGTATCTCTGATTTGACGCCAGTCATCTGAGTGAAAACCAAACAAAGCAACAGCCAGTAATAAATAACTCCAGGCCGATGAATCGACCTCAGCTACAGCACAAAGCAGCTATTGTGCATCAGAAAACCGAAGCGGCTCTAGGTGGGGTTGGCACAACACTACAGACAATAAGAGCGGACCAGAGTTCAGGTTTCTGTGTGCGGTTTTTAATAAAGGAGAAGCAGCGTGGCTTTAAATTAAATCAGAAAAAACAGAGCACCAACTCTGCTGCTGGACTCACACTGAGCAGCTTTTCATGCACTGCTCGAGTTTCTACTCACCTGAATAATCATAGCAGCAGAGAGAGTGTCAGTCACGATTCACTTTTTCATTATTGTAATTAAAGTAATTATCTCCCTGCTCCTTTATGAGGCTTGGTCTTACCCAGCAGCAGCTCTGGTGTCAGCTGAGATCCTACTTGATTAAATTGAATCTTTAGAATACATTTTCAAGAACGTGGAAGTCTAGAAAAGAATCACACATTTGCCCTTTCTCTTAGCAAAGACCACAGGAACATTTAGCTCGCCATCTGTAAATCGGACAGGGTGTAGCCACTTTTAGTTTTTCATATAGCCAAAAAATGAATGAGATGCAAATTATTTACCTAAAATATCCTCATAGACGTTCTCTTCTGATAAAGTGCATGTTAGGCCCAGTCTGGACTGAGCATACCAGTCCACCCGGCCGCTTTCTGTAGACGACTGTAGCAGATCTTCAAATTCATAGGACTTCCTGGTAGACAGAGCAGGACAGAGACTGAACGTTTGCTCACCGATCATAGAGGAAAACACATTTTTGTTTAAATTTTTGGTTAATTGCTGTGATGTACACACAATTCAAACACAAATAGCAGCAGTAGAAGCCAGCTGTAGCACCGCTGGATCACTTTGAAAGCATCTAATCCACTTTGATCTTGTTTAAACTATCTCTGCTTAAACTGTTAACTCAGGGTGCTTAAGCTCTACATAACCTAGAAAAGCCTCGATCAATACAAAGCTGCAGCACAGCAATGGATGAAATCACAACCATCTATTAGCACATTAAGGTCAAACATGTCTTTCTGCACCCGGGCGGACACCCATGAGTCAGGCAGGCTGACCAAACAAAGGGCTCGACACTCTACGCCTGGGCAAAGTGAGGCCTCCACATATGGTATGGAATGTAACAGATCTGAGCCAAGCAGAATTCAGACCACTGGAGGACGTGAACAAGTAACAATAGCTGTGATCCAATACTGCAATGTTCACATTTTTTCTTTCTGGTTTCCCCGCAGAGCTCTCTGCTGATTTGATTGTAACCATATGAATTCACAGAGGTTTGAAAACCTCCGCAAGTTGAATTTTTCACGGTGGATTACGTGTTTTGGATTCCGGATCTGATTCTGCATATTTGCTTGCAGAAATTCAATCTGTGTGAATCGAATTGTTGGAGGAAAAGCAGCCAAATGTTTAGTAGCATCACGTTTTACTGTCAAGGCTAACATTTTTGGGAAAAACCAGAGGCCTCTACTGCATTAGTTGCACAAGTGTGCATGCTTTTCTGTTCATTCAGAGACATTTTGTAAGGGTTCGGGAGAAATTAGTTCATGTCCACGATCCTTAAATTCAAGTACCAATCAAATGTTGTTTATTTAAAAACCAAATGAGGTTTAATTTGCCACTTTAGAGATAATTGCATTGAATCGTCAACAACTGATCCTTAAATCCTATTTTTAGTTTGGATGACAGCACAGAATATTCATTTATTTGGGAGCTTCAGCAGGTGCTTTGAGTTTCCCAGGCAGAATCTTACCTGTTATGGCTGTCCCGGGGTTTGTCACTCCAAGGTCTCCTGCAAACTCCGGGGGGAGGGCACGTTGGTAAAGGTGGAGGAGGAATGGAGGGCAGAGGAGGCAGGTTCCTTTTTGCCTTCCCAAAGTAAGGCCCTAGGGCTGATGAAGTGGGCGGTGTGGCATGCTGGAACGTTCTTTGAGGTTTGGGTAGAGGGTTTATAGATGGAGCTCCTGGCTCACAGTATACGTTCTCTGAATCGCCCTGCCTTTTCCTCTGCACCCCAGCAGGTCGAACCTTGTCAAAAGTCCCAAAAATTGGCTCATTGGCTTTCTTTTCCGTTTCTTCCAGCTCCTCTTTTGAAGGAGGACAGAAGAAATTCCCTGGGAATGCCAGCGAGGGTCTGTCAGGTACGTCCTTTGTCGCCCTCTCAAGTTTCTTTACATGAATCAAAACTGTTTTCTTGTCTTGAGGCTCTGCTCCTTTTGAAGTACAACACCTCCTATCAATTATAACCTCCTTGCCTTTGTTTGTTGGACCTTCTGATGATTTAGGGATCAAATCCCCCAACTTTCCAACATTCTCTTTCCCTGAGTCCTGTCTGTCCCAGCTGACGAACCTCCTGCTGTCTGCCTTTTGGAGCTCTGATGTTTTAGACTCCTTTATTCTCACCATTTCCACCTCTTTCTGTGTTGCACTAAGTGGACTTGTTGAGGTCACAGGCTCCTTTTTGCCCTCCCATTGTGAGATCTTATCACGAATGCTGGCAGTCTTGGCTCCTGAGCTCTTGTCGTGGTTCAGCCCATTCTCCATGTTGGGACTTTGCTGGTCATTGATGGTTGTGGTTCTCCTTTGAGCCAGCATGGCGTCAGGAAGACCCGGGCTGTCGCTGAGGCTGAGTAGCGGGGAAAGGAGATGCTTGGTGGTCTCTACAGAGCCCCTTTTGTCTTTACCCCCAGGTGACCCACACACCTCCAATGGCTGGGACACCACAGGTGATGGAGACTCCCCGACCTTCAAACCACAGCAGTGGAGCCTTGAAACGAAAAATGAAATGAACACAATCATGCATTGCAAATAAAAGTGTGTCTAAAGTGAGTAGAAATGCATCGTATCTATAAATCTGAACAAGAGTTAAAACATTTGTCTCTGCAGCGAGTCACTTCCAGAGGATTACTGGGTCGTGACTGTTTGAACTCCTGGTTTGTAGGTCAAAGTTTATGAGCGACACACAAAGCTATTTATAGCGAGGAGATGGAGTTCACACAAAAAAGGGAGAGGCCGATGTGTAGATGTGCATCTTTCTTTTGCTTCGTCTGACCCACAAAACTCTGCTTTGGCTCAGAACAAATCAAAAGATCTCCACCAACAAAAGACGGAAACGCAGCCTCGCTCGTCGATTTCTGTTGACAGCTCTGGATGAAAAAAGTCACAGTTAGCGAGAAGAAACCTGAGGAGGTGATTAAGGATTTGTGTTTCCTCCGAGATATTTTAGTGGAGGTGGATGTAGGAGGAAAATTGATTTAATTTTCCTTTTTTATGCTGCTGTTTTTTGTGTTTCTTGGGTGACACAGCTTTGTAAACTCAACTCATCAGAGGGGAGAAACCTTTGGGAGAAACTAGAAACAGAAAGGACGCCTAAAGGGCAGAGAGGATAGATTGTGCTGAAAATCAGTGGTTTGATGAGAAATAAAAATGTGATAAAGACGAGCAAAGGCTCAAAAGTAAGAATGTTTTCTACAGAAATCCAGTTGATCGAGGATGACCATAGATAAATGTTTTAACTATTGAGAAATAAAGAAGCACAATGGTGTCTTTGAGCATAAGATGATGTAAGGACAGCAAACTTATGAGAAGTGTTAACATGGGCAGAAATGTTACGGCACATTAGGTCTGAAAATCACTCAAGGGAAACATTTGATTTAGTAAATCCTGAAAACAAACGACAATCTAATCTCTCAAATGCACAGAAACATGGGATCAATGTGATGTATTGTTCTTTTATTAATATTATTAGAAAGGCATGCTGTGTTACAGTATTAATCATTAATAAAGTTAAACCTACCCGTTGACTGATTGGTAAATACAGTTGTCAGTGTTTGTACAGAGCAACAGGGCCCTCCCACCGGTCATGGTGCTAGCAGCTGGCATCCTGCACACACACACACACACACACACACACACACACACACACACAGGAGGATGGAAAATTATTCTAGGATATTCACAAAGCTGAAAACACAACTTAAACAAGAAATTGGCACGATGGCAAAGTTAGACCAAAACAGTCTTGCATTTATCAGACCACTGCACAAACACCGTGCAGACACTGGATTCTGGAAATGATTCCAATAAATGAAAGACCTAGAATGCATGACGATATATTTAGTGATCAGATGGATTTTTAAGTGTCTACAGTTGATTAAAATGATAATGCAGCAAAAACATTTTATCTGATCACTGAAACAAATTACTGGTGCACATTTGACCAAAAGATGCTGATGGAGGGCAGTCCCAAAGCAAAAATAGCAGGTGTTAGAATACGTAAAAACATAAGACAATTCAAAAGAAAATTCAAAATCTTTAATGTAACGAAGAGCATTAAAAACCAGTGAAGATGAGAGCCTTTGGTTTTATTTGACGACTGTTCTGTTTTTGACTTTCTTGTGCTTTTTTCCTTGTTTTTTATTAGAAAATAAAGTGTAGGTTAGGTCAAACAAATGCATTGATACATTTTTAGTTTGCCTTTTATTTTTCATCTTTGAAAGGTGACAATGTGTAAAGGGGGTAGGGCCCTATGAGTGTAGACTTCAGCCTACCTCCTTTTCAAACAATATAGATATTGTGTTTTTATTTTGATCTTTTTAAATGTTTGAAATAAAATAAATTAAAAAAGTCTTTGCCCTCCTAGAAACAAAATGTAGTGGTTAGATTATAAAGTTCTAGGATTTTCACTCGTTTCTTCTACAGTAAATCTATACTGAGGTTTTCCCATTTTTCTGTACACTCAAACACAAAAGCTCATATTAAACCCTCCATACGAGAATCCACGTGCCACTCCAGAAAATGGATTTTGTGTGTGTGTGTGTGTGTGTGTGTGTGTGACTTTTTCCAGATGTCCTGGAGATACGTTGCAGGCTGTTAAACATTTCCCGAGCATGGCCCAACTCCCCCTCGCCCAACCCTGTCTTTCTATGATCCTGCATTATAATTCTGGCACTTCTCGGCTTTCTCTATTTACAGAACGTGGACCTGATTCCACGAATGGTTGTAATAGCTTTAGTAAGGTAGTCTACAGGTGTGGGACAATACATTTGCAGTTGACTCTGTTCAGCCTGCATGAAAACTCAGTGACTGATTATAATCAGAAATAATCCTTAAAAAATATTTTTTCAGTGTTCCACATCTTTAAAAATAATGTTAAACCCTATTGTTCCTTTGGGACATATCTTATTTGGTAAACTGGCTTCAGTGTTTTAAATCAACATTTGGTAAAAAAATAAGAAAATTAGTTTTTCAGGAAAAGTCGTCCCCTTCTCTTATGTCAAATGGCTCCAGTACGTCAAAAATCTTGTATCTACAATGATTACTTTTATAAAATAAGCTCCTTTTGACCCTTTTCATCAAAAGGTGACTCTTAAAACTACTGATAGATGTGAAAGATGACCAGCAAAGCTTATTTTTGTAAAAACATCAAAATGGTGAAAGATGTTAATAAAAGACACAATATCTTAGTTTTTCTCACTGCTCAGCCTTTTCTCATCGCCACCCCCACCCCATGTCCCACCCATGGAGAGAGGGAAATGGAGGAAGAGGAGGAAGGTTTGCATCAACGCTGCTCTGGCCTGTAGCCCAAAATCATTGTCAGCTGTGAGCCAAGGAGTCACGTGTTTGAGGAGAAACATCAATTAAAGTTTGTTTTTCCTCCTTCACTGATTATTTCCTTTTGCTAAAACCTTCCAAAGAAAGTGGAAAAAGGGACCTTTGGTTAAAATCTAAAACTTGATTTATGTATTTTTTCAGAGTTGGACCGATGGAGTGTTTCAGGGAGGGAGGGAAGATGAGATTTCCAGAAAAGAGTGATATGGGTGGAGAAACAGGACCTGACAAAACTCAGGAGGAAAGTGGACACTGCAAAGAAAACAGGAATCTACTGTTGCACACACTGTAATGCTCTCCCACCTCAATTTTAGAGCCCCCTAGACAAAATAAAAAGTTCCTCTCAGCAGAGGTTTAAGTTCCTTAAAAGGTGATTTGGTATTTTCGCACAAGTCTGACTTTCAGCGCTGCAACGTTCTCAAACTTACACAAACATCTCCAAGCTGCAGGACCTGACAATCAGTTGTATTCACATCTTGTAACAGCAGTAAATTTGACAACATTGCTTGTTTTTCAGCTTTCCGTTACTAAGGAAACTCATTCAGACGAAGAAAAGGCTTTTGTCTCCTGCAGCTATTAGCAGCGATTGTTAACACTGACCTCCAGAAAAAGGTGGCTATAATAACAATGCAGAGGCTGAGGGAAGCCATCTGCTGAGGCCAATAAAAAAGACCATGTGACCTGGAGACCTCCACCTGCCCCGCCCCCTTTCTGACGCCCTGTGAAATGTGACAGGTCGGACATGCTGCCTGCAGCAGAGGAAACGAAGGCGCTGGGATTGGGTGGATGAGGGCCAGGTGGTGGAAGTAATCCTTAGGATACAGATTACATCCTAATATTTTTATATTTTGATTTGTCATTTTGAGACATGTTAATTCAACTTTACACAAGACTTTAAGACATTTTACCTCTCAAGGGTCTCTAACCCAATCCTGCCCTTCTGACAATCTTTAGGATGCTCCTGATTACTCTGACAGCTCCAAAGACAATCTCATCAGATACTCCTAGCATGTGTGGTGTGTCAAAAGTGCTCTGGTCTGCTCAGAAGGACATCGGGACTTCTCAGATAAGGGCTAAATCATTTAGCTTGTCTTGGTCAGATTTTCCAGGACAAACAAGCTCGCTACCTGCTGAATGTGACATGTAGCCAGTCATAAAGCGAGGTTCCTGCACGCTCCTCATCCACCATGTTTGTTAACTCCGAAGCAACGTAAATTCTCGAGAGATTTCCCGTCTGCCCGGGGAGTGTTTGTATGTGAAATTGGTTTGTGTGTGGTTTGTAGTTTTTGCCGTGCGACCACACATCCCGCACTGTACTACAACTGGTATATTTGTGATTTTTATTGCCACGTGTGGTCTTGCATGCTTTGAAAATTGTCCGGTAGTTTAGAAATCCTGCCGTGCAGCTGGTCCCTTCAACATTACAACATTTGAAAACTTTTTGTATTTTAAGGCCAAGTGTGAAGCAACTAGAATAAGCGTTCTCTATCCAAGCTGGGATGCTCCCTCTGGGTTGGGAATACGTTTCTGCCTCAAGAGGGGAAGTTTGATGGTAGAATGGAGTAAGAGATGGACTAATGCATCAGCTTTGGTTTTAGTAATAAGGATGTTGCTCTGGTCGGTATAGAGGTGAAGCTCTCAGTTTACTGCTCTATCTGTGTTATGATCCTCATCTATGGTCATGAGATTAGGAGGAGATCCCAGGGTAGAGCCTGAGTGTACTGGAGGGATTATATATCCTCAATGACCTAGGAATGCCCTGGGATTTCCCAGGAGGAACTGGAGAGGGCTGTCTGGGTTTCCCTCTGGGACCTGTTGCTGCTGTGAGCTGACCTTGAAAGCAGAAGATTGATGGATATATGGATTGTTCACAAGCACAAAAATGATTCCAAATGAAGGTCACTATTTCTGCTTTGACCCAGTGGTATTGTGATGACACACGCCTACAGTAAAACCCAACATACGCTGAGTTGGTCCTTGTGGTATTTAAAGGACTTTGATCTTCTAAAGACTTCAAAGCGTCGTCCTCTAATCCTGTAACGCCAATAAACTCATGCAAAACATAATCTGCCTTCTTGATTCTGTAACTTTTTGGTTTTAATGTTTCTTCTGCTCCAAATGTGTTAATGGTTTAACATCTAGCAGCTGAATAGATGGACCATCTTTATCAGGCTGCATGCAGGAGGTGCTGTCAGCGTCTCCATATCAGAACTTTTGGACGCTGTCAGCAGCTAGCTGATGTTACAGCGCTCTGGAGGCCTGCCTCTCTGCTTCTCTCTACAGCTGCTTCTCATAAGGTTTTCATCCTTCCCTCCATCCCCCCGTGCAGCCCTGCAGGAACAGCTAACACTATTACATCATCTTGTTCTCCCCTAAACTGCCTTCTTTTTTCTTTCTGTCATTTCTGAAAACATCTAAAAAGGACAAAGTCACTGTAATTCACATCCTTTAGGGATTGGAGCTTTTTCCTAAATACAGAGAGCAACAGAAAAAATGAAATAGGTTTATGTCAAACATCTACAAACTAGAAGATACCTCATATGTGGGTCATAAAGAGAACATGTTTGTGTTTTCTGCTGTGTGTCCTTACCCAGGCACGTTGTGGACCCGACCCTACAGATCGTGGTTCAGAACAGCTAGAAGCCACATCTTTGTCTGTAATCAATTTAACACACTGCTGCAGACTTAGCCAGCTCCTTCTGGAACTTGGCTGTTCTTTCTAACCCGTCTTCCTCTCTTTTATTTTCCCCTTTTCATTCTTTCTCTTTCAGAACCGGTTAGTTATGAAGTTGTGGGGAGGAATACATTAATAAAGAAAGAGAGCAAACAAAGTGCTTCTCTTTGTTGTTCAGACTAAACTGAACTCTTTCTGGAGTTTTGGAGCCAGGTTGTTTATTCTAATCCTCTACATTAAGCTCTAAGCAACTAAAACGTCTGATATAACAAACTGGCTTTGATTTCCTTTGCTGACTGTGCTGAATGTGACTTTGTAGTCTTCGGAAAACTGGCTGCAGGAGGAGCAGGAGAGAAGGATCTGATGTTAAAGGAAAGACTGCGTGGAAAGAAAGAAAAGGAAAGGATCGTGCAAATAAAGAGTGGAATTTTATCATCTCCTTTCTCTGGGCCCCCGCTGCTTTCCCAAGCTGATTTCGCAGCAAGGCCTTGGACTTGAGCCAAACAGGCCAACTCCGATTTTTGTTCATGTCAGTGAGGAAATCATCCTATACATGCTGCTGTCAAACACACACACACACACACACACACACACACGGATAGTGCATGTACAGTGCAGTGCTGTCAAAACGCGCTGATTGTTGTCCTTGGTCAGACCTATTGTAAGAGCAGGATGGACGTGAGACAGCACTGAAACTGGTTTAGTCTCAGAGTCAGGAACTGAGGTGGGGGAGATTCCACAAACAAATGATTTCTTCCTGCATCCTTTAGTTTTGCTCGTCAAGCAATTCTAAATATAAAACAAGTGTCCATTGTTCTTCACATGCAGTGTGTTCCAGAGTGATGGGTGCATCAGGGTAAGAAGAGAGGCAGATGAAGTGATGCACCCATCATGCCTAGTGCCTACTGTACACGCCTGTGGGGGCGGGGCTATGATCTGGGGTTGCTGCAGTTGGTCAGGTCTAGGTTCAGCAACAGGATGTGCTCCAAGAATGAGGTCAGCTGACTACCTGAATATACTAAATGACCAGGTTATTCCATCAATGGATGTGTTCTTCCCTGATGGCACGGCCATATTCCAAGATGACAATGCCAGGATTCATCGGGCTCAAATAGTGAAAGAGTGGTTCAGGGAGCATGAGACATCATTTTCACACATGGATTGGCCACCACAGAGTCCAGACCTGAACCCCATTGAGGATCTTTGGGATGTGCTGGAGAAGGCTTTGTGCAGAGGTCAGACTCTACCATCATCAATGCAAGATCTTGGTGACACATTAATGCAACACTGGATGGAAATAAATCTGGTGACATTGCAGAAGCTTATGGAAACAACGCTACAGTGAACGTGTTCTGTAATCAAAGCTAAAGGTGGTCCAACAAAATATTAGAGTGTGTATGACTTTTTTTTGGTGGCAACTTTTTTGGGGGGCCAGGCAAAGTATTTAACAGGTGGTTAGCAGATGTCTCTGGGCAAGGAGGCTAGAGTCTGAGCTAGAGTCAGGGTCTGCAGTTCAAAGATACAGATTTAGGCTGAACTGGAGAGTTTCAAAAGTGTGCAAATTTGAGCAAAAGCTGCATGTTATCTGTGCAATGAGCGAATGGCTGAAAGGAATGTCCTGACACAGTCAGTGATGGATTGGGGTGTTATGGTGTTGGTCCACTGTAGTCCAACACAGATATCTACCAGAGCATTTTAGAGCACTCACGCTTCCTTCTGCTAACATGCATTTCTGTAGATGTTGGTTTCATTTTTCAGTAGCACCTGCCCACGCTAAAGGTACTAAAAGCTGGTTCAGTAGTGTTACTAGGCTTGATTGGGCAGCTAACTGGTCTTACCTGAACCCCATATTGACATTGGTATAGTAAAGAGACATTTGAGAGACACCAGACACAACAATGCAGATGAAGGCTGCTATCAAAGCAACCTGGACTTCTATAGCATCTCAGAAGAGCCACAGGCAGGATGGCCTTCATGCCATGCAGCATTGATGCAGTCATTTCTGCAAAAGGAGGCATGACCAAGTTTTTAGTCCATAGAGATGAACATACCTTTCAGAAACCTTATATATTTGTTTAAAATATCCTTTTTTTATTGATTTAATATAAAGTTCAATTAGAACCACTCTGCCGAATAGAAAATCAACATCGATATTTTTGTCCTCCATAACTTGCCGCTCACTGGATATTTTCTCTGCTGTGGGCCGTTGTCTTTAAACCATTAGCAGACTAGAAACTCTCTGCCCAGCCTGTCTGGTACCAACAACATGCCACAAAGTCACTTAAACTCCAACTACTTCTCTGTTCTGAGGCTCGGTTCGGTCAAAATGCCTAAATGCCATGTGATCGACTGATTTGTCTCAACAAGAAAACGAACAGACAAGCCTAAAGCAGCTAGTGAGGATGTAGGCGTTGGGTTGCTTCTTGCACATTAAATAGACCCCCTCCCCCTCGTTTGTCATGTGTACTCACAGCGACAGGAAATGTAACCTTTTATAAGCTTTGTCTTCTTCAAACTTGAGATTTTTCCAGATAAATGTGATTTTGTTGACAAGTATCAGGTCAAAGTTCAGCAAGCAGAAGGAAATCTTTGAACAAACTCAGCAGAACCATTCTTTATGTCCTGTTAGCGTCCTCACACACTCTACTAGTCTCAGGCTAAGCTGAGGTTTGAGATCTTAAACAAAGGTGTTCTCCAGCGTATGGCTTCCTATCCAGTAAATACCTGAAACGTAAAATGACTTCATAAATATTAGTCTGGCTTGTTGAAAGTCAAAAAATAGTGTAAACTCTGAAGTATTTTTATTTTAACCCTGATTTTGCTGATGATCAATTAAACAGTTTGACATTTACCAAAATACACTACAAGGTATTAAATTCTTCAATGAAGTAAAGTGTTGCAAACAAAATATTTAGGGAAGAAAGGAGATAAGGGTGAGAGCTAAATGAATCTGGGAGCGTGTGTCTAGTTTCTCCTCCTTGCAGAGGTGGAGCATCTGTCGTTCACGGACTTGTCCCCTCTTCTCCCAACAGAAAGAGATCATGCTTCAGCAGAGCTCCTGACTCATCCAGGGTCTGCTCCCAATTACTCTGCTGGCTCGGCGGACCAAAGCACCTCGCCAACTCATTCCATGGTCCTCTTTCATAAACCACTCTCACTTTGGCCTACATCACCCCATCTAACACGGCCTCTGTCAAATCCAAAATAAATCCACATTTGGTAGCTTTACAGCTGAGACACCTCTTCAGCTCCAGCTAACCTTGAAGAATTTACTCTTTCTGAAGTTCTGCTGCATGTTAAACGAGGTAAAACAATGAAATGGTTGGGTGGAGTTTGTACAGTGACAGCATTCGATTTTGAACATATTTAAGGATTTTTTTTACGTGAGATATTCAAATTAATGAGTTCTTCAAAGGTGTGGAACACTGAAAAATCATTTTTAATGATTATTTCTGATTATAATCAGTCATATTTCTGAGTTTTTCATGCAGGCTGAACATGAAAATAGTCTCCTCCACCTATCTCCTGCATTAGCTTCTGATAGAAAATAGATGGTGAAACGCTAGGATTAGAAAAGCCTGACAGATCTACGTCACACTGTCACTTAACATTCATGGACTCACCCGTCTTGACTCACGACGGGGAAGGCTGTTGTTGGTTTAGCGTCCAGGAAACAGCAGAGAACGTCTCAGCTAGTAGAAGCTAACCGTTAGCATTAGCAACTCCACCACACAGCAGAACTCCTCCAGGCTTGTGTTATTTGTGGAGATAAAACATCAACGTTGCAGAGCAAACAGAGTCAGTGGTAGAGTCGCGTTGCTCTCAGCCAATTATGGGCGAGATGTCCAAATATCAGGAAATAACTCCAGATCTTGTCGTCTGAAGCTACGTTGATAATGTTAAGTGACATTGTGACATAGATCTGTCAGGCTTTTCAAATCCTAGAGTTTCACCGTCTATTTTCAAAACTAATGCGGGAGATACTGTAGGTGTAGGAGAACTGGATCAATAGTATTTCTGACTTTCTGAAAATATTTCAGACTTCCTTTGCTTTTTCGCTTATTTTTTATTGCTTTGCAAATCCACAGCAGCAGTGTGCTCTGTGTCTTTAAAAGAGAAAGCTTAACGAAAGACACAAAAGTAATATCCTTAGGACCCAGGGGAAAAATCCTGCAAAAATCTAAAACATCATTCCACTGTTGATCATCGATTAAGTTTCACATTTTCAGCAAATAACTTTTTCAGAATCATCTTCAAATTGTACTTAAATTAGCAAAAAAAAAAAAAAAAAAGAAGCCAAAGTCCAAAGCAAACTTTGAAAGGACTTCATGAACCTATAGAGCAGCTGTTGATCAAGAGGACCAAGATGGCCGTTACAGGACAGTGCTTGGAAAGAAAATAAAGAAACGACGGATTAGTCACGACTTTTGAACGATGGTGCTTTACTGTATTTGCTTTAGTTGTGCCGTCTGTTGAAAGTGTAATAAAACAAAAGGACAGGTGAGCTGGTAGTGTGACGAGTTGGTGAGGGGGAAAACTTAATGACCTCTGGAAGAAAACAACAATAAATAGAAACAAACCATCATGTCTATCAGAACCTGGAATTTAACTCTAAAGTCTCTCCTCTCTGGAACAGTTCACATGTCTAAACTGGCTTTTTCAGCTCATTAACATCATCCTCAGCAGATCATATGTCTCCTCCAAGCCACAGAATCTCCTCCTCTGCCGCCTCCTTTCTGTTTTTTTCCCTTCTGTTTTATATTTTAAGGGCTTCTCTGGAGAATTCCCATCAGAGCGTTGTTGTCTCATCTCTTCTCTGCATGCCTGCACAGAAACATTTTTTCATAACTCACCCACCGGTCCTCAGGGGAGCTGAACAAGGCGAGAGCTTGGGAAAGGGCTCTTCCGGAGTGTAAACTCCAGAGTCGGAGACCTCCACACACCCTCTGACTGAGAGCTGTGAGCCTCAGCCAAGACCGCCACCGGATAGAAGTACAACTAACTCCCCTGGAAGGAAATTAAAACCTAAATGCAAAATTTAAAGCAATGAACTTATTTTCTGCCTCACACTTTGATGTTTTTCCTGTTAAAACAGTGAAGCCATAAAATGACTATGAACTGTTTTTAGGCAAACATTTAAAACTTTTTAACCAGAAATTTGAAACCAGAATAAAGATTTACATAAGAGTGACAAAAACAACCTTCAGTGTTTTTACCTTTAGAAACAGACAGGCAAGGTGGTGTTTTGACATAATTAGGTGTAATCAGAGCTCTCCTGCGTCTGCAGCGCGTCTGCAGCATCTACTCATTACGCTGCTGAACTTGGATCAACTTCCAGGAGGAGCGTGGTTTTAATTGATCCTTTAATTGACATGAAAACAGAATTCTTCTCATTTTACGTCAAGAAGGGAGGAGATGAGAGCAGCACAAAACTCCATCCATCCATCCATCCATCCATCGTAGCCTAAATCAGGAAACTAAAGAATGAGCTGCAAGTCATTAGTAGTTAGTGTAACTACATGCATGTGGACATGTGTTTACAGGACAGCCAGAGGGTTGATGGCTGAACCTCAGCTGCACTAAACCATGTAAAACTTTGTTTTTTATAAAATACAATCGAAATTTTTTTTTGCATTCTTAGGAAGATCATTAACTAACTAAAATTGGAATCCAGCCCACTGTTACGACCCGGGTCATGACTGCAACATAAAAAAGAGACTGAACACATTGTAGAGAGTATTTTTTATTAAAATCAACCTCAAAAAGGTCACATAGGCAGGAACACCTGAGGTGATCTCCCTGAAGCTGCACCAAGCAGGCTTTTATCCTGCACCCACAGGTGCAGCCACTCAGCACAACCAAGGACTGCACAGAGCCAGGCCAAGAGGACAGAGGGGTGTTACACCCACCATTTTTGGTCAACCAGTTGACCAGTTTTGGTCAAATCTTAAGAATAAAGTTAATAACAACCTCATGAGATCTGTTAGTGGTCTGAATTCATGATGTAAATAACTCTCAGCTACAACTACATGAAACTGTAACTCAGTAAACTGACTGAATTTAACCCCTTTTTGTGTTTGCCCCTTTCACAGAACTTCTTTAAAATCCATCCAGTGGTTCATGAAGCATTCTGCTAAAACACACACACACACACACACACACACACACACACACACACACACACACACACACACACACACACACACAGAGACATAAGAACAGTGGGAAGTAAAAATATATATTATGTAAAAATAGAAGTTCAGCTATCATAAAGAATCATTTAGGGCTAAAGGATGAGATTGTAGAATGGTGAGTCTCTGATCAGTGAGGAGTCACATGGGCTAATGCTCTGGCGCCAGACTCTTTTATCCTCCTGCCTGACGAGGTGACGAGCTGCAGGTAAGAGACCCTGAAGCTGCGCCACGCACAGAGGAGGAGTCACAGGGTGAGCACCTCCATGTGCCCTCCAGTGGAAACCTGCACAAATGAGTACAGCAGCAAAACCCACAGCCCTGCACCGTGCACCTACAACCACATTTCCAATGATGAGTCAAAAGTTGATTAAATGCACTCCCCCCCTCTGTCAGGCAGCCCCCCCCCCCCACCTCGTTTTACGTCGGCTCTAAAGACCTACTTTTATGACTTGGCGTTCTTCCATTGTTGATGTTTTCTAGTCTATTGTGTTATTTGTTTCATTTACTGCTTTATCTCTACACCTGCACAGCCCTTTGGTCAGCTGTCATGCTGTGTTTTTAAATGTGCTTTAGAAATAAGATGGTATGGTGAGTTAAAGCACATGAAATAATCTTTGAGTTACTCTCAGAAAGTAATGACCCAGCTCCCTCAGTCAGATACCCTCTGATGCATTAGTGATGGAGGGTCATTTACATCTCCTACTGTAGGAGCTCACAGACCAACCAAAGCCTGTGTGAAACCCCACATCACATGAAGTTCCAGATTGGACCAAAACACCTAAACCTCCATCATTTCTCCACATAAAAGGGTGTTCTTTAAATCTCTGGTAATAAGACTAGAAAATATTGTAAAAATAGGCTTCAGTCGACTCGTGTAAAAGTCCCAGTCGGCATCTCGGGAAGTATTTTGAAATTTTGGTCTTTGTGTTTGACAAAAGTGAAAACAGCAGCCTGAGCAACAGCTTGTAAGCGACAAGCTGAAGGAGGAGTGTGTGTGTGTGTGTGTGGGTGTGTGTGTGTGTGTGTGGGTGGGGGGGTGTTAAATAGATCAAAAAAACTGATGGCCAGCTGCCAGATGGAGAAATGACTCCAATAGAATGATGGTACGCAGTATGCATGCATGTGTGTGCGTGTGTGTGTGTGTGTGTGTGTGTGTGTGTGCGTGTGTGTGTGTGTGTGTGTGTGTGTGTGTGCGTGTGCGTGTGTGTGCGTGTGTGTCTTTCATGACAAAACCCACGACCATAACCACAGGACACATTCCATCAGAGCATATCTCTGTGGTGACAACAGCAGGCCTGGTGGGGTCCTAGAGAAGCAGGCTGCCCCGTAGAATGCCTGTTAGAGCCCTGCTGTCACTGTTCAGACCCCCCCTCCCCCAAATAAAAAAAAAAACACGGACAGACGCCACCTGCTGCATGAATACACTACAGTATGTGAAAAATGCATGAAAGTTACTTATGCACTCAGTTGTCTCTCCAACTTGACACAATTATTAATTATAGCAATAGTTTCAGATATAACTAATCCTGCATGCACAAAATGACATTTCCTCTTCTCTCTTGGACACATTTGAAGTGAGTCATACAAATCAGTCAAGACTCATTTCTTAACGTACTTCCAAGAAAGAAAATGTTGCCTGAAACAAAATAATTCAAAACATCTGGTAGTTTTTTTTTTCAGTTCTCCTCCTTCACCAAGCAGATCTAAGACCCTGTTCATGAGTCAGAGTGGTTTATAGTATTCCAGCAATCGTGAGTAAAGATGTAGGAAGTAAATGCCGTGTTGGTTCTTTCTGTTTGAAGATCATCAAGAACGTGAGTAAAAGGAAATTAAAACTAAACAATGCATTTTTATACAGAGCTAAATGAGTCACATAACTGAACCAGAGTGATGAAACATGTGCTTTTCTACTACAGCACATATTATCACTCACAGCCCTCCTGCAGAAGTTAACCTCTGACCCTGATCCAATCAGCCAGAGCAGTGTGTGTGTGTGTGTGTGTGTGTGTGTGTGTGTGTGTGTGTGTGTGTGTGTGTGACAGCAACAGAGAAACACACCATGGATTCAGGGAACCAGATAGCAGACAAACCATTTCTGTCTCCTTATCTCCAACCCCATAAACTTTGTCTCCTCAACACCAGAAAGTCACCTGTTTACTAAACTCAACCAGTGAAGTAAACAGAAGGCAGCAGCAGACAGAAACAGAGGATTAGAGGAGTGGAGGAATTTTAATTTGTGTTCAGTAAAACATTCAAGCTTCTCCTTCAGCTCCTCGTCTGGCTGAAACTTTATGCAACATCAAAGAACGCCTCGACAACTCTTCTGGTTGTCCCAAACTGAACGTGTACTCAGAGAAAATTCTACTACAGCATCATTTTTAAGTGCATTCAATTTTTGAGATCTACAAAAAACTTATTACTTTTGTTTGATGTGTTTTACTTCTAAAATGCCAAAGGGCAGCTGTGGCTGCACTGTAGCTAATCATCACCAGCGTGGGAATGTGTGTGTGAGCATGGGTGGATGACTGATTGTGTTGGGAAGCATCTTGGGGAGTTGTAGGACCCTAGAAAGCACTAAATACGGCCATTTACCATTTAAAATAGGTTAAACATCATTTGAGGACACAAAAGAGCTAAATCTGATTTTCTAGAAGCTAGGAAATAACCACAGATAGAGGCAACTAAACACTTTTGAAGAACGAGGCTTCTCTTTGCAATATTTGAAAAATACTCTAATCTTTATGTTTTAGGAGATAAGTATGCTTGATTTAGGCCTTAAAGTGGTAGATTAGAAATTTTGAAGTTGGATTTTATAACAAATCTATAAATCTTCAGATTTTGTGTGAATTTACATGGTGACTTCATGCAGTTTTGTGGTTGCCTGTGAGCACAAAAAGCAGCAACATCTGGCTTCAGCACTGCTGGGGCACCTGAGTTTCCTCCAGGTGTACAATCCTATTGTTTCTTCTGGGATGACTGTTAAAAGGCAATCAGATGGTGATGTAAAGGTTTATAAAGTAAAAAGTTGTCTTAAGACAGCAGAAATCCATTTTGGTCCTCGTCCCACTCAAGCAGGCGGTCTGGTTTCTGTACGGCTTCACACCAACAGCGGTTCGTGTGTGATATCTGCTCCCACAAGTGCACCAAATCATTAGAAACGTGACACATTATGCTTAAAATATACCTGTAAAAATAACGTGAACTATCCTACACTGTGAGCTGAAATCCCCGTCAATAATAATAAAACTAAAGCCAGCAAAAATAATGCGACACAGGTTTTATTTTGAAATTAACCAGATGCAACTGGATGAAACACGTCTCATTTCCTGTCCGGCTCAGGCAGTTTCCTTAACTTCATGATGCGGCGTCTGGAAAAAAAATAAACTCCATGTGGAAACTTTCTGGAGCTCTGGATCCAGACCGCTCTGTAGCTGGTGTGAATGATCTGTTGGACTCAATTGGACGCCGTAGGGAAACCGGATCGCATCCGTTCCACATTTAGACTAGCCATTAGCTCGTCAGTCTGGTGGGAATAATCTCAGTTTCTCCAAACACAGGTCCTTCAGTGAGACACCTACAACAGGTAAGATGATAACTAATGATAACTTCAGTACAGAACCCCACTTCAAAACATCTGAACTTTAATTCTACATCCTGCAGAGAAAGTTTAAACAAAATCAGGTCTGTTTATAATGAAGCTCCACGCTACATTAGCAGGCTTTCTAAGATGCTTCTGGGATCTATCATCTAGATCCAGATCATTAGTCACCAGACTGACCTCACCATGTTGTGTTCTGTTCCAGCTGTTTCCTGTTACCTCACAGTCAGAGTCTGACCAACACAAAAATAGCTTTCATTTTTCTATTTCTGTTCTATTTAAAGGCATCGGTGGATCATGCATGCTGTTTATGTCGTCTATTAGAAAAACTACTGATGATGGTGAGTAGACAGTTAGACAGAAAAAGTGCTGAATCAAGACAATGACAGAAGAATTTATATCTACCACACACACACACACACACACACACACACACACACACACACACACACACACACGCACATGTTTGGTCATTTTTCAGTGAAAGTTGACTTTTTGAGTTCACCTGGAGCTCAACTCCTCTTTCCTCCCTTGGGGAGGTTTCCACCTCCTAATCCCCTCCTCCTCTCAACAATACAGGCATGAAGAGGTGCTTTTGTCCACAGTGAAGAATGCTCATCTTACTTATCCTCCCATCTCTCTCCCCCCTGTCCCCCACACAACATGCCAGTTTGGAATGTGATGCTTTTAGCGGACCCCTCTGACAGCCACTGAGCGTGTGATCACGTGTGCACAGAGAAAAACACTTGGTTTGCAAAGTTTGAACTCTAACTGGAGTCCAAGCAGCTCGGAATGACAGAAAGAATTCTTAACATTCATGGTTCTCACTGACACAACCTGACTTCACACACACACACACACACACACACACACACACACACACACACACACACACACGTTTAAAGCATGCAAAGAAGGAATTCCAAACATTTTGTTCTTTTAGCTCCTAAGTTCAAACTTAGTTCAGTTTTTTAAATGAATCAGAAGAATCAGAAGTCTTTAAATGCTCCTACCTTTCTGAGCTGGTTGAGCCCTGGAGAACTGCTCTCAGCGTGCTTTTTCATTTTGTGAAACCTGATCCTGCAGAAGACAGCATCCACTTGCATGGCTCCTTTTCTTTCAAACAAAGTACTTTTATCCCCTCTCTCCCCCGTGCTCCTGACTTCTCTCACTTCACATAGCTCCAAGCCAAATCTCACCAAACACCCAGCTCCGAGGTGCTAAAAATGTTGGAAAAAGACTCAAAGAAATCCTTTTTCTCCCATCCAGTCTCCAGGTTAAAAACTTCTTCACTCTGAAACAGATTCCTATCTCTCTGTGACACCGATTCCTTCTCTCTCTCTCTCCTCCTCTCAAACTTTTCCCACCCCTCCTTTCCTCAAGCCACCCCCTCTTCTTCCCCTCTGCCCTTCCTCCTTCCTCTTCTCTCCTCCCTCTCCATTTTCCATCATCACCCCCTCCACATCCTCTCCCACCCACCCTCTGTTGAACTAATCTGCAGCTGGCTGGGCGATTGGAGCCTTGGTTGCTAGGGAAACCAAATGTCCTGCTCAATGAAAATAAAAGAAAGAGGGGAGAGAGAGAGGAGAGAAACAGAGATGGATCAGGAAGGGGCAACTGTAAATAAAAGCTCCTCTGGGAGTTGATTTAAAAGACTTCCTATGTCTCAGGAAGGGAACGTGTCCATCTGCTTTATCTTGTCTTGTTTGTAGGTTCAGATGCACCATCAGCACCAACAACATCAGATAAAGTCACATAAAGGCATTAGATTTCACTTAAAGCTGTGTGTTGAAACAGAAAAGTGTCTTGGAACTTGCCTCAGATCAGTCAGGGAAATGAAAACTGGGGATTCCTGCAGCTCAGCATCAGATCCAGGCCTTCAGGGAAACTTAATGAAGCTGTAAAAAGAACGAGAGAACAAATGCATGCATGCATACTGATAACAGAGTGATTAACAATTAACCTAAGTAAGTGGAAGCTGCTATAGAAGAGTAGAATGCATAATAATCAGAGTAGTTTTCACTTTAAACAGAATCTTTTTAAACACCATTTTGTTCATAAGTGTCTGCAGCCCCAACAGAGACACATAATATCTTAACACTTTAAAACTACCAAACAAGGAATCGTTCAATAGTCTGTTTGAATAAAAGAAAGGAAAGGTTTCTGGCTTAAAAAAAGAAAAACAATTTAAACCAGTCAATCAAACACAAACTGCCATTAGGCTGCATTCCTCTAATTACTTCAGCACCCTTCATAAAGTGTCTGAAGTTTCACCTCAGCAGAGCAGCTATCCTGACCTTGGTGCCTAAAGGCTGACCTCGCCTTTGAAATGCACCAGAGATCTAAAACGCCCTGCTCATTCTTCAATAGGGTGGAGGTGGAGTCCAGTAACATCTGTTTGGCGTTTATCTCAGCTCATTGTGTTGCTGAGTCCTCTGTCAGGCCTGCAGATGGGATCCTGGAAGTAAACTGAGCTCACCGTCCAGAGAACTCACACCACTTCTGGGAAGGTGGTTCCAACAAGTTCTCAGTCCCTCATGGTCCACATGAGAATTGACTTTGGTTGAAGCTAGAGAAATTTAAATGAAAACAAGGGTGTGTTTTGTTCTCGCTTCCTGCTTCTCTCCATGACCCAGAAACTGGATTAAAGGTTTTCATAGTGGTCCAGTAATATAAGAGCTCAAGAGAGCCTTTAGGAACCAACTTAATGATTTTGTTTTTGTAAAAAAAAAAAAAAAAAATACTCAAAGTCTTTTTAACATTTGAATACAGAGACTCTTTTTTATTATTTTACTTTGTGTCAAGTGTTCAGTAACATCAGAGCTGCTGTAACAGAAATTTCACTACCCGGCCAAAAAAAAGTCTCCAAATGGATTTAACTAAGCACACAGGTAGGAGCCTCCTATTGGATAATTACTGCATGGGTGATTATCTTTCAGCTGCAGCAAGTTATTTAACCCCAACTGGTGCAATGAGCTGCTTCTCATTTCTTCAACAACCATGTGGAAAGACACATCTGGTGGTGGTGGAAAAGATGTTAGTCTGTGTGAGAAGGGTCACATCATTGGCATGCATCAAGCAGAGAAAACATCTAAGGAGATTGCAGAAACGACTAAAACTGGGTTCAGAACTGTCCAACGCATTATTAAAAACTGGTGTGATGAGTCCAGATGGACCCTGTTCCAGAGTGATGGGTGCATCAGGGTAAGAAGAGAGGCAGATGAAGTGATGCACCCATCATGCCTAGTGCCTACTGTACAAGCCTGTGGGGGCGGGGCTATGATCTGGGGTTGCTGCAGTTGGTCAGGTCTAGGTTCAGCAACAGGATGTGCTCCAAGAATGAGGTCAGCTGACTACCTGAATATCCTGAATGACCAGGTTATTCCATCAATGGATGTGTTCTTCCCTGATGGCACGGCCATATTCCAAGATGACAATGCCAGGATTCATCGGGCTCAAATAGTGAAAGAGTGGTTCAGGGAGCATGAGACATAATTTTCACACATGGATTGGCCACCACAGAGTCCAGACCTGAACCCCATTGAGAATCTTTGGGATGTGCTGGAGAAGGCTTTGTGCAGCGGTCAGACTCTACCATCATCAATGCAAGATCTTGGTGACACATTAATGCAACACTGGATGGAAATAAATCTGGTGCGAATGTGTGCCGTAATCAAAGCTAAAGGCGGTCCAACCAAATGTATGACCTTTTGTTTTTTTAGTGGTGACTTTTATTTTTGGCCAGGCTGTGTATATATAAATACCTTCAAGTTAAAGCTGAAGGGGCTTTAATCTCTTATCTCATTCTCATGCTTCGGTAGAAAGCTAAATATTTCTTCAGCCACTAGTATTTTGAGATTTAATGGTTTATAGTATAATAAGATAACTGTTGGTTGAAACCTTAGAGCTGTCTAAATAATATGGAGTTGTCTCCATCTTTAGACCAATTGACGTCCTTACAGATGCTAATTTTACCTAATGATGTTTAAACATGTTCTCATTTTTAAGTAAGATTAGGACATTTATGTTTGTTATGTATAAGTTCCTTCCTGCTCACAGTTACAACCATAGACATCATATATATCACTAGATGCCTTACCTGGGAGTCGACAGCGTCCATACACGGCGGCCATCTTTCCTCGGACAGCTTATGTTCCGTTCTCAATGGTAGCAGATGGAAGGTGAGTGAACAACTTAAACAAAAACACTCTTAACTCGATTAAATATTAACGGATTTACAAGCGGGTTGCATTATTACAAACCTTATAGCACATAGGCTTGATAGGACATACTTTAACATTTTTAAATTAATGGGCCAAATCTGTCATATTTCACAGCCACATCTCTGGCGTTTATAACAAACCAAACCGTTTGAAATTCAGTTGAAAATTGAGCAAGTTAGAGTTATTTAAATAGTACATTCACCATTGACACCAATGTTACGAAAGGGGGCAGCTGTCCAAGGTAAGATGGCCGCCGCGTAGGGACGTTCGTCCAATCGACGAAGAGCGTGGGTAAGGCATCTAGTGATATATATGATATCCAGTGTTGGGGAAGTTACTCAAAAATAGTAACATATTACATATTACTAGTTACTTTTCCAAAAAGTAATATATTACACTTAGTTACTTACTTCATGAAGTAACTTAATTACACTACTTTATGATTACTTTTGCACCCAGAAAGTAACCTGCAATATTATTTTCATTCAATAATAGCACTGAAGATCTCTTTTTGACACCCTTCTTTAATAAAAGAAATGTAAAACAAGTACTAACAACAGTACTACATAAGCACCTTGAAAAATGCAAACTTCTAAAATGCTATCATTACCTCAAGGTACACGGTATCAAAATATTTTTTTGCTTAGAATGTTTACACAAACTGTTAAGTTTTTGTCCTTTCTTGCAACAAAGGAAAAGTAATGTGCATACTTCCATCCGTAAAAAGTCGCCTTGCCCTCCATCGCCTCTGCCATGTTGCTATTTTCCCGTTTCTCCATTTGTGATTGTCCACGTAACCTTGCAACATCATCACGTATAAAAAAAAGCGTCCTCCGAGTTCTCCTTGGAGGAGAGAGCGAGAGACAAGCCTAGTTGATTGTAATGCAAGAAACTAATGTTGGTTTATCTTTGTAACAAGTAATATATTACAGAAATTTCTTAAGTAATGCATTACATTACTGCGTTACCAATAAATGTAAGGTAATTACTGTAATGCATTACAAAGTAATGAGTTACAGCCAACACTGATGATATCTATGGTTACAACCATCTAATAAGTGTTTGAAGACACTGAATGAATGACTTGTCCGAACCTAATCTAAGTTTCCTTCAACATTTATATTTTCGAATTTAATTCAAATCATGGAGAGACATATGCAAGTGAAAAATAAAATAAAATGATAATGATAAACAAATTATTTCCTGTCTACAGCTTTTCAAAGTTGTGCATTTTTCAAGTCATTTATACTTGAATTAATCCAAGTATAAGCTTGAGCAGGCAACATTACATAAGAAGAATGACTTTTGAGATAGATCAATGTTTTAGCTGGTTATTAAATAGTGTTTTTGACTAAATAAATAAATAAATTATGGATTAAATACATTCTGGTGGTAGTATAAATAAAAAGTTCAACTTTAAAGATGTTTTACATATTTCAAAATGTGTTTCTTAGACCTAAAAGTATGTGTTTTAAGTATGAATTTTAAACGAAATGCATTTTGTTTTTAGCTCTAATAAAAAAAAAATCCACTTTGATTGTGTTATTAGTGATGATTATATGTTACAACGGGGTGCCATACACAAACATTTCTTTGTTATTGTTTTCTTTTAATTCATGTACAGAATAGTGACGATGGTTATTTAACAAGAGGAGGCTCTTAAAATAACTTTTGAAAAGTAATTTAATTACATTTAAGCGTCGCGGTCTGCGCGCGCCTTTAAGATGAAGTCACGTGACCTCCTGTGTAGCTCCTCCACCCGGAAGTAACTTGTCATTGGAATGTTTTCACGATTTCTACGGGCAGTTAGTTGTGTCCTCGGAGGGAATGAATGATATTTTTAGATGTACCGTAAGGCCAGCTGAACCATGGTCTTATTTATCCACATGAACAAACAAACATTCTGCTGCCAGCCTCAGCTGCTGAAGCTCCGTGACTTCAGGTAATTTTTTACCTCAATCAGAAATATTTGTTCTAATCCTGTTCTGCCTCGAGCAGCAGCTTGTTTTAAGGAGGAATACAGAAGGATGTTAACAGGAAGAGCTCCGAATCTTCCAGGCTCGGTTTATTAATTATGGACGGTTTTAGGAGCTAGCAGCAGTGTGACGTCATGGCCCTACTGGCCGCTGGAGCCAGAGGGGTCCTCCTCAACCTGAGGTTCACTCTGCAGAAAACTGGCTCCTTTTCCAGGTTCAGGCTCGTTCGGATCCCTTTTATTAAACCAGGTCGGATTTTAACCAACCTTCCCAGAGTGACCCTGCTGTGTTTGGGAGCATCATCGTTTGCAGCCAGGTGTCAGGAAGCCACCCCCCAGACTGCTGACAGGAAGTCTCTGGCTAAAGTCCAAGTCCACGGTGTCATCTTTTGTCTCCGTCTCAGCCTCCGTGCTTTAGTTCTGCTCCTCAAGTTTGGTCCCCTTCTTCTCCTCTCCCCCTTGACTTTTGTGTCGACCCGCTTTGCATCCTTCTGGCTGGACGCTCTGCTGTGGGTGACTGAGACTTCTGGTCCTACTTTCATCAAACTGGGACAGTGGGCCAGCACCAGGCGGGACATCTTCTCTCAGCAGTTCTGTGAACGCTTCTCCAGGCTCCATGTGAAGGTGCGCCCCCACTCCTGGGCTCACACCAAGCAGTGTCTCCGGAGGGCCTTTGGAGAGGGCTGGAGGAGGGTGTTGGTGTTTGAGAGTAAGGAGCCCGTGGGTTCGGGATGTGTTGCTCAGGTGTACCGAGGCTGGGCCAGGGTGGACCAGGTGGAGGACCCAGCCTTCCAGTCTGTGGTGGAAGAGCTGGAGAAAGAAGACCTGCTAGAAGCCTGGGAGATCCCTGGTCTTGGAGGTGTAGCAAGCACCCTGCAGCGGCTATGGCTGGGGAGGAGGGAGGAGCAGGCCTATGAGGAGAGAAGTCCTCCAGATGGGCAGCACGAGGAGCGCTTGATACCTGTAGCTATCAAGGTTAGCCTCACAATGTCTGCTGAAGTTTGACATGAAGCTGTGCATGCTGAAATATGCTTTGAATATTTTTCTTGATGTTTTTAAGGTGGTCCATCCCGGCGTCAGGAGGCAGGTGGAGATAGACCTGCTGCTTATGAAAACAGGCAGCTGGCTGCTGCACTGCCTGCCTGGACTCAAGTGGCTCAGTATGTATGAGGTGGTGGAGGAGTTTGAGAAGCTAATGACCAAACAGGTATGTTAATACCACCCAAACTTCTGCATTTATGTACAATAACCACACATTTATGTGATCCATCTTTAATATTGGCTAAAAAAGAGAAAATGCCAAAAGGGTCTTCCTAAAGTTAACGTTTGTTTTCAGATTGATCTCCGATTCGAGGCGAGGAACATCGAGCGTTTCAGAGAAAATTTCAGTGATGTAGAACACGTCAAGTTTCCGACTCCGTTACAACCGTTCATCACCAGAAACATCTTAGTGGAAACCTTTGAGGTGAGAAGGACACACTAGCTGCTGGAGCTTTATGGAATTATTTTATTGAACATGTTATATTTGTTATATTCCAGGAGAGTGAGCCCATTTCCACCTACTTGGATTCTGATATTCCGAAGGAAGTGAAGCAGAAAATAGCCAGAATGGGTGTGGACACCCTGCTGAAAATGGTAAGAAACATATTAATCTATGTGATTTTCCCATTTTCTCAAGAGGAAACTTTGACGATAAAAATGTGTTTTGCAGGTTTTTGTGGATAACTTTGTTCATGGGGACCTCCATCCGGGTAACATTCTTGTCCAGTGTCAGAAACCTTCGTCTGGCTCCACGGACTCTACTGGTCTGTCAGTAGACCAGCATGGGAAGACCACACTCACCGACTTGTGGGACACGATCGTGGTCAGCGTCAGACCGGACCCGTGTCCTCTCCAGCTGGTGCTGCTGGATGCCGGCATCGTGGCTCAGCTCAGCGATCAAGACCTCGCCAACTTCAAGGCTGTCTTTACGGCTGTGGTGCTTCATCAGGTAAGATGAGGAGGAACGTGTGTCCGGAGGGTTGTATGTTATCCTTTAGCTCATTACGTTGAACCATTTTATGCATTGAAAACAGACAAATTTAAGTTTGACTGAATGTGATACGCTACCTTTCACTGTAACTTTGTCATCTCACAGGGTGAGAAGGTAGCAGAGCTGATTCTGCACCATGCTAGAGCTAACGAGTGCAGCGATGTGCCGCTTTTCAAGAAGGAAATGGCCGATCTAGTGGATCATGCCATGAGTAACACGCTATCTCTGGAAAAGGTATTAGATTTACATTAAACCTGTCCCTTTATTATCTGTCTGTTAGGCTGATATTACATGAGCCTTAGATACTGATATGTATTGCGTTTCTGTTCCAAGTACACATCTGCAGTTTTTAAAACTTTTTCTATTTGTCCTCGTGAAGAAAAAAGATATGTTGTTTGGTGTCTGGAGATAAATTCAAGGTCCAAACGTTTGGTACATTTAGTAAAGCATGTTTAGGTATTTACAGCTGAACTTAGTGAAAATTCTGAATCATTTTTAGTCAGAATTTCATATTTCTACCAGAATAATTATGTCATGTAGAATTTATGGCAATTTTAAGGTAACCTATCTCAAAACTCCCCTCCCTCTAAGCTTTTGGAGAAGGTCGTTTATTTACAGCTGGTGGCTTTCTTGAATTCTCATGATATTTTGGAGACATTCCAATCTGGTTTCAGTGTTGGACACAGCACTGAGACAGCTCTTTTAATGGTTCTTAATGGTGTTTCCTTAGCTAGTGATAAGGGTGATGCTGTTGTCCTTTTGTTACTGGACTTGACTGCTGCCTTTGACACGGTGGACCATGATATTCTGTTGGATCATCTACAACAGGGTTTCTCAACCCTGGTCCTCAGCGCCCCCCTGCCCTGCATGTTTTCCATGTTGTTGCCTTTCAAACACCAGTGTTTTCCCTGCTGCCACACATCTGACACAAATGAGTGAGTGATTAACAGGCTTCTGCAGCCATGTGCTGAAGCAGAGATATGGAAAACATGCAGGACAGGGGGGCGCTGAGGACCAGGGTTGAGAAACCCTGATTTACAGAATTGGGTGGGGATTACTGGGGTGGCACTTCAATGGCTGAGATCCTACCTTGAAAACAGGAGTTTGTGTGTGTGGATGGATGAAGCTTCATCACCTTGGGAAAGACTCTGATGGGGGGTCCCTCAGGGCTCAGTCTTTGGCCCCATTCTGTTTGTGTTGTACCTCCTGCCCCGGGGGGTACCTCCTTCAGCGCCTTGATGTTAGATTCCATTTCTATGCAGATGACTGCCAGATCTATTTTCCTCTCTCTCTCAGGGGGCAGGTGGCTCTGCGTCTTCCCTAGTGGATTGTTTAACGGATGTTAAGTCCTGGATGGCCTCTCATTTCCTGTTCCTAAATGCCCTGGTGAAAGAGCTGGAGCAGATGGCGAGATTGACCATGCCTTCTTGGCCCAGTATGAGAGGAATGTGGTCACTAATTTGGGGATAAAAATTGATGCGGCCCTTAAATTTGATGCACAAATAAACATGGCTGTGCGGTCATCAAGCCCCTGTTGTCAAGAGCCCATTTGGAAACAGTGTTGCATGCTTTTATCATGTCCCGCCTCAATTATTGCAATACATTATATGCTGGACTGAATCAGGCTGCAATTGCATGGCTCCAACGTGTACAGAACTCTGCTGTCAGATTCCTGACTGGGACTGGAAAGAGGGATCTCATTATCCCTGTGCTAGCTTCTCTGCACTGGCTCTCGGTGTATTATTGGGCGAGATTTAAGAAGCATTTTTATGTGTATAGGGCTCCGCAGGGCAGCGCTTCGCCATACTTGGCAGCATTACTACACAGGCGTGTCCCCTCTTGTGCCCTTCGCTCTGCTGGACAGGAGTTGCTGGAGGTCCCATGCTCTAGCTGGGCCTTCTCAGTAATGGCATCAACAATTTGGAACAATCTACCTTTGGCAGTAAAGCAGGCTCTTCTCTTCAGGTGTTTAAGTCTTGCTTGAAAGCCCATTTTTACTTGTTAGCTTTGCCCCAATATGATCTTTGACTCTGGCTTATTGTTTTATTGGCATATTTGAACTAAAAGTTGGTTTAAGATGACAGAATCCTAGCCTAGAAATCTAGCAGTACTAAAAGATTTTGCTTTGCAGGTCGGTCTAGCCATGCTACATTGTAGGTCTACCATTGGCTTTGCTAAGTTTAGGTCGGGTCAATCAAAGCACTCCATGTTTGTAGAGAGATATTGTGTGGACTTAGCACCAGAGCTGTGAGAGAGCAAAAAACAATGATGACGTCGCTCAGTAAAGGTCGCCCGTTTGAAACCACTTGGGCAACAGCGTTGAATGATTTAGAACAGGGGTGTTCAATTCTGTGCCTGGAGGGCCAGTATCCAGCATGTTTTAGTGGTTTCTCTGCTCCAACACACTGGATTAAGTGGTTGAATCACCTGTGCAGCAGCTCATCAGGCTCTGCAGAAGCCTGTTAATTACCTGCTGATTGAAATCAGGTGTGTTGAAACAGAGTTAAAACTAAAACGTGCTGGATACCAGCCCTCCAGGACCAGAATTGAATACCCCTGATTTAGACTCTGGCTTGAGACATGATAGAGGTACTTCTTCTTCTTTGACAGTGTATGGTGGACTGCCCCGTTGACGTATTTCCATAGCGATTAATAAGTCATGTTGTTCGTTGCTCTGATTGGGCCTAGCGCTGTCCAGTTGTTTGTGGAGACGGTTTGAAAGACAATCATAGATTCTGCCCTACGACTGGGTTCCGTCTATTGGTTGTGGCCAAATTCAATTCAATTTAATTCAGTTTATTTATATAGCGCCAAATCACGACAAGAGTCGTCTCAAGGCACTTCACAAAGTAAACATTCCAATACAGTTCAGTTCATAAGCCAATCAGTAAAAAACTTTCCTATATAAGGGACCCAGCAGATTGCATCAAGACACTGACTAGTGTCATTGTGTTGGTACAATCCTCATACTAAGCAAGCATTTAGCGACAGTGGGAAGGAAAACTCCCTTTTAACAGGAAGAAACCTCCAGAGGATCCTGGCTCAGTATGAGCAGCCATCCGCTACGGCTCACTGGGGGTTGAGAAGACAGAGCAGGCAGATATATTTACATATATAGGATGGCATGATTCCACTGTGGAACTGGTCCTTCTGGGATTAATTATAAGCTCATGAATCTAATCAGATCTGTTTCTGAGGTTTTGCAACAACAGTCAAGTTATCAAATGTAATAAACGACATGTCCTGCTTCAGCTCATAATTGTCTCTGGTTGTTGATTTATTTTAAATCTTTTTGCTAAAAATCTACTTTTATCTTCACTAATTTCAGTTTGTCTTTTCCTTTCCTGTCCATAGATTCAAGTGGCTGACCTTCTCTCAAAGGTCTTTGGTTTACTCATTAAGCACAAGGTAAAATATACCATCTGTTTCCTTCTGTGATCTAATTACAGTTTCAGAGTTGACTAGATACGACCTGATTCATGCTCAGGTTTAGTTTTCATCATTGATCTAAGTGTGATGGGTTGTGAAACTTCCTGGGAGAGGAGTCAACACAGAGCTGCAGGTTTTAGACAGATGAAAGCTAATGCCACCTCCACAGTTTCAGGTTAAAACAAACTCAAAACAAACTTCTTTGACTAATAATAACTTGAAATCATTTAGTTGTTGTTTGCTTTATTTTTGATATGATATTGCATGTTAAAACTAAATCTAGATTAACAGAAAACTGGGATTTAAGGTCTAACCTTCAATGTTTTTGATGTAAAAATGATTAAACTGGACAACAAAGCTGTTTAAATGAACCATTGTGTAAAACAGTTTAACGGATTTGCTCACAGATGCTGTCATTTCATTCCTTAGGTGAAGCTGGAGAGTAACTTTGCCTCCATCGTGTTCGCCATCATGGTGCTGGAGGGTTTGGGCCGGTCCCTCGATCCCAACCTGGACATCCTGGATTTGGCCAAACCCCTGCTGCTGAAGAACTGTTCCTCACTGCTCTGATGCTCATGTCACCAATCAGCGGAAGCACATAAACCCCAGAAACACGTATGACCAGTGGATTTATGGGTGCTGCCTGCAAGTCCTCTTAGTGTTGCTAGGCTGTTTTTTGAGATTGCAATGCAATGTTCTACTGTAGATCTCAAGATCATAGTCTCCTCATTACATTTCCACAGCACTGATACCTCATTGCGTCTTTATGTATATTTACATATCATCACATTAACTTAAGTCTTAATAAGAAAACATTTTACTTATTGAAACCATCCTGTCATTTACATACAGGCAGAATCAGAGATAATAACTATAGTTGACTAGAAAAACTAGTAATCATCAATGAAACTGAAAACGAGTTGTTTTTTTAGTCTGATATTATCCTCTTGTATTTTAATGCTGTATTGTTTAATTTTGTTTTTATTTTACTAGTGTGAATAACATCAATAGTTCTAAAATTCAAAGGTTGCGGTTTTAATTGAGTTAAATTAGGACATTATTTTAGTCATCTATGAATAAAGTAAAATCAATGCTCAGTCATTTTCTTGTTTGATTTTTTGAAGCTTTTAAGGTGAACTTTAAAGCAGGAAGTAGGGCTGCTCAGTCATGAATAAAAGATCATAATCATGATTATTTTATATAATTATTCACAGAGTTGGGAGATGCATTGAATTTATTTCTTTTTCTGGTAAAAACACTCCAGTGATTCTGCAGCTTGACATGACGTAGAGTTACTCTAGGCGGACTAAACTGTATACTATGATCTTTGTTCACTTTATAAAATTTTTCCATCCTTATAAACTATAGTTGTATGTCTTAAAAAAAGAGATACAGCAGGGAAAATAAGTATTTAACACATCATTTTTATCAGTACGGGTTTTTCTAAGTAGGCTATTGACACAAAATTTCCACCACATTTCAAAATCAACTCAAGTATTTAATTCATGCAAAGACATCTAAACATTTAAGCCCATAAATTGAGTTACGTGTAATAAAGTGAAACGATACAGGGAAAAAGGATTAAACACATGAAGATAATAAGGTGCAAAATGGCATAGAAAGCCAGGAGATCACCTGAAATCTGTCAGTATTGAGAGAGATGCCACGCCCCCTATCAGTACTAATTGATATCAGCTGCTTTAGTCCTGATTGATGGCCTATAAAGGCTTCTCATTACCCAAGAGGCACACAAGAAATACGTATTCTTATGTAATCCTAATCTTATCATTAAAAAGCATTCTGATGGGAATGGTTATGGGCACATTTCCAGAATGCTGAATGTTCCTGTGAGCACTGTGGGTGCAATTATCTGGAAATGGAAAGAGCATCACCAGCTATGATCAGGTGCTCCATGTAAGATGCCTGTTCAAGGAGTTCTTCAAGAGCCAAGAACTCAGGAAGAACTTCAGAAGACCTTGCATCAGCAGTACTGTTGTTTCAAAGAACACTATAAGCAATGTACTGAACCACCATGGCATCCATGCACGCTCACCATGCAAGACACCATTGCTGAACTAAAGGCATGTTGAGGCTCGGTTTAAGTTTGTGAAACAGCATTTGGAGAAGCCTGTGGATCACCGGGAGACTATAGTATGGTCAGATGAAAGCAAAATGTAACCTTTTGGCTGTCATTCTACACACCATGTTTGGAGAAGAAATGGCACTGCCCACCACCCCAAGATCACCATAGCAACAGTTAAGTTGGGGGTGGAAGCATCACGGTGTGGGGCTGCTTTTCAGCAAGGAGTACTGGTACTTGAAGGCATGATGAATGGAGACATGTACCGGGACATTCTGGATAAAAATCTGCTGCCATCTACCAGAAAGCTGAAAATGAAGAGAGGATGGACATTTCAGCAAGACAATAATCCCAAACACAAGGCCAAGGACACAATTAATTGGTTTCAGAGAAAGAAAATCAAGTTGCTTGAATGGCCCAGTTAATCACCTGACCTACATCCCATAGAACATCTATGGAGAGAACTGAAGATCAAAGTTCATAAGAGGCCCAAAGAACCTTCAAGATGTAAAGAGTGTTCGTGTGGAAGAATGGACCAGAATCGCTCCTGAGAAATGAGGCCTGGTCTCTCCATACGAGAGGCGTCTAGAAGCTGGAATCACCAACAAAGACTTTTCTACAAAGTCTTAAAGTGTCATTTCACTTTATTTATTATGACTCAACTTGTAGACTTAAATGTTCTGATTTCATTCTATGAATTCAATATTTGGCTTGATGGAAACAACTGGTGGAATGACTTCAGTCGAAACGTCAGCAAGAAAAGGGTAAACCAGCGCTTTTTTGTGTTAAAAAAATAACCAAGTGATGCAGTAAGAGTCAAATGTTTTGTAACACGCAAATAATTTAAACTTTACTTTCTATTTTATTAGTCACATGAACAGACGTATCGCCTAAAAACCACATGTCCAAGTAGGGAGTCGGTGTGCGTAAACATAAAGTTTTTTTTTTTTTTTTTCGGAACGTCTGTTTCAAAATAAAACGTGTAAAAATATGGCTGTACTTTGTAGCACAGAGCATCTGGCAGTCATCACTGCAAAATAAGTGTTTTTTTGTGTTCATTATATCACCCCTGTGTTTTGCCCTCGTTCTGCCACAGTTACTTTTTAAATCATCACAAGCTGCAGGTGAGTTTCGCCTTCAGAAAGGGTCGAGAAGCGGGTCAATTAGAAGGCATGGCAAAATAATAGCATGCTTGGAAAGCAGAATATAGCAAAATAATTTTAATAATAATCATTTTTGTCCATTACAATAGTTTTGTGGTTGTTTGGAGACGAACTTGGAAAAGCAAAACTCCAATAACTGCACAGCCCTACCGGGAAAATCACAACATCAAGGGCACAAGGTCCATTAATCTACAGTTTTATTAAATCGGTCAATGAAAAACAGACAAAACTCAATTTTGTCATCGTCGTCAGGAAGAACAGTCAGCATGGCTGAACGTGTGAGATCAAGAGGTTTCGGTGCAAAATAGAAAAACGAAAATAAAACCTCATCACATACCCTTTATTGCAAAACAGTTTTCTTTTTCATCACCATCAAGAGCCCGTACAGAGCAGCACTGTTCAAGTAAGGAGGGAGGGGAGAGGTGACAACTGTGTTTCAAAATAATAAAAACTTTCAATAATAATAATAATAATTATATTACTGACAAAACAAATAAAAACATCTCTAATTGACAAACACATTCACCTCAATATAAGACTATTTTCTGTCACGGTCACAACAACCAGAGAGAAGTTGTTTTCTTTTTTCTTTTCCTATATTTTTTAATGAATTAAATAGTTTTTAAAAAATATCTCACCATTTAGTTATACACATCTTTTTCTAATTTATTGCGAAAATAGGCAACTGGACTAATTGTGATGATTTGAGACCTGTGTGACAGAAATACAGATTAAATAGAAAGAGAGAGAGAGGCGAGTGGTGGCTCTGAGAGTAGCAGCGGTATGTGGCGGTGCAGTACTCTCATGTAGCCACCAGGTGGCACAGTTCAGTCTTAGCAATCCTCCAGGGTCGTGCTAAGGCAGCCGAGCCCTACTCCATTATAGTAGAGAAAGTCAAGTCCTGCCAGCCACATCTGTGGGTGTTCATTGATTTTTTTTTTTGTTTTCTTTTTTGGAATGATGCTTGATTGTTAAAACTTTGTCCACAGTTGCTTATTTGAGTTGCGAAATCTCTAGTTCTATGTACAAAGGTTTCAAATCCCTGAAGGACATTTACAAAGACGAGTGCGACCTCCACGTGACTATCCCATTTCTGAAGAGACTCGGGGATAAAAGGGTTCCTCTAGCAGGAAATGAGGGAGAATAGTACAAAGACAGGAAAATAAAAGCATTAAATCTGTTCTTGGGGGCAGAAATAAAAGTCAGGAATAAAGTCAGAAGATCAGGAATGTCAAAAGCCGACCAGGAAACTAAAATTAGTCATCCTTAGATGATCCTTAGAACCAAGCATCTGCTATGTGATTCAAAATCTCTAAGAGTTTTAAAGAAACCAACGAAATACACAACTAAAACACAGCTTCTGGTTGTTGTTATGTTGTATTCCTTCATGCCGTTCCATCAGTCTGTCCATGCATTATAAAAAAGTCTGTAAAGGCCAAGCAGACCTTCTCCATAATAAAACTGATTGTTTTTCTCATTCGTCACCTTTTCTGTCTGTGTCAGATGCAGTTTTCTGTAGTGACCCTTGACCGGACCACAGAACACGGTGGGCAGCAATGTTGAGCGAGACGAGCTTTTTCTTTTTTGTTTTGGGATTATTGGAAGAAAATAGAGTGTAAACTTTAATCTGATGTAAGGATTCTTCCAGGAGTAGAGAAGGGACGGGGCTGGAAAGAAAAGGATACATAGGCAGATCTTGAGCACAGGCACATACGCTTATTCTCACACAAAACACACACACACACACACACACTCTCATCTGTCTTTGAGGCCCCCGTTGGTCATGGAAGATGAAGCTGTGGGCCGTCTGCAGTGCAACAAAGCTGCTTGTTGACTCTTGAGTCACACTACTGAGAAGGTTAGCAGCTGTCATTGGCTCCATGACTGAATGCAAAAACTATGAATCAGGAAGATACAGATGTAAGATATTGATGGACACAGAACAAAAACAGGGTTTTTATTCCAGACAGAGCCACAACTCTTCCCTTTAACGAAGTGGACAACATCCATCCTTAAATCCTCCGATTCTGTTTGTAGGAAGAAACGACTGGTATAATAAATCCTCTCCACACGCTTGTTTGTACATTCCTCTTGGTAAAAGGTGAGAAGCCTGGTCTGGTAGCTGTGTCATGGATGAGGGGAAATGCAGGAAAGGAAACATCTTTTCTGTCTGGTGGCTCCCAGCTTCTCTCCACGCTGCAGTTCCGCTGACTGCCACCAGAGGGCCACGTTAGGACTGTAAGTTGGGAATCATGAGGAGCCAGGTGAGTGATCGAACTTTGTGGCTATGAGTTGAGCCAGGGGTGGTTTAGGCATTCTCCAGCCGAGGCTCTCTTCTCGGGGACCATCTCCAGCATGGGCAGGAGGAACTGGGTGAAGTGGCCAGCGTCTTCATGCGACCAGCCGTACTTTTCCACCAACACGTCAAACAGAGACCACGGCTTCAGCTTGGTGATGTGTCGCAACTCACCTGCAGGGTAAATACAAAGAGGAGTTAGTGATGGCACTAAAAGAGACGGGACTGGTGATGTTCTGTTTTTAATCATCATTACTTAAATTATTATTTAAGTAAATGGGACAAACTAGCAATTAAACAGCAATAGATGCCAAATGTCATTATTTTGTTTTATTTAACAGGTACTAGACTACTGATAGTAGCCATAAGGAAACATCACCAGCTCAGATTTGAACAAAAATACTCATTTTAATGCTTAAAGCACAGAAAATCTTTGCAATTCAACAGAAACGTCTCCCTTAACAGCAGATAATCAAAACAACACAAATCCATCCAAAAGGTACAGACTGTTTTATATGTTTTTATTCACAGTGCATGCAGATAATATAAAAAAATTACATTTGTTCTTTTATGTTTTTAATCACCGACTTAATTTAGTTTTAGTCATGAAATAAGATTTTTTTTTACAGATTTGATTCATCTCTTTTTTACAGTAAAACATGATAAATCATCTTTTAAATTCTCTATCTGCTAAAAAAAACCTTACGCATGTTTTATCTTCTTTATTATAGGATGGCCTGAGCTGTGCTGGTAAAAGATCATTCAGCAGGAATACTGTTTACACGTGTGACTCTTTTTATTATGTCTGTCTACACAAATTAGTTTAATCATACTAAGAGTAAAAAAAACGTCTCCACCTGGATTTAACTAAGCAAATAGGTAGGAGCCTCCTATTGGATAATTA
This sequence comes from Aphyosemion australe, assembly GCA_006937985.1. NCBI lineage: Eukaryota > Metazoa > Chordata > Actinopteri > Cyprinodontiformes > Nothobranchiidae > Aphyosemion > Aphyosemion australe. The sequence continues at coordinate 1,082,028 of SSNS01000061.1, forward strand.
CTGCATGGGTGATTATCTTTCAGCTGCAACAAGTTATTTAACCCAACTGGTGCAATGAGTTGCTTCTCATTTTTTAAACAACCATGTGGAAAGACACATCTGGTGGTCGTGGAAAAGATGTTAGTCTGTGTGAGAAGGGTCACATCATTGGCATGCATCAAGCAGAGAAAACATCTAAGGAGATTGCAGAAACGACTAAAACTGGGTTCAGAACTGTCCAACGCATTATTAAAAACTGGTGTGATGAGTCCAGATGGACCCTGTTCCAGAGTGATGGGTGCATCAGGGTAAGAAGAGAGGCAGATGAAGTGATGCACCCATCAAGTAAATAAAAAAATGTGACCAAACTTTAAACTGTATCTTGTGATTTGTGTACACAAAAAAAAGCAATCTGACATCTCTTTTTTGGGTATTTGAGTGAGCGGACCACTTTTCATCACAGCACCTGGTGGATCCTGATTCTGCAGCCAATCAGCAGCTGACTTCACTAATTACTTCATCTCTTTCTTTCAGAGCATTTGTTAATCAGTGAGGTGCTGTGACGATGGCGTGAAACCCTGCAGAGAATTGGCTGAAAACCCCACTAACAGAAGGCTGATAGACAGAAATAGACAGAGATGCAGAAAACTGGAAGAAGAGGAGAAAAATAAAGTGTTGGTTATTCAAGAGGGTTGGCTGGGAATCCGAGTGTGACCGACAAGAAAGACACTGCAAGAGACCGATTTATGACGGGAGCAGCCAAGACCAAAGGTCCAAATTCAAGCCTGCTACCATAGTAACCTTCCTTTGGTAACACAAGATGAGGAGGAGAAATCTATTCATCAAGTTGGTTATTATACTGGGCAAAATCTTCATTAGGAAGTTGTTTCTAGATGTGATTCTTTTACATTTGTAGCTGTTTTCAGTCTAAGCTGTTGCATCTCTGTTGCTTTGCATTCTCGCAGACACTTTATGTAAATTCTCTAGGTGATGAATTTCAAACCAGTGTATCTCCTAAGGTTCCATTATAAATCCGCGGGTGACGAGGCTGCTTTGCCAGAGCCGCAGAGCCGAGGGGCTTTTGGCAGACAGGAGAATCCCCGAGAGGCAGAACGAGGAAGTCAGCTCAGATTAACAGAGCAGCGAGAGATAAAAGGGTGAACATTGAGACATCAAGTGCATGCTCAAACCTCCAATAGAGACAACATCAAAGGGAGAATATTCAGATCTCATGACACGTCATGAAGAATGCATGAGCAGAAAGAGAGACAGTAAAAAGTGCATAAATGATAAAGTGCAGGGGTTATCAGCAGTATCAGACACACGTCCATCCACTTACCCGGCTGAGCAGTGGGACCAGTATAAACATGGGGAAATGTTTTACTGTGGCTAAATTACATTCAGCTCTACACACAAATATGTTATAAACCAGAGTTTTCTGTTACTGTGTGACATTTAGCCATTTTGGTTCAACTCCCAAAAACATTTTATACGTGAGTTTACGGAACCATCACAAGATCTCGTGCTCTGTTAGCGCTCAGCGCAAGCGATGGAGATGATCACCTGACATTTTGGCTGAATGTGTGTAAAACAGGCTGAGTTTAGACATTTTTGTGTTCGCTGACTGGCTGGTGGTTTGGAGTCCATCTTGAATCAGACTGGATCAGTTGTTGATGTACAAACAAATCGTTATTTTATGAGTTTCATTTTTCTAACGAGCATGCACACACAGATAAGTCCAAAAGATAATCACCCAACCAGCTAAAGTTTAGATTAATACTTTTTTCAATGTTTAAGAGCCTTCTAACAGGTTAGAACAACCTCAACACAAAAAACACATTTTCACATTATATATTAAATTCAACTTCTTAAACAATCGTTGACAAAACTACTGCACATCTTCTGGGTGAGAGCAACAAATTATTAGAAGGCATGGCAAAACCATCTGGTTGTGAGAGGTTCTCCGCTCAATAACATCAGAGGAGGAGAAACAGCCGGCTGCTACCACTTCAACTTTAGGACAAACTAGAGTCCCAAAAAGAAAAACACCATTTGAAGTCACTACAACAAGAGATGTTTGGACCTAGAAAACAGTCAGTGTGTTTACAAGCGCATCAGAAAACCAAAGTATTGCCCTAAAAAGACTCACGTGGTTTTTTTTAAATGCATGTAAACGCGTTAGTCTGGCTGAAGGTGAACTTCTTCTAATCGGGCTGAAGCACCCAGATAATGCGGTAGTTATCTGAATTCATTCTGCATGTAAACGGGTCAGCCGAGCTGAACCGAGTAGACGCTCGCGTTCCGGAAGTGACGCGGCCGCCGTAGCGCTCGTCTGATAATATCACCGCCACAACGTAACACGCGTAACACCATCAAACAGTGCAGTACGTACCAATAAGCTGTGCTGCAGCGTTGTTGTTGTCCATTCCTTCAGCCACGGTGCATATCCTGATTCTATTCCGTCTGCTTTAACTCCCGCCAGCGTTTGTTTACTATTTGTGTTGCTACAAGCTAACCAGAAAAATGCCGACATGAAAGGGCGCATGTCGCCACCTACTGTACCGGAGTGGAACAAACTTCTTTGAGAGGTCGGGTTTCTAAAGTAAACGAGGATAAAGACTACCAGCTTATTACCATAAGATCGACCTGGATCGACTTAGATGTTGATACTGCACATGTAACCACACTGACTGACTGGTGTTTAGCTCTATCTTGTTTCCTGGTAATGGGGTTTTTCCGGTTTCGGTAAACATGGATCCAGTGAAGATCCCCGAGGGGAGGGGTGAGTGTTCCATGACTGTGTTTGCGTTCAAAACCTAGCTAGTTTGTAGATTTGCTATAGCAGCTTTAAATAACTTGAACAACTAGGAATTGTTCTGGTTTTTCTAATCACAGCTCAGTGGCCTAGTGGTATGAGTGTTCGCCCTGAGACTGATCATGGGGTCATACCAAAGACTTTAAAAATGGGACCCAATGCCTCCCCACTTGAAACTCAGCATTAAGGGGTTTGATTGGAGTATAAAACCACCCAATAGTTCCTGAGCATGGAAATGTCTGCAGCTCCCCCAGGGGTTGGGTTGGATGAGTAATGGAACTTTACCACGATAAACATTTTTACCTGTTTTAGTCTTTTGTTTGTTTTTCTGTTTTGCAAATATTTTAGTAAAACTGATGCTGTCTAGCATTTAGGGAAGAGGACTAAAGCTGAAACATTGATCAAGTCCTAAAATATAAAAGCTAAACAAAACTATTCTTTGTTCTTTTAGATTTTTTACGTTGCTACATTCTGGTAAACTGAAAATCTTCCTCTTGAATGGAAAAATCTTCACATCATCATGAGACAATACCAGTTTAACATCTTTACAATCTCCAAAAGCTCTGTATCCATTTCAGCTGTTTAAGAAAGAAAAACTTACCTGAATGTTTCTTGATGCATAACAAGAACTTTACAGCAAAAGAAACCCACTACATAGTCTAGGTTGTGTCACCAGAACATTCCTCAGGAGGAGACCGACAGCGAACCCACCCAGCAGCCACGGACTCCGGTTCTCTTTACCTTTCTTGGAGAAAAACTCTCGGCTGTACTTCCCGGCAGCAACCACTTTGCGTGGGACCTTCCCAAGGAGCTCCGTGATCAGAGCGATGTGGTCTGCCCACCAGTCACATACATCACAATGGGAACAGGCACATTACAGCATGCACACACATCAACACACACATACACTAGCTGCATGGGGCTGACACACAGCTAGCTGCCTTGAGGCTCAGCCTGGACACTCTCGCAGACTTAGGAGGTGGATTTGTTCAGTTTTTCTTAATCCAGTTTATCCATATTGACAAAATGTAAACATCTGCTCATGTCCATTCTTGTCCCTCTAAGACATCCCTGTGCTTCAGCCCCACCAGCTCTACGGCCAGCGCTACCTCTTCTGTTGAAGAACTCCCGGGAATATTTTCCAGAGAGCGCAAAGTGCCTCGGAATACAGCCCAGCAGCTCTATGATGTGGGCTATGTGGTCTATGGAGGAGACGGGGTGGAGGGAAGCCAAAACAAAGAGGTAGAGGGAAGAAAGGGGGACAAACATAGCCAAAAATAAAGAGTGGAATCAAAGAAAAAAGACACAAAATAAGATCATGAATAAGGGTGAAACACAGGTAACGAAGAAGAAGTGACAGGAAGAAAAGATAAATCATTATGGTGAGGTGGAGGGGGATAAGAAAAGAGAGAAAAGAGAAACCATCACAGATTGTAAAGAGAAAATCCTGTTAATAAGCTGTGCCTCCACAGGAGAGCTAAGGAAATGAGACCAGTGACTGAAACAAATGAATCACAGAGACCTCGGTTTGCACCAGATCAAAGATGTCTCCCTGTAAATTGGGATGTTTGAAAAACTGACGCTGACTTGATGCAAAAAAAAAAAAAAATCACGGAGAAGAAAGCTAACGGTGGCTCATGCAGCGAGAAAAACAACACAATGAGCTGAGCGAGATCAAAGACCAGCACAGATGAAGTGATCAGGAGGAGAGGTGAGGATGAGGAGTCGGAGAATGCGAGTTTTACAGGAAATCTGGTTAATTATGACGCTTCAGATGCAGATATTAGGATACAAAAGCCTAAAATAACCTCCCTGTGATTCTTTGTACAGAGTGTTCCCACTAAAAATATTATGTTGCAGAATTTAAAAACCTCAAGCTGTGTGGATGTTCTAACATTTAAACATGTGAGGTTTTAGTGGTAGCAGGTGAAGGATGGGTGGAGGCACAGCAGCAGATTTCAAGGTGACAGCTGGCAGAGGATAGAAGGATTTGAGGAGGATGGCTAAACTGAGCTTTAGGGGCTTTTATCAACTTACAGTTCAGTCTGGAATCTTTCTTTCAACTTTTCTCCATTGTTTAGAGACAATGCTGCGATAAAAAAGCCCTTCTTATGCCCAAAATACACCTTCATGCACAAAGCTAGAGTAAATCTGCTCCTCATTGGGTAAAAAGTGAAATATTTTATTGGGCGAAATAACAAAAAAATTAATTTGATCACTGGTTTGTTTTTCTGTAACTCAGTTTCATTTACAGTTGCACCAATAAGTGTACAGACTCTGGTGGAAAAAAGGGTTTTGTGTTTTCATGCTTATTCTTTGAGAAATTGCCAAAAAGAATCCATATTTGCACAAATGTATTATAAAGGGTCATGTTAAAGCATTTTTAATAAACATTTAGGGTGTTGAAGACTTTTATAGCAAAGGTTTTAAATGATCTGATCTGTAGATAGCCCTAGGACTGATGGACTAGTCCCAATCAGATATCTTAAAACATCACATCTGCATTTTATTTATGCAAACCTTATTTTATTAGACCATCTAACACTGTCATTACTAATACATTCTTGCAGGATTTGGCCCCTGGATGTGCTACATTTAGTAAAAAACTTTAATTTCATCTTAAAACCTTGATTCTCTGTTGGTTTGGACTAGCCGTTAGCTTATCAGTCCTGTAGAATGTAAACTCTCCAAACAGAGGCTGTTCAGGGATATATCTGCAGTGTATCTACACAATGGAGAAAATTGTGAAGCCAATTTAAAACACATAAGACACTTTGCTTTAGACGTGCATTTATTTCTAACATCTAGGAGTCAACATATTGATAACACTATAACAGACTGTGTTTTACGATCTAAAGAACTGTAGAAGCTCATGTTTGCGTAAACATTTATACTAAAGATGTAAAAACTCACCCTCATCACGGGAGTAGTCCTCTCCTGAGTGAGGCTCAAACAGATAATCTCCTGTGGCCAGCTCAAATGCCTAACAGAGGACAACATCACCATGATGACATAGAAACACAACATGTGTACAAATCTATGTCGTGTTTTCCTCACCATGCAGGCTGTACTCCAGATATCAGCTGGAGTACCATAACCAGCTCCTATCAGGACTTCAATGGAACGATACTGTCTTGTTTGGATGTCTTCTGTAAAGTGCTTGTGCTGGAAACAAAGAAAAGAGGAGAAAAGCTGATTAATGTCTGTTTTCTATCACAACATGATAACACCAGATTTTATTAAAACTCAGCTGCAAAAACACAGTCAGCAAAAACTGCTTCTGGAACTCTGCAATAATTTTCCTTTCTAACTACAACACTTAGACATCATGAAACCTGCTAAACTCAGATTTTTTTTAATCGCTGTAAACAAATTTTAATAATTTCATTTCAAAATGAACTACACTGATCCATCCATCCATCCTCGTCCACTTATCCGGAGTTGGGTTGTGGGGGCAGCAGCCTAAGTAGAGAGGCCCAGAATTCCCTCTCCCCAGCCACTTGGGTCAGCTCCTCCGGAGGGAATCCCAAGTCGTTCCCTGGCCAGCTGAGAGACATAGTCCCTCCAGCGTGTCCTGGATCCTTTAGGTCTCCTCCTGGTTGGACGTGCCCGGAAAACCTCGTTGTCCAGGAAGCATCCTAACTAGATGCCGAAGCCTCAACTGGTGATGGAGCTTCTCACCCTATCTCTAAGGGAGAGCCCAGACACCCTGCGAAGAAAACTTGGCCGCTTGTATCTCTGATCTCGTTCTTTCGGTCACTACCCAAAGCTCGTGACCATGGGCAAGGGTAGGAATGTAGATCAATCAGTAAATTGAGAGCTTCGCCTTCTGGCTCAGTTCTCTCTTCACCACAACAGACCGGTACAACGCTCGCATCACTGCAGATGCAGCACCAATCCATCTATCAATCTCACGCTCCATCTTTCCCTCACTTGTGAACAAGACCTCGAGATACTTAAACTCCTCCACTTGAGGCAGGACCTCGTCCCTGTCCTGGAGAAAGCATTCTACCCTTTTCCAACTTAAGACCATGGTCTTGGATTTAGAAGATCTGATTCTCATCCCAGCTGTGAAACGCTCCAGCAAAAGCTAGAGATCATGTTCTGATAAAGCCAACATCTGCAAAAAGCAGAGACCTGGTACCCCATACTCCCGAAGTACCCCCCCGAGGGATGTGGTTGAACGCCTTCTCCAAATCCACAAAACACATGTAGATTGGTTGCACAAACTCCCACACACCCTCCAGGATCCCCCTAAGGGTATAGAGCTGGTCCAGTGGTCCACGGCTAAGATAAAAACCACGTTGCATTGATGTGGAGTTTAAATAACAATAATTTTTTCTGACTTTCATCCTCATAAATTTGTGCAATGACATCTGAGCACCATGTAAATCTTTAAAGATCGGATCACAGCTGACCCGGGTCGCCCTGGACACAGCCTTTACGACTTGCATCCATCTGGGAGGAGGCTCCGATCCAAGGAGGTCCCAGCATTGATTAGATTTGGAACTAAACTCCAACCTAACATTTTTGTTAATTAATGTCACAATTTATTAAATTTGGTTTTCCCACTCCTACTGCCTGAGGAGAATGGAGAGGAGGACACCTAAACTGCAAAGAATAGAGAGATCTAGAAGTTTTTTACCTATGTGCTTAACAACTTGTCACCAACTTCTCTGCAACTTTAGATTAAAAGAGTGCTGTGATTGGTTGGTAATAGGCTACTGGTTCTTTAAACGTAGGGGTAACATCCAATCTGAATCCACATGTAGAGTTTAAAATAACGTTAAAACAAACCAAATTCTATCTCTCACCACCCAGCAGGCATTTCCAAGGTCAGCGATCTTGACTCTGATAGACTCGGCGTTGCGGGGGTCCAGTGGGTTGATCAGCAGGTCTGCAGCTCTGGCCCTGACTGGGTGTGAACAGAACATCAGAGTTAACACACAAACAAGTAAAAGAATAACGAGTTTACACACTAACAAACACTTAATAGACCTGATACTTCAGCTTTTTAATAACATAACAATAGATGGTGAGTCATAAATCACACCCAGCTGAAATGTTCTGATGAGATATTTGCAACAAAGAAAATCAGAACTGTGTTGTTTATTCATGTTATGTTGATCTAAATTAAAATCTCATTTATACCCTGATCTTTATAATTCTCATTATCGTGTGGATTCAAATGTTCTGGGCCAGGGGCCAGTTTACAGTGTTGAAACAATGTGAGAAGAAGCTGATTCATGCAGATTAAAACAAACCTGACAGGCTGTCAGTCTGAAGGATATGAACCATTTTCTAATATCAGACGAAAACCTAACAATTCTAAAACAACTTATGGAGAGAATTAAGGTTTTAAATGAAGGAACAGGGATTAAACTGCACAACGATGAATCAAAACATTATAAAAACACACGTCTGTGAGAAAATTGCATTAAAGATTGCAAGTTAAAATAATACCCAGCTGTAAAATCCTGAGTAGGACTAGATTTTAACGGCTATATTGGCTGAGGAATCACAGGTGTTCGACAGGGGGAACACATATCGACATAACACCTGAATGAGAAGACTTGTGGAACCGACCCGATCAGCAAAGAAACCAAAGACCAGCAACAAAAGCCGTGCTGATTGGTCTGAAGTGACACAAGGAGCAGGAATGACCAACAGGGAAAGCCCCCCCGCCCTGTCCCTTAACATTGTGTGATGTATGTTAGCGTAAATAGAGGATGAAACGCTAGTTACGCAAAAACCCTTTTGATGCACAAAATAAATTGTGAATCTTGTGAGTGTGGATTATGGGATTAAACCAGTAAGCACTCCATCCCACCTTTGGGCGTGTCTCCGGTGCTGGAGGACGACACAGTGCGACTACGGTCTGCAGTGGGGCTGTTTGACGACGGGTCAGTTCCGATGTCTGCTGTCCCAACTGAAACAGGGTTTCCTGGCTCGGGGTCCAGGGGCAAGTCGGGGAACAGGGGCAGCGTTCCCTGGTGTCGCTCACTGGAGCCGTTGGTCAGCCCCGGCTCTCGCCCTTCTCCGTTATACAACTCGTACCCGGAGCTGAGGGAGATGTCCCTGTCCGTGTAGCTGAGCTCAGACTCCACCAGGGGGCAGAGGAGAGGCTCGGGGGTGGGTGAGGGAGGTGGAGGAAGGCCAGGGTTTTGCCTGAGTCCCTCACAGCCTAGTAAAACATGCCCGTTGGTCTGAGCTGAATTGGTTTTATTGTTGTGGGGTTTGATTGGGGAGGTGCTGTCAGTCAGGAGGTCAGCTGTCGTGTCGTCATCCTCGTCTTCACCCTCGTACTCCTCTTCCTCCTGCTCCTTTGAGTCGTCTTCATCAACCAATGGCACCCCGTCCTCTGTTTTACTCTCAGACTTTGGCTCCTCTGTCTCAGTCTCTTTCTCTTCTTCTTCCTCTTCTTTCTCTTCCTCCTGCTCCTCCACTTTCTTCTCTTCAGTCTCCTCCACATTCTCCTCTGTTCCTTTCAATGGATCCTCCTCCTCCTCCCCCTCTGCTTGTGTTAAATCTCCGTTACCTTCCTCTGAGATGGGGGGAATGGGAGCATCTTTTTCAGCAACTGGTGTAGGTTCCTCCTCCTCCTCCTCCTCTTCTTCTTCTTCTTCTTCTTCTTCCTCTTCCGCCTCTTCTGCTGGATCACCAACAGGAGTATGAGGTGCTTCGTTCTGCTCCTGGGAAGGTGCTGCACCTAACATGGAGAGATGAGCAGAAAAGACAGTGAGTGGGTGAGAAGGGGATATACAGTTAGTCCGGTCAAAGACGGTGTAGGCAGAGAGAAAATGAGGATGAAAAGAGAGAAAACGATCAGGAAAAAAAGAGAACCTGAAATTGAAAGAGACAGGGGGTGGAGGAGGCAGACGGAGAAAGTGTTTTCTTTTTGTTTCTGTGAATCCGCTCGGCTTCTCATACAACGTAGGACTAGCGTGGGCTAAATGGTTGGAGCCAATCCTTTTCATTCACAGGCTACACAAACCTTTACACGCATACTTTACGTGATGAGAGAGAGACAGAGTCAGTGGTAGAGCTCAGAAAAAACACTTTGGATCTGCAAACTGCAATAAAAACCAGGCAAGTTCCCTTCAGAGTTTTAAATTCAAACCAGTAACTCAACGTGTCACCAGGCTCCACTAAAATCCAATGAAAACACAAAAAAAAAGGTTTAATGAAGTTCCAGAAGGCCAGTTATTGTTAATATTACTCTAAAGGTCAACTTCACTAAAAAACATTTAAAAATTATTATTTCTGATTATAATGGTCACTCTGAGATTTTCATGCAGGCTGAACATGAAAATAGTCTCCTGCACCTATCTCCTGCATTAGCTTCTGATAGAAAATAGATGGTGAAACTCTAGGATTAACATTCATGGACTCACCCATCTTGACTCACAACGGGGAAGGCTGTTGTTGGTTTAGCGTCCAGGAAACAGCAGAGAACGTCTGGGCTAGTAGAAGCTAACTGTTAGCATTAGCAACTTCACCACACAGCAGAACTCCTCCAGGCTTGTGTTATTTGTGGAGATAAAACATCAACGTTGCAGAGCAAACAGAGTCAGTTAGAGTCATGTTGCTGTTAGCCAATCAGAGGAGAGATGTCCAAACATCAGGAAAAAAGACTCCAAATCCTGTCGTCTGCTGTGACTATGGTCCGGTCCCAATACTCGCACTTCCACCCTGGCGCCCCTCAATTGCACATTCTCATCCAGGGGTGTAAGCATGTAAGGTGTCTCATTTCTAAAGTGTGGACCTTGGCCACACCCCCTGCTCACTTCCTCCAAGTGCACTTTGCTGAGGGCCGTAGGGTGCAGTGCGAGTATTGGGACAGGATCTGAAACAGACACATCTGAGCTTTATGTCCCCAGAGTACGACTTACAAGGCATTCATTACTAGAGACCACTGTGTCAGAGTCTCAACCTCCAGACCATCCTCCTCCAGCCAACCAGCATCCACCTAGGACTGCAACTCCCAGCAACCCCTTGTCAGGATTCCCATCATTCCCCACCTATGTCACCAACCGTGACTATATACGGAACTCGCCTTCCCTTCACGTCATTGTTTCTTTGGATCCATGATCAGAGTTCCAAGCCGACAGCTCAATCAACCTAGTAAGTCTATCTTTCCTTTTCTGGAACATCACAGCGTTCCCGTTCGGGTTATGCTCGGGTGTTCCTATATTAAACCGTTCCTTCCGCGTCTGGGTTAGCCACTCACGCTACAGCTTAACTCACCAGTCACCCGACCAATCTGACACACTGCAGATGTAGTAAAAATATGAGTAAAGTTGACCTTTAAGTAGAGTTTTAAAGACGTTTGTGTTTCTTTTTTAGCGATTTGAAGACAGTAAACATAAATAAACACCAGGATAGGTGGGAGAAAACTCCAAATATCCGTGATAAAATAATCCATCTACCTGGAAATAAAAGTAGCACCTGGAGCCAAAACTCACATGTGTGATTAGTCAGCCTGACGGGCCTCTCCCTCTCTCCTTCCTCTTCCTCATCTTCCCCTTCCTCCTCATCATCGTCCTCATCCTCGCTCTCTCCCAGTGCCATGCTGGGACCCAGTGATGGAGGTGCCGGCTGCACAGGGGAAGCCTGCTCAGCTGTATCTTTGTCCTCACCATCTTTGGCCCTTTCTTCCTTTATCTCTGCCTCTCGCTCCAAGGCTTCGATCTCCAACATCCGAGTCTTCAGCAGCTCAGCCTGCCGCTTCTGCTTCTTCTTCAGCTTCTTCTTCTTGTTCTTGGAGATCTTTCCCACCTGGGATGAAGGAAAACACAGAAGAGCCAGAGAACGACTTATAAGAAACCATAAAGTATAAAAAGATGCTGGATTAACATTTCAATGTCATCTCAACATAAATCTTACTGTATCTGGATAGTAAACACACACTGATTTACTTTTTCCCATAAACAAACGTCATCAACTAGCTTTTTATTTTATTATTTATTTTACTTTTCAGTCATCCAGCTTTCTCTGTGAGTTTGATGAAAGTGATGCCACAATCTGCTGCGCAAATCAGGACTCAACATTTGAATTGAATGAAAAGTCTGTAAAGAACTTAGCTGCTGTTTGCTAACGCTGCTGCACCACCGTCAATAAAACCTGATAAAAACACACCATGTGTTGTGTAGATGAGCATGCTCTCACTCAAGCATCCTGACGGTTAAGGAGGACTGAGACTTTCGAAACAAAAGGTGAAGCATTTTATTTATCCACATGCAAATGACGATTTAGTTCCTGTTTAAAAATGTTTTACATGTTGAAACTTTTCATAAACTGCTTGTAAAATTGACATTTTGTTTACTTTCAATTATTTTACTCTCTTCCAGCCGGTGGTAGCAGCAGGCCTCCTAGCACTCCAGTCCAGCATAAAACCCTCCTATCACATTTTAATTGTGTTTTTAATAATTACTGTGTGAGCTTTAGAGAATCACTGGCTGTGTGTGTGTGTGTGTGTGTGTGTGTGTGTGTGTGTGTGTGTGTGTGTGTGTGTGTGTGTGTGTGTGTGTGTGCTTGCTTTATACTCACATCAGTTGTACTCACCGGTTTGAGCTGAGGGGCTGTGCTAACTGAAACACACACATAAAAAGTATCAGTCAGAGGCTTTAGGTACACCTGCACATTAGGCTCTGTGCTCTGGCCCTCAAGTATCCTACTGGAGTATCAGGATCAGTATCTTCATCAAAAACCTGCTGTGTCCAGTCCTGTACACGTCTACTGCCCTGGGTGGAGGATCTGCAGGTGGTAAGGGCCAATTTTATGTTTACATAATTATTGATTACATGATTATTAGTTGCAGTATCTTTAAGGCGCAGGCAGCAGTCTGCGTCTTTGTTCACATACTTGCTGCTACACGGCACTGCACTGCATGTAGTATTGAAGTGTTTCACTAGGGGGCAAACTAGAGTACTCAGACTGGATAGAGAGCCGGGTTTGTGGGTACAACTAAAACAAACATGGCGTCATTAATAGAGGTCGCTAACTGGTTAATTTTGAGATCACAGCAGAAAAAAAGGCAGCAGCGGTATTGCAGATAGAATGAAAGACCTCTAAACCACAGACGGAGTCACCATGGTGAGTGTGTCTTGCTCGTTTTGTCAACTCCACCTAGTGGTTACTCGTATATTACAGTGTTCGAACGAGTCGTGTTAAAGCAACATTCCGCAACTTTTACGCCTTAAAATTATGCTTTTTTGTAAAGTTTTGGCATCATAGTATTATCTATTATGTTCATTTTCATACCTGTGATAGTGTTGGGGGGTCCCACATCTGTTTACCGCACTATACAGTTTTTGAGCTCCGGGTAGCCGCAGGAAGTACTGACTGGGTGTTGCTTTACAGCAGTATATGGCAAGCCAAAGGGATAAAAAAAGCGCGCCTTCTAAACGTGCGTTATGTCCGCCAAAATGTGTGTCCTGAACAAGCGTTTTGGCGGACATAATGCCAGTTTAGAATGCGCATATTTTTGCCATAATTGTATAACGTAGACTCGCTGTAGCAGCGGCAGATTCACCAAAGAAAGCTAGAAATCCCTTATCAGAGCAATATAGGAAAAGAAAAGAAGAACGTGATAGAACAAGAGCAAAGACCAGAGTTATTATTGTGCCGTCTTTTCCTCGCTGGAGACCTCTTTTAAAAAAGAACAGCATGAACTACGGACTCTGACCTAGCCGTGCTGCTAATGGCTAGGTAAGTAATAAATGATTTCACCAGGGTTATTGTGTTTGGTCGGGCATAAAGTTGTTATACAGTCCTGATAAAACTATTTATTCAATGTGTGGAGGTGGAAAAGTTTGTTTTCATTGTTTTGCCTGACATTATGGGGCGACAGTGGCATAGGAGTTAAGTGGACGCCCCGCAATCGGAAGGTCGCGGGTTCGCGTCCCACTCGGTCTGTCGCCGTCGTTGTGTCCTTGGGCAAGACACTTAACCCGAATTGCCTCTGTTGGTGGTGGTCAGAGGGGCCGATGGCGCAACAATGCAGCCTCGCCTCTGTCAGACCGCCCCAGGGCGGCTGTGGCTACTCAGTAGCTTACCATCATCAGCAGTGTGTGAATGTGTGAGTGCATGCAGCGTCTTTGAGTGTCCTAACAAAGCGCTATATAAGTTCGATGAATTATTATTATTATTATTAGGAATGTAAACATGCCTCTTATGCCCAAGAGAGAGATTTTTATGTTACGACAGTGACGTTACGCAGCAAGCATCTAGAGGGTGACAGAGACCATATAACTGCAAAGTTGCGGAATGCTGCTTTAATTTCAGGGGACGCGCATAAACAACGCTTCAAATCAATGCAAGTTACGCGAGGCAGCCATTTGTAGACACACGTACATGTCGTTAAACTGCAAGTATATTCTGGTCCTAAAACAAACAGCATGATGAAAGACTGATGATGATGTAAACGTTTATAAAACAAATGAAGGCAGATAGTTGAAATTGATTAGACTGGGACTGTTTAAGGTGGCAGTAATCTACTTTGGTCATTAGCTCATCAGTGCTGTAGGATGTAAATGATTTCTCAGAACTGAGGCCCTTCAGGAAACCAACAAGTAAGATGGTGTTTATTAATAACTTTTAAACCTTTCTTCACCTTTCATGCTCCAGAGTGACCTTTTAAACCCGTTTTAGATTGAACCTGTTGTCTGAAACACCTGAGCTTATGTTGTGTCTTCAGTCAGGAACATTAGGCAGTCGCTCTTGTTCTGAAGGTTGAGGGTTTGTGTTTTATAAATGTAGAAATGTGAGGAATGGTTACCCTGAAGCTGCAGCAGACTACTGTCTGATGTAAGTAATTAGCAGCTTGTGGTGAGGTTCACCAAGAGGACAGGGTTCAGCTGGAGTTTCTATAGACTTTTACTAAAAGACCTGTTTTTTCTTTTCTTCTGAACAGGATGTTGGAGATAAGAGAGGAGAAGCAAGAGGAATCTGTTTTGAGTACCAAAAGGGAAATGGCTGGGAAAACATTAAAACCTCATCTGTGCATTTTTTTTTTTTGTGAGAATCACTTTGCTAGATTTTTATGAGACAAGGAATCATTATGTGTTTGAAAGCATTAAATCAAATTCAAATCAGGAATAGGAGGTGGTTTCCTTCCACACGTAATACAGAAAAATCTAAATAATTAGGAATTTAGTTTTTAAATAACAAGCCTTAAGGGTTTGTTTCTGCAAAGCTGTATTATTTAAGTTTATAATGTTATGACTCAGACAGTACTATAAAAGTTTTAATAAATAAAATGTTTAAGACTACCTCTGAGGCGTTTAGCTGAATTAGAAACATTTAAGCCTGAAAACAGTGTTGCTACCTGGTTTGGTCCTCCACACCTGCATGTGTGTGTTGCTACCTGCTGATCCAGACGGCGGCGGGGCTCCAGCTTTCTGCCATTCGGTTGCCTCCATGGCCATCCGCCTCACAAACACGTCATCGACACACATCAGGATGTTCTCTGGCTTGATGTCTGTGTGGATGATTTTACATTTGGCGTGGAGGTAGTCCAGCCCCTGCAGGACCTGCAAACACATTCAGATGAACACAAACACGTGCTTTTATTTATCTGGGTCAAAATGATTAAATCTTTCTGTTTGTGAGATGATCCAAAAACAAAACTACCAATGTTTCAGTTCAACTGTTTACTTTTGTTGTTTTTTTTTTTTACTCCCCAGAGGCTTTGGGACTGAAACAGAAACAACATCATTCGTTGTTCTGTTCCTCTTCCATTCAGGTTGTGAGAGGCCGACAGCGGCTGAAAACGCTCAACATCATCACATGCTGACCAGGTGGCTGATGGGAAAAAGCCTCTAAGCCTCGTGTCTGAGAAAATCAGTCGTGCTTGACTCTGGAGTGAACAATTATCTGCTCTTCTTTCATTGACCTGAGTATTAAATGATCCACTGTGCAAATGGAGTGACTTGTAAATGTCGGTCTTATAATAATTATGTGTTGCTGCTCAACCAGAACATGGTTCTCACTCTAAATAAACGCAACTTCTCTGTGAGATGTACTGTTGGCTAGTTTAACAGATCTAAATCTGTTAGAACTTCCTTTAGCTTGATGCTTGGTGTGTGTGTGTGTGTGTGTGTGTGTGTGTGTGTGTGTGTGTGTGTGTGTGTGTGTGTGTGTGTGTGTGTGTGTGTGTGTGTGTGTGCATGTGTGTGCATGCATGCTTGTGTGTGTGCATGTGTGTGTTTGTGCGTGCATGCATGTGTGTGTGTGCGCATGTGTGTGTGTGCGCGTGTGTGTGTGTGTGCATGCATGTGTGTGTGTGTGTGCATGTGTGTGCATGCATGCTTGT
>SSNS01000061.1:1098332-1150330 GCA_006937985.1 Aphyosemion australe
GTGTGTGTGTGCATGCATGTGTGTGTGTGTGTGCATGTGTGTGCATGCATGCTTGTGTGTGTGCATGTGTGTGTTTGTGCGTGCATGCATGTGTGTGTGTGTGTGCGTGAGTGTGTGTGCATGCATGCTTGTGTGTGTGTATGTGTGAGTTTGTGTGTGCATGCGAGTGTGTTTGCATGTGTATGTGTGTGTGGATGTGTATGTGTGCATGTGCGTGTGTGCATGTATGTGTGTGTGTTTGCATATGTGTGTGTGCGTGCATGTGCATGTGCATGTGTGTGTGCATGTGGGTGTGTGTGTGTGTGTGCATGCCTGCATGTGTGTGTCATCACCTGTTTGATAATGCTTTTGACACATGGCAGCGGCAGACCTTGGTAGTTGGATTTAATGATCCATTTCAGCAGGTGATGACCCAGCACCTCAAACACCATACACACATCTGGAATGAGGAGTCAAGGCCTTACACTATCATGTCTCTGACACACAGAAACACACCCCACCCCACCAAAGGGCACATCAGGATACGTATGCCGTTGACTCCAGAGATCTTGAAGTCGTCAATCAGCTGAACCACCATGTCCTTGTTGGGATCACCGGGGTCACTTTCTCTCACCTGGGGGGTGAAATCATAGAGAAGATAAGGTCAAACTGGCTGGAGGAGGAAAAAAAACTAAATGGAATACAGGAAGAAACAAAGGAGAGGTGCTACTGCTGGAGTGTAGGAAGGCAACAGAAAGACTGGATTCAAAGAGTGGCAGAAAATGCAGGGAATACGAAGAAAATATTTATTATCAGAACAAGAGAGAAAAGGACACAATAAAGACCATAATGTAGAACCAATCAGATTCTTACACATCGCAACAATTTGATCTCATCCAAGGCCGTTTCTGTGTAGTGCTGGGCGCTCTTCACCACCTTCATCGCCACAAAATTCTTCACTCTGCAGTAAAAACATGACATCCAATCAATTCATGTCACAGAATATATGATCTACCACATTAACCTGTATTTGAGCTGTGCTGGCTGTCACTAGAGCAACAGTTGGATTTTTATCACACCCTACAATTTATTACAGACCTTTCTCACACATTCATGGGTAACAAAACCTCAGGACAGGGCAGACAGGAGTAGCTAAAATAACCTTTATGGTGTCTCCCTGTTTGTGTTCTAAACCAAAATTAAAAGGTTTATGTCTTTATTTCCACTTATTTCTGCCAGACATCGAACTAAGATGTTAATGAGTGTAGGCAATACGAGTAGAAGAAGAAGAGGACAGCATGCTGAATGAACTCAGAGCAAAACTGTCAAACCTTTTTGTCTGGAACAGTTTTTATTAAACAACAAAAGACTGGAGGGCTCATTCTTCACTGAAGATCAGGTGTCAAACCCAGCAGGTGTGTGAAGTTTATAATGATTTAACAAGTCAGATCCAGAAGATAGCCATTACTGGGTCCACTTAGGAGAAATTGGTGAATTCTCTCTGGATTGATGAGCTAACAGCTAGTCTTATCAGGATTACAAACGTTCTAAAAACACGTCTATCAAACAAAATCACAGAAGTCATTGTGGTGTGTTTTATGTAAATGCAATGGTTGGTTGGTTGTGATGATGTGTAATGTCAATGCATAGGTGGAAATTAACAGCGCACCTTTTCATTTTTCTCAAAAGGACACAATGTGGGGCCAGATGTGCAGTTTGACTGTGGTGTGAAGAGGTATGAGTTTTGAAATTTATTTTATAATCCTTCCGACTACCATTCTTTTGTTAGACAATCATCGCACACACACACACACACACACACACACACACTTGAAAATTATTTTTATGCATTTGATTATAGTACACAACATTGTGAAACTAAAATGAACATATTTAATGCTATTATCGGTTTTAAAGAAGCAAACATCGCCTGGCACCCTGACTGAAGGGGAGCAAAGGGAAAATCACACTTGGTGCAGAATCAAAGGACCACAGAGCAAACGACTTTTAAGTTAATCAACAAAATCATGCAGACGTTTCACCCAACATTAAAAAAGAAACAAAAAGAGAATGAGAAAAATCAAAGGTTTATCCGACGTGAATTCTTACGCATTCATGAAGTTATGAGCGTAAACGTGAAAAGTGAAGTCCTGGAGAAAACAAAGACCAGTATTTGTCTAATATTGTGACCGCTGTTGAATCGTAACCCAACTCCATCTAACAGTCTGACCACCATTAGTGTAATTAACACCAGAGACATGTATAAATGAGTTTGTGTGCATCAGTCGGTGGAAGGTTACACTCGGCTGCTGATCCTGTCATCCATCTGCTTCGGTTGCCACGAGAACGCAGCAAACAACGTTACAGTTCAAACTGAAGGCTTTGGTTCCACCGCAAGAAGGTGTTAGTTGCAGCTGTCGTCATGGAGACATGCCAGATCCTGTCAGAAGGTGCGAGTGTGGTGTGTGTGTGTGTGTGTGTGTGTGTGTGTGTGTGTGTGTGTGTGTGTGTGTGTGTGTGTGTCTGTGTGTGTGTGTGTGTGTGTGTGTGGTATATGTGACATGTGAGAGCAAGGTGATGCAAACTTTTCTGAGTGCAAACTTGAGTGCATGAGTGGTTTTTCTGGGTCATGGTGTGTGCGTGCATGTGTGTGTGTGTGTGCGTGCATGTGTGTGTGTGTGTGCTACAGACTCACTGTATGTCCCAGCACAGCCATACTGTGGAGAAGTGGCCCCACCCCAGCTTCCTGATCACATGGTACCTTCCGTTGAATAAATCCCCGATCTTCACCGGATGGTACCCTCCTGTGAGAGGTCAGGTGAGAGAAATAACGAAGGTTACAGGCTATTGTATCTGATACCGAGACCTGAGAAGCACTGCAGAGTGAGAGGAAGAGGAAGAGCAGCGGCAAAGATGAAGAACACTTTTTCTAAAAAGCTACAAACAATTCTCTAGAACAGCAAAATGCAAAAATAATTCACAGTAAAATCTCTCCTGAGTGGAAACATTGAATTGATTGTCACCAATGCTTCTATAACATGACTGAATATGTGACCAAACAATTAATTAGGTATAATTAGAAGGACACACAACTCTCTGGTCCAGGAGCTGTAGGTTAGAAGCCTCAGACTGAGGAAAGAAGAATGGATAAAGTTAGAATTGCACCACACAAATGAAATAGAATAAAATCCTGAAGAAACCAAAACAGGAAGTGAGGCTAAACCCAGAAGATGTTGAGGAAAACCTGAAAAGTTTGGAATAAGCTGTGAAAGATCCGGTGACTGAGAGCTTGTTTATGTAAAGATGAATGTTCTGAAAAATGAATAAGCTGAATAACACTTCAATAATACTTTAATTGATCTCATGCTGCAACCCAGCATATAGCAGAGGACAGAGAGCAGCTTCCAATTAATGAAAGTGGGAAAATCTGGTGTTACACTTTTATCTGAGTAACGACGAATGACTCAGTTATGAGACAGAATACTCAAATATTCTGTAGCTGCTGCTCTACTTTAGACTTCCATACATTTTCAGACATCTTGATACATCTTCCATGCATCTTCTTTGTTACGTTAGTTCTGTGTTCCTTATCTGATTCCATTTCTTGGTTCTTCACTTATACACAGAGTGAATAGATTCTTTCTGACATGTTTCAGCTTCGCGACAGCGAGAGCTGAAACGGTGGCAATTATTTACATTTACATTCATAAAATGACCTGAAAACATCTCTTGAAGTCTTCATTTTCATTATTAAAATAATATCAGACTAGAGTTTCACTTTTTTAGCTTGTTCTTTTAATTCTGTGCATCTAAATAAAAACAATCTGTTTAAATTCAACTTCTAACTTTATGCACCAGAAACACGATGAAGTTTATGTTGGTGCTTCTTGTGATTTACCTGGTAAACGTGTGAAAGCTCAGGTCTCATGAGTGTGATGCTTCGAGCTTTCACATTCAACTTTCGCAACTATCTGGTGCATGAGAATGCACGCAAGACTAGAAAAGGTGCAAAGAAAAGGAAAAAATAACACAATGTGGTAACCTGGCTTTGGTGACAGCTGACTTTAAAGTGTAAATTTAAAAAAAAAACGTTGCTGAAATAGGATCAGAAATGTGTGTTTTGAAGGTCCCAGATTTAAAATAAATATAATTTTTTAATCAAATTTGCATAAATAGACACCAAAACACATAAAGGAGGTGTGATCTTTTCTCTTTTCATTCAGAGTTTCGTCTTTCAGACATGTTTTATGGCGCTTCCTCAAAAACAACATCAAAATCAGGACGTTTTCTGCTCAAAGCGGTCTGGAATAAAGCTGCTCTTTGTAGTGTTGAAGGCCTATGATCAAAATCCATCATCCTACTGAAAACAGGAAGTAAATATGCAACAGTTTTTAGACAGGAAGGCTGTAATCCTCATCAGGAATCACAAAATGATTCTTGACTTTGACACATGAATGTGCTGAAAGCTGTAAAATGCCTTTATCATCCTGTGCCACTGCTGAAAACTAGTCTGCTGGCAAGAACCAAACAACCTTGAAACGCTTGTGGCACACTAATGGTTCACCGACACTGCTGCAGATCCCATCAGGATGAGGAGGAGGAGGAGGAGCAAACAGACAGAAAGAAGGATGAGGAGCATGGGGGAACAGGTCAGCTGTTGTTGAGTTGTGCGGGACAAAAGTCGAGAGAGGAAGTAATGGGGTGTGTGTGTGTGTGTGTCATCTGAGTGGAGTTCTGACCTTTACAGTAGTCCGCGGGGTCCTCCTGCTCCTCATCGTCGGAGCCCAGGATCTCCTCCTCCGGCTCCGGTGGCCCTGCCAGCTCAGGGGGAGGTGGAGGGGGCGGCGGGGGAGGAGGGGTGCTCGCCGGGGCTTTCTGCTGGTTTTCAGGTCTGTGGAAACAACAATGGGCTAAACTTAGCCAACTCTGTGAGAAAAGTTGAGATTCTCCTGCTTTTACAGCGTTTCTAGCTGACTCATTAATGCCGCTGCAGGCTGAGCTAAAAGAGCAGATGACTAATATCAAATTCATACATTTTCCTGATTCTAACTAGTTAATAAAAGGCTTATTGTTCGCTGTTCTGATCACACCGTGTCAGACAGGTCACTTCTGCAGCTCAGGACAGAGCCTACATGACTGCTATAGCAAAAACACAGAAAAATACATGAAAAATCATAAAAAGCTGCACTTGTGTTCACCTGAGCACACGACAAGCCTAAATTAGTTTAGTTTCTGTTTACTTTGGAGGTTTACACAAAGTGCTGTAATTTGTTTCTGTTGTTGAATTTAGTTGTTTTAAAGTGCAGAGCTAAAGATTTTGACACAAAAAACAACAGAAAACAGCAAAGTTATGTAGACAGCAGCACAGACCGATGAAAACCCAAAATACATTCAGTTTATTTCAACCAACCACACTGATGCACACACATTAAATATGTGATAATAGCAACATTTTAAGTTAGATATCTAACTTGTTTTCATCAAGGACGCCCAGACATGGTTCAGCATCAGAATACAACTAAACCAACACCCTTTAAGTGTGAAGCACATCTCTCTGTGGAGCTGCAGCAGGATACCAGCAGGTAAGTCTACTAAAGTAGTAAAGAAGCAGCACCTGTATGCATGCTATTAGAATTCTCACGGTACCAGTGATTGGTTCGGGTAAAGTCCATGCAACCAAACGGTTCCATGGACTTTACCCGAACCAATCGTTGATCCATGAGGATCCACAGGTGATTGACGCTACCAGAGCAAAAGCATGGTTTACTTAGTCAGTTGTCGTCTCACCTTATCCCCATTTACCAGCCATATTGCTAGACGGTGGCAAAATTGTTGGTACCGTTCGGTCAATGAAAGAAAAACCCACAATGGTCAGGTGGTTGTGTCCAGGACAAACAGTGGGCAGTGTTATTCATGTGCATGCCAACCAGGGCTGCACATATTTAACTGATAGACTAATTAGTTGGTGATGGAATTAAGTTACATAAAAAGTTGATAAATAAGTTAATAAATAGTATAAGTAAGTTCACTGTAAAAATGTTTGATTTCTGAAGTTAGAACAGAGTGAGACCTCTCTACCCCAAACAATCTTTGTTGTACTTTACGTGTGCAGGAACTTGAGTGAGTGAGCGCTCTCACCAATGGTCCTATCTTTGATAGATGTGAACGACTGATTCAGCAGAAATAACAGAAAAAAATGGCTCCTGTACATGTTAAATGTTCCCTACACCGATGCATAAATAATACACAATATGCATAAATAATAAACTGAATAAAAATAAAATTCAATATTAAAAAAAGCAAGCCTCGTGAGGAGATCTTTTCATTTTGTTAGCTGGCGGGCTATATTAGCTTTTGTGAGGACACACTTGGTATGGATCCATCCCTATTTACAGAAGCTTTGCCTGAACCTGTGTAAATTCTAAATTACTGATGTTTTCCCAAAGACAACAAACTTTCCAGCTTGACTATAAATGTGCCAGATTGTGCCAACACGTCATAAATAAAAATCTCTGCAGGAGCTATCATGTCTTAACAGCTCAGCGATGATCAACCTACACTAAATCTACGACTCAGGTATGAGTCAGCAGGAGAAAGAAAACAATCCAAAATCAAAAAGTCAATTCTAATTCTGGAAAATGTGGAGTTTATCAAAACAATTAGCAGCATTTCAGTTTCTATGATCAGCAAGCAGCTTTGCTCCACTTATTTTCCATTTTTTAGATGAGCTCCTGAGAGGGAAAACATTCAGGAAGCCACAGAGCAAACACACACTTCCTGGTCCGGTCATCTTGAAGCTGTCACCCTTCACAGGCATGCAGGAACCCAACATTTATCTTTAGGACACGCATAAAGAAAACAGATGAATCTGAGCCAGTTTGCTCCAGTAGACCATATGCCCTCTGTTCTGGACTCATTAAAGCAAAAACTGCACTGGACTTGCACAAATCTTTGGAAAACACCAGCAAAAATACAGAAAACAATCAAAACTCACTGCTTACTGACACCTCACTCACAGAGGTCATTTTTAGCACACACCCTGATAAATGCCCTGCAAGTCCAACAGCAACCTTTTGCCTTCTTACAACTCCAGAAGAAAATGTCTGCCTCTTTGGTTGCCAAATGACCCACTATATGCAATTTGATGCTGGTAGAAATACTCGCTGGATTTTATTGCTTTTTTACAGGAGACGATGGTCGACGTCTGCCAAAAACAGCAATAATAAGCAGAAAAGAGCCAAAGCAGTGACGTTTATGCCTGAAAGTTGAATTAAAAGCTGAAAATATCAAACTTTCAAAAACAAAAGATGAAAACTGTACATTCAGGTCATAATCCACTTCCAGTGTACGGCAGCCTCGCCTCCATCAGTGCGCCCCAGGGCAGCTGTAGCTACGATGTTGCTCATCATCACCAGGGTGTGAATGGGTGAATGACTGATTGTGTTGTAAAGCACCTTGGGGGGTTGTAGGACTCTGGAAGGCGCTATATCAAATACAGGCCATTTACTAAGAAAAAAAAAGAAAATAATGACCTTGATGTATCACAGTAGAGGCAAAATTCTCTGTTGATACATGAACAGAAAAATATTGACAAAACATACAAAACCGAAGCTGGGAAATGTCCATAAACCAACAACACAGTTCCAGACACATGATGGAGCCTCTTGGTGAGTTGCTATGGCAACAGCAGGCAAAGGGGGCGAAGGGTCCAAGACTCAAAACCTTAAAATGGTGGCATGGCCAACATCCCCACACTCAGTCCAGTCATTTAGGGGAGCAGATAACATGGCACTGAGATTTCTGTCACACTCACAGACGATTAAAGACAAACACACACGCTGTCAGAGCGACGTTCTTGCAGTAGGATGCTACGTCTTTACCAAATCAGTCACGTACGGTGTCATGCATGACAAACTAAAAGCCTGGTGCTTTCATATGACTCCTCTCACCATACGAACACTTAGCCTGCAGGAACTTCATGCAGACGATCTGAATCGTAAAGCTTTAATAAGGTGCAGACGCCACCGCCTGAAAGACGGGCAGAGGACGAGTGGTGACAGAATAAAAGAGGGCTGCAACAAAATACAGACCAACGTGTTAATGTGGAGATGGACAAGAAAGACAAAACATCTAAAAAATGAATACACACATGAATAATTATTTGAGAACAGCAGCCAAAAAGACAGGTCTGAACAGCAGGAGGTAGACAGACAAAGAGAAAGAATAAGCAGGGAGACAGACACAAAAACACATTATGCAAGCAGAGAGAGTTCAGGAGACAAAAACAGAACACACACACACACACACACACACACACACACACACGAACAAAAAACACAAAACAAACGGCGACAAACAGATGAAAATCGGTGGCCAGGCAGAGCAGAAAAAAGAAAACCACAGAAGTGATTTATCTACACACACAGACGCAGGCTACTGATCCTTTTTAATTGCACAGAAAAACCGGTAGGGCAGGAGGACAGAGCAGAGTATGGAAACTCCAGCATCAACAATCATGGAGACAACCAATTATTGTCTCTGAACAATAAATACATGTTTGTCTCAAGCATGAGTGCTTTATACACAGACATTCTGATGCAGAGGTGCATTTTATCATATAATTGTAGTGAGTTTCCACTGTAACCATCAACTGTGACTAGTTAGATAAAAGTACTAAGTTAACTTACTCTTCTATTAAAGGAGAATTCATTTTTTAGTTTATGTTTATAGAAGGTGTTTAGTCATATTGACACATGTAATTGTTTTGCACTGAGAAACTAAAACTAGGTCTTAGGGATGTTCCGATCACATTATTTTCTCCCGATCCGAGTCATTTGATTTTGAGTATCTGCCAATACCAAGTCCTGATCAGACAGCAGAGAGAGGAATGCAATGCATTCAAATAAAAAAGGAGAACACGTCCAAGTTGTCCCATATCATTTAGGTATTTCTTTCTTTTTGTATTTGTCATTTCCTTAGTTTATCTGCCAAAAAACACTCCTTATTAGGAAGAACATTAATAAAAAACGTGTTAATATTATGAATATACTGTAGCCGCGTTGCTCATGTTTCAAATTGTTTACGTCCCCATTATGCAGCTGCATTGAGTAATGCGTGTTCCAGTGACGGGGCAGGCTCACGGCGCCACACCTGCAGCTACCACAGTCAGCTCAGGTACTGCAGGAAACCCCAACGTTTTGTTATCCTTCAGCAATTTCTCTTAGTTTATTAGAGTATCTTTCCCTCTCGGCTGGCTCTGTTTTTGAACTGGGACTATTATTGGCAAACTGGGACTTAATGGAGATCGATGATCTGCTTTGACAAATCCTGAAGGGAAAAGATGAAAAAGAAAGTAGTTTGTTTTAAAGGTGGCATATCACGCAGCTCTGTCTTTTCCACCATGTTGAATACCCAGCATGCACACAATACAAGTGTCTTTGCTGTGTTTAAAATAGCACCAAAATGCAGACATTTTCTCTCATAGTGGACTTTGCTTGAAAGGGGTCCTAGAATAGCATTTTTTAAAATTGTCTGTTTGACGCTGCCTGAAGCTAGTAACTGTGTACAGCCGTGCACAATGTCCAGATAACTCAATAGGCATGCAATAGATCTATCTGGCATCCATTCAATGTCTGGGTACAGTATGTCCTGGAACTACATGTGTGATCCAACATTCAGTCCACAATAGCAAATTCCTGCTAAAGATATGCTTTATCTTTATCTCTTTCTTCAACAAAACCAGACATATATTTAATAGATAGCTGTTCAAACATTAGTGCTTCCTCCCACATGAGCTTTGTTGCTTGGTTCAGTTATTACAGTTCCACATTAGCCTTCTGTTTTTAAATAGTGCAACCAGACTGCACATTTACTGAGGGGACAGCTAAAAATGTTTGGTGTTTATTATCCTGAAGGAATGAGGGTCAGAAAGCCAATCTCTGAGTTATGGTTTAGCCCTGCATTAGGCTGAAATGTTGAAATAAACATATTTTTAGTGGTTAAACACTGATTTTTTTAATGTAAATGTTTTAATGCAATAAAGCCCCAAGATGCTAGCCTGTCAAGCCATCCTAGTGGGGCAAAAACGTATTTAGTCAGCCACCAGTTCTGCAAGTTCTCCCTCTTAAAAAGATGAGAGGCCTCTAATTTTCATCACAGGTATACCTCAACTATGAGAGACAAAATTCAGAAAAAAAATCCAGAAATTCACATTGTCTGATTTTTAAAGATTTTATTAGTAAACTATGGTGGAAAATAAGTATTTGGTCTCCTACAAACAAGTAATATTTGTGGCTCTCACAGACCTGTGACCTCTTCTGTAAGAGGCCCCTCTGTCCTCCACTCGTTACCTGTATTAATGGCACCTGTTGGAGCTCGTTATCAGTATAAAAGACACCTGTCCACAACCTGAAACAGCCACACTCTAAACTCCACTATGGCCAAGACCAAAGAGCTGTGAAAGGACACCAGAAACAATGTTGTAGACCTGCACCTGGGAAGACTGGATCTGCAACAGGTAAGCAGATTGCTGTGAAGAAATCAACGGTGGGAGCAATTATTAGAAAGTGGAAGACATACAAGACCACTGATATTCTCCCTTGATCAGGGGCTCCATGCAAGATCTCCCCCCTTGGGGTCAAAATTATCTCAAGAACAGCGAGCAAACATCCCAGAACTACATGGGGGGACCTAAGTGAATGACCTGCAGAGAGCTGGAACCAAAGTTCTAAAGGCAGTAACACACTACACTGCCAGGGGACTCAAATCCTGCAGGTCCAGACGTGTCCCCCTGCTTAAGCCAGTACATGTGCAGACCCATCTGAACTTTGCTAGAGAGCATTTGGATGATCCAGAAGAGGACTGGGAGAATGTCATATGGTCAGATGAAAGCAAAATAGAAGTTTTTGGTAAAAATTCTACTCATCATATTTGGAGTAGAAAGAATTGCTGAGTTGCATCCAAAAAACACCATACCTACTGTAAAGCATGGGGGTGGATACATCATGCTTTTGGGCTGTTTTTCTGCAAAGGGACCAGGACGACTGATCCATGTAAAGGAAAGAATGAATGGGGCCATGTATCGTCAGATTTTGAGTGAAAACCTCCTTCCATCATCAAGGGCATTGAAGATGAAACGTGGCTGGGTCTTTCAGCATGACAATGATCCCAAACACACCGCGTGGGCAATGAAGGAGTGGCTTCATAAGCATCTCAAGCTCATGGAGTGGCCTAGCCAGTCTCCAGATCTCTACCCCATAGAATAAGCCCAAGTCTAAATAGTACACAGTTGATGCCAAAGCCGTTTCAAACGAGTCGTCGCCATCTTTGTTTTTTCACTCAGTAACATCACCCCCACCAAATCGATAGAGCGCTGTTTGGCCAGACACAAGACTGGTCGGACCTGCTGAGGTTCCAGTGGAGCGTGGCTAGTCGACCTACAAGGAAAAATCATTTTGCTTCCGCTATGGTCTGTCTAGATTTCTAGGCTACCAAGATGCTGCAATATAATTGTAAAGTAAAATGATCCTGACCTAATATCAACGTCTTTTCTTTTGATCCAGGTTCTGTATTTTTGTATAAGTGATCACTCTTTTCCCATTCAGATGATTTAAAGGGGCTCGAAATCTTTTCCCATTCCAAGCATGTTATGCAGACTAACCCTGGATGTTCCTCTTGATAATTAGCATGATGTGTGTGTGTGTGTGTGTGTGTGCGTGTGTGTGTGTGTGTGTGTGTGTGTGTGTGTGTGTGTGTGTGTGAGTGAGTGGGATCACATTTTCAAACAAACGCAGAAGCAACAAAGAAACCTCAGGAATGTCTTGTAAGTATTTGTGCTCTCATGTTAAGAAGTAGATTAAATGTCACTAAGCCCTGAAACCACAGCTCCTTAAAGCTCTATCCCCACATTAAATAAAACCATTTGTTTTATTAAGCCCCACAAAAACAAAACAGACGTTTTTCTGTTCCAGTTCAGTTCAGTGTAAAGCACAAGTCAAGTCTTCCAGGCTTTAACCGTGTCTGCACTCTGCAGGTAACCACTGCATGGACGTTTCATCCCTTCACAAGCTTGTTATGTGTGTGGACATGCCCAGACTGCTTCTCATACCTACACCCAAGTGTGTGTGTGTGTGTGTGTGTGTCCCCACCCACACACCCTGCACTGGCATCTGTAACCCCAGCGTTAAAAGAAAACAGCATGTTTTCTAGGTATTTCAGTCTGACGTTCACAGAAGGACTAAAAACAGCTCTCCTTCCAAGTACCATTACTCAGACACATCACAGTGTGATTGATGTCCATTATTCACACCTGAAAACTAGTTTGGTCATGCTAGGAGCCGGAGCTCATCACAGCTGTGTCAATGCCCTTCCTGCTGAGGTATCTGAAGAATGCTTACCAGGATTTAAACTTATTTGACAAAATCCACATTGAGAAAGTCAGATGATTTGTTTTATAGCAAATCAAAAAGCAAATCATCCTGCCAGTAAATTCCATTCTTCATACCAAACTTTTGAACATACCAGGACAGACTAGTTGCAGTAAAATGCTGACCAGGCAGCACAGCAGTGAAAATATCAGAGCAGAGGTTCAAGGATTTCTGGATTTCCCCTGAAAAACAAACTGTATCGAGCTCTCAGCATGGCTTTCATATTTACAACTTTGGTCTAACTCAGCAGAAATTTAGATACTGATCTGACCAATCAGCTTGGCCAACTTTGCTCTGATGTCGGTTTGATGTTTAAAAGCTGGAAAAGACCATGGTTTGGTACATTAAGATTCAGGAGAACACCATGTTTCTGTTGTGAAGGAAAATGAGGATTTATATAAGAACCTTTCTACAAAAGCAAAGATATTAGCTGTTCATTACATTTTTACAATAAGGGTCCCTTTATTAATGTAAGTTAGAGCATTATTAAGCATTAATAAATAAAATATCTCTTTATTGTATTGGTATATTGTTAACTATTAAGTGCCCTTAAGGTTAGGACAAAGGGCCAGGGGTGGTCTGCGTAGTGATGCATTACATAAGATTAACATTAATATTAAGCAGTTGTTAATACGTTATTTAATAGTTTATTAGTGCTTAATAATGCATTAATAAAAGGACCCTCATTGTAAAGCGTTACCAATAATTCCACTTCAAAGGCTCTGTATCAGGGGTATTCAATTCCGGTCCTGGGGGCCGGTGTCCAGCACGTTTTAGTTTTAACTCTGCTTCAACACACCTGATTTCAATCAGCAGTTTACTTAACAGGCTTCTGCAGAGCCTGATGAGCTGCTGCACAGGTGATTTAACCACTGAATCAAGTGTGTTGGAGCAGAGAAACCACTAAAACATGCTGGATACCGGCCCTCCAGGCCCAGGATTGGGCATCCCTGCTCTATATTGTTGCTTTTAGTCAGTATAATGCTTTTCCTGCTTGTAAAAACACGTTATGATACGTCAAGGTATCACACCGCTTGCTTTAACATAATTATTACCATTATACAGTTTATTATTATTATATTTTTATCTATAAATGAGGAGAAAATGTTTAGTTCTTTCAACGCAGACAAAACGTCCTTGCTCTGAGTCTAAGCGATTTTATTTTCATTTTAATCAATAAGTGCAAGAATCTGCATCACCCTTAATCAGTGACGTGTCCTGTTGTTAATGACAGTCACGAGGCTTGGCCAACACATATCTGACAAGCGAGAAGCCAAACAGAACAGTTGACTGCTCCCAAGTTCAAACTTCGTGACTCATCCTTCAACATACTTTATCATCTCCAAGGTAACAGGTATTCCTTAGCAACAAGAGCCCTGTCCTCCAGTCTCAATGTTAAGGCGTGGGTTTAAGACCATGAATGTCCTTTAGCTCTGCTCCTCCAGCCTAATGAAGGCGTCTACAATGCCAATTCATCGTTCATCTTTCCTTCTCTCCATCTTGGCCCGTGTCAGCAAGACGGCTGACTCATTCTCTCCTCCGGAGGATCCGTCTGTGTGCACAACTTAGATCTCACAGCTATTTTGAGGATGCAGCCTGACGTCACAGGCGGCGCCGCTCCCACATCTCAGTCTGTAGCCGCACAGTGAGGCATTATGGCAGGATTCTCTTTCCACCTGCCACCCATTGCACATACTGTACTACGGTTCATTGTGAAAGTGGCAACTGTTGAAGTTGAACTTATATTTTTGGGCTTAGGATTTTCTCTTGCTGCATGAAAGACAAATGCACACAATGAAAGGAGCTCAGCATTATAACGAAACAAAGAAGAACGAGGAAGAAAAGGCAGAAAAGTTCAGTTATACAAGTGAAATAAAATAGTTTATTACCGTCCCTGCAGGCCTAAGTTTAATCCATATTTTTGACATTATTGTTGTTTACAGATTTTGTGCAAATGTATGTTTAAATGCTGCATATAAAAGCAACAGTGATGCAGATGAGAGGAAATTTGTGACACACGAACTGATGAATCCTGTTGGTCAACATCAAGCATTACAGAGTAAAGCTAACTACCATCAAACTGCATATGAGGGAAAACTATTAGCATAAGAGATCAAGTTCATTCATATTTACGTTCTTGCAAAAAGAGAAGTGGGGGCACAAATGTTGGTCTCTATTGCAACTGGTGTCATCACAACATTCAACATTACTGCAACTCTTTTATTCAAAATTTTCCCATGATGCTATGCTGCTGTAGCAGTTCAAAAAACCACAATCCAACAACACGATTCAAAGTATTTTCTAACAGTAACTATATATTTGACAGACACGTCTTGTCCTGAAGACACGACCTGCTGAACAATCTCATGCAGTCAATCTTTGATGTGAGAAAATGTGCTCACAATAGAGAATTTCCCAGTTGTTTCACTTTGTAACACATCTTTTAAGATCTGTTGACCCTGGTGCTGCTGTCAGAGGCAGACGCACTGGGACAGTTCTTTTGTTGAAACACAAGACGCCGACTTCAAGGCCACTGGTCACTTTGGTGCTTGGCGGGATAATTTACTGAGACTGTATTGAGTGTTGGTGAAACTCCCCACGGGCAGCCGATCATTCAAAGCCTGAACACAACATTATATTGACTGAGCTGTATGGGACGTCCATTATGTGAGAATACACTCGGGCAGAATGCAAACACACAAGTAGGAGAAGCAGCAAAAATCAGACCGTGCATAGCTGCAAACACGACGACCAGCGTTACCAAACACACAACCACAACAATATTAGTGTAACTGTTTTGTCTGTGCCACCCACCTCCTGTGTCCTTCAGGGCCCCGTATTACAAAAGAACAAGAGTCTGTTTTACTTTGAAACAGAAACGCACAGAGAGCTGCTGGGGATCAGTGACTGTACGGTGTAGTTTCTACACGGAGCACTGCTTCCTCTATAATGAACTCTGTACTGAGAATTTAAACATTCCAGTGATGTCAGACAGCCACAAAGCTGTGCATTGTTAAATCCGCCCACAGCAACTGAGGGCATTTTCAAGAAGCCATGTGCATGTATGCAAACGGCTTATCTGAACACACTACAGCCTCACAGGGCAGCCATTATTGCATCTGTTAACAATATCGTCTCATTCATTTCATGTTTGCGGCCATATGGTATAAATCCATTGACCAGCTCCCGATAACAGCAAGCTGACTGGAAATAGCTACAATTCAGTTAGTCCAGCTCTGATGTAACATGAAATCTGCTGCAGACAAACAAATCAATAATGGCAAAACAAGGAAAAGGCACCGTGCATTATAATTTTAAAGGTGTGGTTCACTGAAAAGTATTTTTTTAAATCTTATTTCTGATTATAATCAGTCACTCTGAGTTTTTATAATAACCTAAAGTGGCTAGTGCCTATAAAATAACAGTAGACTGTCTGCTGTGCCAAATCAGCAGCTGTACTGATTATTGACTTATTAGTATTTAGTCCCATCCACTAAAATCACAATAGAATTACAAATTCCATTTGCATAAACACAAAATTTAACTGTTTAAATAAAACAACTATGAGTGTTTCTTTTGTGCTTAAAGTAATTACATTTTTCATTTTTTTACTTTTATTTTGAGTCCCAACAGATTCTGTTCCAGAAAAGGAGCTAAAATTCTCCTCAGGTCAGTCAACAAGATTCATCACAAAATTATCAATTCTTCTTTAGCAGAAACAGAAAAAAATCATTGTTGAGAAAAATGAACGGTGCGCTATAATTTTATAGGAGATAATAAAATTGTTTTGCAACATCCAAACAAGTAACAACCATCAGTCGTGGCTCTAAAGAACCATGAAGGAAACCATGTTTCCACTGCAAACAGTTTAGATGTAGAAGGGCTGAAAACATTCAGATTGTGTATATTTAGTGTAGACTGATGATAATAAAGGCCTGGACAATAATAGTGACACAACATTATTAGTTTCCACAAGCAGGTCTTAAATGATTTCTACTAATCGCTGCTAATTAAAAAGAGCTCACCACTAATAATCTCACTCTCTTTATAGATAAAGGCAAGGCAGCTTTATTTATATAGCACACTTCATACACAGAGGCAATTCAATGTGCTTTCCAGTAGTAAGAATAGCATGAACGTTAAAATCAACGTGACAGCACAAATAAAATACACAAATAAATTTAAAATTTAAAAATCAGGAAAAAGTCAAGTAGATACAGATATATCATAATTATAAAATGAAACAGAAAAAAGAGCAGTTTTCTGACCATTTTCAGCCCAAGTGAATAGTAATATAACTGAAGCTTCCACGCCGTTCTGTCTGCATCAGATGTGCAGTCTAACACCAAGAGAACGTCTCATAAAAAACTGTCACCCTCTCTGGTATTTCCAATCCTGAACAGTGTCTTTGCCTCAAAATTAAAAGTTAATCAGCTCCAAATGTGCAAAAGCAAAAGACGATTCAAAGGATCATTAAGCTGCTTGATCAGATTATCATTTTAAAATACAGTTATGCCTTCTGTAAAGTTCAGAGCCGCCATGCTAAATGAAACGTGACTCATAAAGGGCAACAAAGTTATTCTTGGAATTCTCTTCTCCTAAACTGTAATAGACTAGAACCATCTTTGTTCTGTGTTTTCTATCCAATTTCATTTTTTGTGGTTCTTCATTAGAGCAAATAGAGCTTGTTTATACCTTTGCTGACGTGTTTCGCCGTCTACTACCGCCTTGCCAGAGCAACTGCCACAAAAGATAAACTAGAACCAGTTTGCTCTGAGACTAAATAAAGCAAAGACCTAAATGTTGTCAGCTGTTGACTGATCTACTCGTTTCAACAGTTTAACCCAACCGGCCTTTGGCACCTTCTGTCAACATTATACAGCTTTTGCAAAAATGTCCTATTATGGGTCGGGCTAAGTTATGCAACACTTCAAATTCTTAAAACTAATCTTATAAACACAGAAAAGGAGAACGAATCATCTACCTGAAACGAAGAGCCCTGTGACGAAGGCGAAGCACACACAAAGCTAGTCCCCATTTCTTCTTACTCGCCACACTTGACTTTAGCTCCATGGGACAGGTAAGAGGGACAGCTGGACAGAAACCACAGCTCTGGGCTATAGACCCACAGAGATGGCAGTGGACAGAGGAGACAATCCCAGCCCTGAATTCCAGCAGAGGTCACGTGAGGCTTTGACACCCACCTGCTAGATCATCATCTCAGCAGAGTTCAGGGCTCATAGGCAACAAGTGAACACAAATAAAACAGATCCAGTCACATCTAAACACAGAGGAAGATGTGTCTTCTACCTGGGCCAATTTTAGCTTGTGGCCAAAACAGAATGTCACAAAATAAAGTCAAAAAAGTTTCAAAAATTTTATACAAATTTTGAGGCAGAAAACTTTGTGACAATATTAGTACTGTTCTCAAAACAGGAAAATAGATTAAAAATAGATTAAAACAGACTAAAAATAGAATAAAAACAGACTAAAATAGAATAAAAACAAACTAAAAATAGAATAAAAACAGACTAAAAATAGAATAAAAACAAACTAAAAATAGAATAAAAGTAGACTAAAAATAGAATAAAAACAAACTAAAAATAGAATAAAAACAGACTAAAAATAGAATAAAAACAAACTAAAAATAGAATAAAAGTAGACTAAAAATAGAATAAAAACAGACTAAAATAGAATAAAAACAAACTAAAAATAGAATAAAAACAAACTAAAAATAGAATAAAAACAGACTAAAATAGAATAAAAACAAACTAAAAATAGAATAAAAACAGACTAAAAATAGAATAAAAACAGAATAAAAACAGACTGAAAATAGAATAAAAACAGACTAAAAATAGAATAAAAACAAACTAACAATAGATTAAAAAGTAGACTAAAAATAGAATAAAAACAAACAATAAATTAAAAAGTAGACTAAAAATAGATTAAAAACAGACTAAAAATAGAATAAAAACAAACTAACAATAAATTAAAAAGTAGACTAAAAATAGAATAAAAACAGACTAAAAATAGAATAAAAACAAACTAACAATATATTAAAAAGTAGACTAAAAATAGAATAAAAACAGACTAAAATAGAATAAAAACAAACTAAAAATAGATTATAAAGTAGACTAAAAATAGATTAAAAACAGAATAAAAACAGACTGAAAATAGAATAAAAACAAACTAAAAATAGAATAAAAACAGACTAAAAATAGAATAAAAACAAACTAACAATAGATTAAAAAGTTGACTAAAAATAGAATAAAAACAGACTAAAAATAGAATAAAAACAGACTAAAAATAGAATAAAAACTGACTAAAAAATAGAATAAAAACAGACTAAAAAAAAAGAATAAAAACAGACTAAAAAATAGAATAAAAACAGACTAAAAATAGAATAAAAACAGACTAAAAATGGAATAAAAACAAACTAAAAATAGATTAAAAAACAGACTAAAAATAGATTAAAACAGACTAAAAATAGGAAAAAAAAGAAAAACGGACTAAAAATAGAATAACAATTGAATAAGAATGGAATAAAAATATGTATATTCCCTTCTTGTATTTTTCCTTTTTTCTTCCACAAAGAACTTTCATAAATTTCCGTAAAACATTTAGATGTTATTTTGACCACCAATCCTAACAAAACCCTTTAAACCTCTGGTGTCAGCTTAGCTGAATCATTTCCTGTTGTCAGTAAAGCCGAGTGTTGATCCTAACTTTACTGTTCAGGTTTACACAATGCAGCTAAATCCAGGAACTGCTGCTGCTGCTGTTCAGAAACCAGCCTCTAAGCCACAGAAGCATGACATTAAAGAGCAATTAGACCCCACTTTCTCATAAATGCACCCTTCTATGATAAATAAGACCCATCAGCCCACACAACAGGACTGAGGAGCTCTACTCAAGCTGTCATCAGATGTTTCATTCAGATGACGAAGGATGCAGTCACTTCTGGAATTCTGGCTTTTAATGAATCTTGTAATAAATCAGTCAAATCACAAGCGACCATTAATAACGTTCATGTTTATATGATTTATTTCAAAATGTATTTATAATATTTATGAAATTAAACTTCTAATTATAGCTCAAAAATAAAAAAGAACAGCCTATAAATCCTAAATTATTCTTCTAGCTAACGCCTAGTTGCCACATGCTTTTACTTACAGCTTACGAGAGTTCTGCTGTAACAAATAAAGACGAGATCTCTCTTCCATGGTAACGTAAACACACGTGCAGCAGGATTTTCACGCCAAACCTTTTGGTGTTCGCCAGAAGCCACAAAAATAAAGCCAAACCAGATGTTGGTGGCAGAACCAGACTCTGTTTCTAGGTCAGTAAGTCCTCGAAGCTTTCTAAACATCTGGAACTGCTGCTTTATGTCAGCTGTGGGTAGTTCACTGACACTTCAGGCTGGTGTGCTCCCTCCTAGATCCTCCTAGATGCATTTACCCAAAATGAATGAAAACACACAACTGGGGTTTTTACTGCAAAAACATTCAGCTGTACACACTCTATGGGACACAAGTACACAAAAACTGTCATTCAGCTCAGAGGTGTGAAAAAAAATCCATAATTAGGAGTCAAGACATTAATAATATGTTTTAATCTGGTGTAAAAGTCAGTAAATATTGTTTTAGTTGGCATTTCAGAACAATCCTGAGTCAGACTCGGTCTGGATGTAAAGATGCAATTAAAGGTGGAGGGGCTTCTGTTTCTGATCTAACTCATCATTTCAACTCCTTAACAGAAATGTACCACTTAGATTAGGTGATGAGCTCATTCCTCTGATCTTCTCTGACTTATCCTCAGAAGCTCTCTCTTATATGTGAACCCAGAATTCCTCTGGAACAGCTGTACTCTCACAACACGGTCAAATCCACACAGATTTTGTCTAGATAAACCTTCCTCTGCAATGCTGCTCATGCAAACTACCTTAAGAAGACATTTTATTGTGAGTAGCCATGTGAAGTTGTTATTAAAGAGACTAAAGTGATCCAGAACCAAATGAGGCCAGCAAATGGATCTTTACAAGCTTGGACATTCAAATCTGAATCAAATTAGATTCAGACTTTAAAGATATAAGAAGTCAAAGAGGGATTCTGATCTGTGAATGCTGCTGTCCAATCTGTAACTTAGTGGATTTCATCCTAACCCTAACACACGTCCAGAAATGTGGAGAAAAGCCGTTGCTCGCTGTAAAAACTGGCCTGTGTTAGATTTACGGCCTGTGTGCAGCCTGACTTCGCTGGCGCTGCATGAACAGCTGCTGTGTTCACAGTCTCTGTTGACAAAAACATTAACACGGCACCAAAGGTTTTCTATACAGCCTTCCTTCCTTCCTCAATTACCAAACCTGTCAGACGAATCAATACGACCAATCTGCTGCTCGCCTCAGCTCCTCAGCTGTTCAGGTTACATCTACACGTTCTGCAGACTAACCGAGCAAACCTGATTAGTATTTATTATTACAACTAAAGCGTTTTTGCTTCTCATCCAATCACAAACTCCTTGTTTCTCCCGATTTGGCAAAAAGCGACAAAACATAAACATTTAATGAAAGGACTGCATAAAATATGACCACAGCAACACACAGCTACCCGTTACTGCTGTCAAACTGGAGGCATGGGAGTGTGTGTGTGTCGAGTTGGCATGGTGGAAGTCCTTCACTGGTTCAGAGTTCAATTAACCCTGCCCACACACACACACATGCACACACACACTGAACATGCTACTAGACACGACACAACAGTCTAACAGTGTTTCCCAACAGAGGGGTGTTCACAGTTATCCAGCACAAGGCTGACTCAGTCCGACAGGGAAACGAGCTCTGAATCATCGGGGTAAGAAGTGTGTGTGTTTGTGTAAAGTCAGGAGATAAAAAGCACTGCCCTCCATGAGAGCATGCTATCTTTTTCCCCACTCACAAGCATATGCAGAGCCGCACAAACAAACACAAACAGGCCATTATCATTCCACTGCTTCATTGCTGCAGCATCAGTGTGAATCAGTCCACCGGTGACCTAACATTACCCAACACAGTGCGCAAGTCTGCAGAGAGCCATCTATCTTCTTCCTCCATCTTCCCTCACTCTTTGCCTTGCCTCTTCCTCCCCTCCAACCCCCGTTCTGACTTTTATCTGTCTCCATCTGTGTCCTTCTGCTCTCCTTTTCTGTTCTCCGCTCGATTTCTATCCCCCTCGTTTTCCTTCTCCTGAATTCTCACTCAGGCTTTATCATCTAACCCTAAATTTTTCAGTAAGACCGGCTCTCCCTCCCAGGGCCATCTATGCACCATGTTCCTCTCAAGCCCCTACATAAAAAAATTAAAAATCCTCAACCGCCTTGCTTGATTTTCTCTCTCTTCCTCTGTCTCAGTTTCTGCTGAGTGTAACTTACAGTGTAAAGTCCACTCCAGGAAGCCTAATATGCTGATGGCAGATAGCTGCAAACTAACGAGAGAGAAAAGCCCTAGCTGCACGCTAAATAACTGTGCTGCACAAGAGGGCATACAATAACTGAAAAAGGAAACTACAGAGTTTTTATTTATTCTACTGCTTAAAGAAAACACAGCAAGTAGTCATATTAGCCACAACATCTGTTATAATGATGACATGATTAGTTTACACGTAGCAATACATCAGGCACAATTAGAGTTCTTGCATTCATTTTTGGGTTTTCTAAAATGACCATCTGGAGCTTGGTTGACTCTAAAAGTTAATCAGGTGTAGATTTACACCCTATAAAGGCTTTCTGAGATGTGGTTCAGGACATATTTTTGCTAAACACACACATAAAAGCATTCAGAATAGACAGACGAGCTAAGATTACTGCAGGAATGATACAACATCTAAAATAAAATGCAGGAAAATGAAGGAATCGTCACAAGAAGAGCTGTAGGAGGGGAAGTGCTTTCATATCACTGCAATACAGGAAATACTGCAATGTTGTATATGTAAACACACCGAGTCAACAGAGAGTGGACTCACAGAAAGTCACTAAATATAGTGCAGGATAAAGTCAGAGCAGGTCAAATGACACGTTTTCATGTGGAGACGTCCTGCGTCTTTAAACAAAACATCATTTTGCTGATCCAGCTGAGCCAAAACCAAAAACATACTTTCATATTGGAATGCAGTAGAGTTGGGAAAGGAAAAATAGACTAAAAATAAACGTGGATGTTTATTTTAAGCGTGTGAAGCCAGGCTAAACTTTTAGCATGAAAAATGAAGTAATTTCACACAGAATAATGTGTAGATGTGATAAAGTTACTTCGGTTGATCTGAACTACATTGAGTCTTAACTAAATAACATTTTTTAGTCCATTTGCACACTCCTAATGAGGATCTTTAATCTTATGCTCCTGCGTGTGATGATACCCTGCTAAGGTACGTGCACTGCAGATCAGATGGCAGGGTATCGATCACCTGACCACACCTTGGAGGTATCACCATAGCAATCAACTCACTGTATGCAAGGTGTCTTGTTCCTGCAGACTGGGTGCTTGACTCAGTAATTCCTATCACTGATTAACCACAGAGGATTTCAATTCCCAGGGTTATTCTGTGGTGACACATGCAATGTGATCAGGTTTGACTGGTTGCAAAGCCTGCAAATGTCTAACTGTTTCAACTAGACTTAACTGTCATTGCTACATAACCAAAGTCTTCAGAGGGACAGGAGGGAAGGAATGAATGATGCATGGAGGTAATCCTGATTCTTTTCAGAAATGAGAAGGGTTATAGGTGAGTATGGCTGGCTAGTTTGCTAGCTAGCTCATTGCAACGGTTCATT
Organism: Aphyosemion australe; assembly: GCA_006937985.1. Lineage (NCBI taxonomy): Eukaryota > Metazoa > Chordata > Actinopteri > Cyprinodontiformes > Nothobranchiidae > Aphyosemion > Aphyosemion australe. The sequence continues at coordinate 1,121,537 of SSNS01000061.1, forward strand.
AGCTATTGTGTTGCAGCACAACTCAGCTGCTATGTGTCTGTGTCAGTCTGTAGTGATCCAGATTAGACCAGAGAAGATGCTGAAGGTATGGGACTGGGTTACTGGGATTCACTCCACACCGGATCCTTTTGGGGTCCTATAGGATAAACGTCCTGCCTTTAATCAAGAGCGTATGTTGTTGATTTGAGAGCATTAATTGTTGTTTTCATGCTCAGATCTTGTTCTGCTCTCTCTCAAAACACTGTTAACACTAAAAAAGGCTCTTCCTGCATTCCAATTTGTTTTACTTGCTCTCAAATGTCCCTCTCTGGAGTTTCAGTTCTTTCCTTGGCGCTCGAACATTTTCAATGTAGCTTCTTGTGGATTTTTCCTGTGCACTTGGATTGAAGCGAGATGATCCTGCCTAATGTCCTCCAGCCAATAGGAAGCCATACATGATGCTGACCAATGAAGTCGTCACTAGGGGTGTAACAGTATGTGTATTTTTATTCAAATTTTTGGGTACGGAACGTTTGGTACGGGACAGACACGGACATGTCACTGTGTTGAACACATTAGCGGTTAGCCATTAGCCAGAAACACAAGTGGCTGTGTCCAAATTCAGGGGTGGCATCCTTTGAAGGGTGCGACCTACCTAGTCGACGTAGGCTATTGTAGGTACCAGACACCGGGTCCTTCGTTGACTGGGAAGCCTGGAAGTGAACGGCTGTGTAATTGGATGGTCTTGCCACGGCAGAGATCCTGTCACCTAGCAACTGTGAAGACTCTAAACACAAGCAGCAATACAGGACCCACCAAACACGCTCCCTCTGTAAGACAATATTTTCTAGCCTTGTAACTGCCAACATGCTCAGATGAGATTTTTGTGGTTATTATAATTTAAATGTGACCACTAGCAAACCCCAGTGTGAACAGCCTATGGACACGAAAGGACCCACACTAAGAAGCTGTGATGTGCCAAGAAGCATGCTCGTGAGTAGCACACAGGTCAGAGTGTGTGTATCAATTCTAAAATGAATTTGAGTCGACAAAATCGTGACCAAGTGATGAAGGGAGGCCTGTTTCATCCATCGTTTACCTTTGATATTGCTGTTTACCACCTCCTCTAGCACAGACTGGTGTCTTGTTTCACATTTCGATGACAAAAAAGTGAGATAAAATGTTAGATGACCGATTGTTTAGAGAACGCTTTGAAAAACATCAGAAATGCATCTAATTTATGATAGACACATATCTAACACATGATAGAATAGCATACAAAGGATGTGTCATAGTTCTCGCCTTGCTGTTGCATATTGACATTTCATGTTTTAAACACATTTAGCAGTAATTATTTAATTGATGACAAAAGCACCACAATGCTGTGTGAGTGAGCAGATGGACATCTACAAATACAGCATCTGTAAAACTGGACATTGCAGCTTCACTTTTGTGCAAAATAATCTGATGGCAACATGTCCATCAAATGGACTGCAACCGTTTGTATTTACTCAGAAATATATCACAGAAACAGGGTAGAGCCGTTGGTAGAAGGTCAGTGGTTCGAATCCCAGCAGTGATCTTTTTGGTTCAGAGTTAGCATTTTCTCCCCATGCATGTGTGGGTTTCCTCCAGGTACTCCAGCTTCCTCCAACAGACCAAAAACACACCTCTTAGGTTAATTGGTGACTCTAAAGTGTCCTGAGGTGAAAGGAAGAGCCTTGTTGTCTGACTTGTCATCCAACTGCCGACCTGTCCCAGGTGTCCCCCGCCTCTCGCCCCATGACTGCCAGAGATAGACACCAGCTCCCAGTGACAAGCCGTTCAGTTAATAGTTGGATGAATACAGTAGAACAAAAATATTACAGCAAAATATACTTTTATCCAGCATGTTAGGTAAATCCCCGTCTTCAGAGTGCAACAGAATCTGACTGAGCTACAGCTAAATTCTGCATAAAGCCGTAAACTTTTGACCTTTCGATGTTTAGTTAACTCTTCTAATTCTAAGAGTAAGTCGCTTTAAAGGACATAAGCCCTTGTTCACAGAGCATCTTATAAAGCTAATATGACACACCCAAAGAAGCTGCACACACACACAAAATCCTTTTACTCGATCTATCTCCACCATGCCTCAAAGGCAAGGTTACACAACAGTGATCGTCTTCCTAATGTGAGTGCTCTGAAGATGTTTGTCACTCTGCCACTTGTTGACCTTTTCAGTTCCAACCCGTCCATCCATTTATTCTGTGTCCTAATGTTGACAAACACATCCTAAACGCAGCTCTATCAGAATGTGCCCGTTTGTGTGTGTGTGTGTGTGTGTGTGTGTGTGTGTGTGTGTGTGTGTGTGTGTGTGTGTGTGTGTGTGTGTGTGGGTCTGGGGTCCAGATGGTTTTGCAGACAGAGAGCTGGCGCTGAATTGTCACAAAACAGAATAAATGCAAAAGTGAATCAAACATTCACATTCTGTAATTATTCAATGCAATTAAGTATTTTTTTCATTTGAAATGTTTAAAATAATCAAAACCAATCTAAGATCGGTCAAGCAGGAGAATACATTTTTATTATAGCTGCATAAAAAAGAGACATGCAGAAAATTTTCCCTTCAATAAAGCTAAATGTGACACTTGATAAATGACAACTTCAACATTTTATAGATTAGCGAAACAATCAAAGGTACATTTAAGTTGGCAGTGTCATAAAACATTTGCATCTCTGTGGGGTCGGATCATTCTGGCGTGCCTTTTTCCATGTTCAGCGTCTTCTTTCTGCAGCAACTTATGCAAATCTAAACTGTCATGTCCAGGTCACATCAACCAAGCTGCAGACTTCCTTCTAAAGCCCGTGGCACCATGCAGCTTTACGCAACAGCTGACCAGGCTATTATAAGAAACGTAAACAATAAATCTGAGAGACAAAAACATGCTGACAAGTTATGATCAAATCTGTAAAACTACTGGCAGATGGCTCTCTGAGGAAACCCACAGCACGGGTCATGTGAGACGCAGAGGGCAGCAGTGCATGCATGAGCACAACTCTTTGTTACCTGCTGTAGGAGGAAGCTGCGTTATTCTTAATTACAAACTACTGTTAGACACACAAAAGAGGCAGGATCAAGCGAGCTAGGAGGTCAAATCTAAAATCCTCACCTCACCTTATACATTTAAATTCTCTCCACAGATGAGCTTTCATCCCGTATCTGTCTCTTTACTCCACCGTTGTGTCCTCGGTCATGTCTCTGTCCTCCATATTACAGTAAAGTCCACTCTAGGAGACCCAACACAGCGCCACTCTCCTCTGTGCCCAACTGCCCGTGAAAATTGTGTCTGATATCGCTGGTGCCCGTTTGCTTTCGCCTATCTGTGTGTCCACTGCAGTGTGTTAAAAGCGTGCCAGTCTGGGACTTGGCCCAAGGTTTCTGGACGGCAGCAGCTCTTTCTGATTATAGCCGACACACAGCATCACTAACTACCTGAGTCATCCAGTCTGCCAGCTTCCTCGCCCTCCAGCACCCGTCAAATCAAGCTCTTTCTGCTCGGAAATACAAATGTTGTTCGGGGTACACATTTTTATGGCTTCCAAAGCTTCTGGTCCCACATGTTTCCGATTTAGCAAGAGAGACGTGAAGACACATGTTCCTAATCCGAATCATCTAAACAACCATGAGAAAAAATAAAATCACTTGCTCACTTTGATCTTTGTAAGTCTGCATCAGAGGGTCTAATTAGGCCTAAATTGGGGCGAATTATTAAAGCGTGCATAAATCAAACAAACCTCAATGAATGTGGTTGTCATGTCTCCATAAATGTTCTCCTTTAGTTGCAGCAGGCCATGGTTTGGGCTCATGATCACGATGCTTATAACCATTTATTTTGTTATGTTTCATCCACAACTGGACAAAACAGTAAAGAACAATGCTGTTCAGTAGCATTATGCACTGAGATGCGTCATGATGTGTTGCTGCTGCCGCTGGTTGAGCTAATGTTGACGCGTGTTGACACTCTTGCAGTGTAAGCTCTGTCCTCTATGTGTGTGTGTGTGTGTGTGTGTTCTGTCATATAGGAGATGCTACAGCCATAGCAGAGGAGGAGGAGTTGATAACAGGATTATGGTGATGTGGATGCTCTGCTGTAGTGGACATCTGAAAACGCTGAAGCAAAGATGTGAAACAATGGGCCACTGCGTTCCGCCTGGCTACCATCTCACTGCTGTGACTCGAACAATAGAAGAAATCAGCTTGTAGGACACACAGACAAGAACAGACAGAGACATAAAGAGGAGACAAAACAACAAGGCGTTGAGGGTGATGGAATGAGACAGAGAGAGAGAGGGAAGAAAATTTCACAGGCCAACCAAAAATCAGACCGAGATGTGAGGGGATGAGATGACAGGGCATCAGGGGAGAGGGGAGGAAGAAGCTGAGATGTTACCTTTCAGGGGACGAGGATTTCTCCGAGTTCACGGACATGAGCGGTGCCTGTTAGCCGCTCTCTGGCCGATGGACCACAGGAAGCGGCGAAATGGAAGAAAAAGCTGCTTTCTCCTGTGTATTTTTAACTCCTCTCTCCCTATGACTGCTTTGTTTTCAAGTACAGGAGAGGAGAGGGTTACTGACTCCCCTCCTTCTCCTCCTCTTCGTCCTTTCCTCTCCCCCTCTCCTCCCTGTCTCTCCTGCTTAGAGAAGAAAAGGATGGAGGACAAGGCTCCACGACGGATCACAAAAAAGCAGCAGCAGAGCTGAGTGGGTCTGGGTCTGCCTCTGTTGATGTGTGAGCTGATAGCAAGAGCAGCAATGTCAGTCAGGCGCCCCTCCTCATGCTTCAGCCTCCTTCCTCCCTCCCTTTCCTTCCTCCCTTCTCCTCCTTCACCTTGCCTCTCCCTCACTCCCCCCTGCTTTCACTGATGCTCCTTCTTTTCTCCCTCTTCCCTTCGTCTCCTTTCTCCTTGGTGTTGCTGGTTGACGAGGCCAAAGAAATAACTTGCCAGCTTCCAATCCACAGCTGTCTGCCTCCCCGTCTATGCGTCTCACCCTTCCTTGTCTCTCCTGTCTAGCTGGCTCTGTCAGGCCTTGTGCAGCTCTGCACAACAACAGAGCCCAGAGCGAGCTGGAGTGTTCCACTCTCAGCGCATGAAGAGGGGTGTCGGCCGGCCACACAGCCAGGAAAACTGATACGCTTCTCTTGAAGGCACACACTCCTACCCCATCCTTTTCGGTTTTGATCTAGTCCCTACCATTTTTGCTCACTTTCTTTCCCAGTTGCCTTATTACGACATCCTGTTTCTCAGGGCAACGCTACACACAATCCCCTCCCCACTTTCTGGTTCTCTCTTATCTGGCATCCTCTCCTTTTCTCTGAGCCTCATTTCAACCTCTGCCTGTTTAGCGTTTGTGCACATACATACACACAGGGCAGATGGGTTCGTTTCTACATGACTTGGCTCACAGAGAGGGAGCCAGAGGGCTTGCAGTGATGAGAGGGGGTCTCTGTCTGTCAGTCTGACCTCAATATTGTTGCGTAGAGGTATGTGCACTCTCATAGACGCATGTGCAGGGTGGGGGTTGAAAAGGCATCATGGGGTTAATGGGAAGAGTGTAAAGAGGAATGAAAAACAAAAGCATATTCAGACTCTTTCTGTATGAGTTTGACAAGCAAAGGAAAACAACAAATGTCGATAACAGAAAGAGAATTACTGATGGGAGGATTTTATAGCTACATGACCTAATTGTTGAGTGGACAGTCATGACATGCTGCAGATATCCACTGTGACAACATCATGACCTTTGTCGATTGTCTGACCTTTCCTAAAGAGGGTGACAGCTTCAGTTTGTAATGGGATTGAGGGGCATAGTGGTAGCACTTTTGCTTTGCAGGGAGAGGGTTGCTGGTCAGAATCCTGTCTGTGCCAAGTTAACATGTTCCTCCATGTACACTACTGTGCAAAGGTTTTAGGCAGGTGTGGAAAAATGCTGTAAACAAAAAATACTTTCAAAAATGAAAGTGTTCATTATTTATTTTCATCAATCAACAAAAAGCAGTGAATGAACAAAATAGAAATCTAAATTATATCAATACTTGGTGTGATCACCCTCTGCCTTCAAACCAGCATCAGATCCTCTAGCTACACTTGAACACGGCTGTTGAAGGAACTGGGCTGGTAGGTTGCTCCAGACATGTTGGAGAACTAACCACAGATCTTCTGTGGATGTAGGCTTCCTCACATCCTTCTGCCTCTTCATGTATGATGTTGAGACAAGGGCTCTGTGGGGGCCAGACCATCACTTCCAGGACTTCTTGTTCCTCTTTACACTGAAGATAGTTCTGGATGACTTTGGCTGCATGTTTGGGGTCACTCACTTTACATTTTGTAAAATGATCAAAATAAACAATTGTCATTTGCATTTCTGACAATATTCTTTGTTTACCGCATTTTTGTCACACCAGCCTAAAACCTTTGCACAGTGTGGGTATTCTTATGGGGACTCTAAACTGTGCTTAAGTGAGTGAGTGGTGGTTATTTGTCTCTGTGATGGACTGGCACCCTGTCCAGGGTGACCCCCGCCTCTCTTATGACCACTGGAGATGGGCGTGAGCTCCCACAACCCTAGTGAGGATCATGGATGGATGGATGGATGGATGGATGGATGGATGGATGGATGGATGGATGGATGGATGGATGGATGGATGGATGGATGGATGGATGGATGGATGGATGGATGGATGGATGGATGGATGGAGTTGATCCGCCACATTCCATGCCAGACATTTAAACCTAGACGTTGAGAACTGATGACCACTTGGTCAAATCTTGAAAATAACATTATGAAAAATTCCACACAATATTAAATCTATAACAACATTTTTCAGTGATTTCCTCAAATAATAAAATTACATATTACCACCAGAGTTCTTTTTCTCAAAAATTGTCTCCTTGAGCCATAAAACAATCCAAGAAACTAGATTTTAGTCTTTTTGTACCGTATATAGGTGTCTGAAAACTACGCTGCAGCAGGCAGAAGTCACTTAGCCGACAGATGAAAAGAGACAGAAAGAAAGCAGGAACAAAGAGCCGTTCTTTTACTCTGTTTCTATACAGTTCCACTTTCCCACATAAAAGGACATTAGGCACACATGTCTCTGAGCCAAACTATTGTCCTCATTCTGTGTGGATGTGGGCCAGTGGGAGGGGAGTACGCTCTCAGTCTGCATCCAGACGGCAGGAAAACTATTGAGCTGATATGAAGGGGTGCGTTCACATTTGTATCCAGTTATTCCCATACACAGGTGGGGGAGGAGATTAGAAGGCATCCCAGAGCTAACTGGATATAATATAGGAAACAAATAAACCATTTATCAGTAAAAGGAAAAGATCCTTTCTGTTTTGTTTGAAATATTTTGCATCGGCAAGAATCTCACACCACAACCAGAAATCCATGGCCAAAGCATCTATTGTATTACTGAAGTGTGTTGTTTTGTTGTTATGTAATTTAGATAAATATTATTTTATTGGTGACCATGATGAGCAGAAACATCTTGTCTTTGTAAATATTGTAATCAGTTGCTTCCTCAGGGGGTGAAATGCTATGAATCATGGTTGATGACAGTTAATCCCCAAAATGTTCATCAGTAATTTTATTTTTTCTCCTTCACCAGACTTTAGGCTCTGTGTTTCACCTTAAAGACATCTGTACCCAGATCATTATTTAACCTCGGCTTTTAAACTCAACTATTGATTCTTGCTCCATTTACGAAACGAAGGAGCTAAAGGAGAATGAGAAGGAGGGAGAGGGAAGGATGATGACTTTCATGAGCAGATATATTTTGGGAGGTGGCATCGAGGCTGCCGGGAGCTATCTTTAAGCGGCCTAGTTCTCCTCACCGCCTGGTGGATGCAGGGGGAGAGAAGGGGTTGATGAAGGCAAACACCCACCGACAGACCAGAGGACCTGCTGCAATGTATTTGTGAGCATAAATTTACCCAAATGCATAAATGTTATTGCTGGGCGTGTTGTGAACTGCACACTTGTGCACTATGTTGTATGTAAGTGTTAAAAAATAAACAAATGCTCATGCATCAGCAGAGACCGTGCTCTGTATGTCAGAAAACCTGCAGAGGCTACATCGCCCCCATGTGGACACGCAGTCGTATGAACACAGAGAGTTCTGTCCTATTTATTCTCTACCAGTTGATGTGTTTATATTGTAGATATTCTGCCTCAGGTGCACCACAGAAGTTCATTTGTTCTGTTTCTGGAGAATTTTGTCTCAAGGGGAAAATCAACCTGCACCATATGATCAATGGGCAGTCAGTAAGTCAACACACACGGTAGGAAAAATAAATCTACAAGTATTCTGTTGTAGAGCCATTTGCATCATGCTGGAAGAAATTAGTATTTTTGAAAAAACTTTATTTAAATCCCAAATTAACAATTTAAAACATTAGAGCTGATAAAATTCATTGTTTTGTCTCCAAGAGGGTTCTTTTCCCTTCAACATTTCAGACTATAAAAATCAAAAAGAAACAGGAAGCTGCTGTTTAGCACTAAGTAGTGAAATGAATTGGCTAGTCAGAGGGCACAACTGTGCATCTCTCTGTCTTCAGTGTCTTAACAAAACACCCTGACCTATAACTACAGAGATTTTAATGTAAACAGGTTATTGTGTGTTCAGAGATGTGAGGAGGACTAAAGCTATTTTCAACCAGCCAGATGTCAGGTTAATTAAACAAAACACATTTAAAGCATGAAGTATTCAAGTTTCAAAGTGATGAAAAAGCAGTTCTATCAAGCTTAGTTGTTATGTATTTAGTTACTGACTTGTAGCAGCCACAGCAATGAGGAGCAACAACAACAAATCAAACTCGTCCATTAAAATCATTCACTACCAATGACAGGTCAGACCGCCATCTTGATCATAAGTTTGGATCTTACATTAACGCCTTTATATATGTAATGAAAAGAAAAAGGTGGAAAGCTCCCCTCCATGCACGCACAAACACAGAGCACGGCATTGTGGGTGGTCAGAGTTGAGTGGTCGTAATTCATCCAAACATACACAAGTAAGCACCTAGCAGCTTCTGTGCTTCATTACCCTGGGGAGCACACTGAAGAGCAATATGTTTGAATGGGTACATTCTGCTAGTGTGTGTGTGTGTGTGTGTGTGTGTGTGTGCGTGCGTGCGTGCGTGCGTGCGTGCGTGCGTGCGTGCGTGCGTGCGTGCGTGTGTGTGTAAGCTCATTAACTAAGTGGTGTGTGTTTAATTGATGGATGAGTGACTGCCTCCCTCTCTTCCTGCCCTCTGACCTCAGCTTCCCCACCCTGACATGTTTAAATGGATCAGAAGTGGCCAACATTTTACACAAAGTTCCCCAAGAAAATGGACGGCCTCGTGAATTTTTAATGTCGCTTCACCTCTCTAATGGAGAAAAAGGCTGCACCAATAACACACTTAGAACATTAAGGGGATGATGGTGAAGGATATTATAGAATACTTGACTTAGCATCTCTGGAAAATGTGATTTTCTACAATTATATTTAGTATCATGTGATTTATGTGTGGCTACATAGCACTGCACTGAAAGGAAACTTACTCAGACAAGCAAAACTGTCAAAACTGAAAGGCCTTAAAGGTACTGTCTGAGATTTTTTTCTGGAATTTTTTTCCAAATTGCTTAGAATTCTCTTCACATACTGATGGCAACCAATAGCATAAGTGTTTTGTCAAAATAACGAAAAGTTTTAATCATCTCTGAAACGTACAATTCTGGAAAAACTTCATCCAATCATGTTCTGGTCCCCCTTCCAAATGATTGGATCACAACCCATCCATCAACAATCATTGAGTTATTTTACATGTTTACTGTTTAGAGTTAAACAGCCTGGTTGTGACCATAACAACACCTCACGCTATACATGCTAGCATACTAAATTGGGGGTGTCACAAAGTGATTAGGAGGGGGTTCGGTTCAGTTCAGAGTTGGTTCTTGAAATTTGGACCATAGCAGCTCAGCTGACCTTTGTGTCTGCTTGTGCGGGCCTGTGTCACAAGCCGGTGTTCTACCATTTTCGGTAACCATCAGATTCTGTGACTCTATGGGGGAGCCTGAAGAATGGCATGGGACCTTTGAATTGTTTTTTGGTTTTATTTTTATTTTTTTATTATTAAATGTAGCTTGCTTGAAAGGCTTTTTGCAAAAAGGAAAACACTTTTAAGTTGATTTTTGGCACCAATCTTCTGGATTAAGATCCAACAACTGGTTTAATAACAAATGAGTACAAGAAAAGAGTGTTCAGAAACAAAAAATATTTAAAATAAGTATGTTTGGTTGAAGCTAAAGTATTTAGTTATTAACAAAAGAAAAGGCTGCCACAAAGAAGCTTTTCAAATGTGCAGAAGCTGGGACATGTCCACCCTCTACTGGATGAAATAAAATTGTCACCCTTGACATTCAAACTTCCCACTGCATTAAAGGCATTCATAAAAGAGGAATACGAGACACCAGGGAGAGCAAAAGAGCAGCACGTTGGGAGGTCATCCCAGGATAAAGCAGAAGATGTTTTTTTTCTGTTGGTAAGCATGAGGGGAGGGGTGGAGAACAGGGCCACAACAATAACTACCCTGTGTTTCAGATCAGTGATAACAACCCTACAGCAGGGAGAGGGGGCAGGACTGAGGTCAGCCTGCATGATGTCAACACCATGAATGCAATAATTTATCTAACAGAGCAGCAGCTTTAATTTCACTGAAATAGCCTGAGATTAGTGCAAACGCCACAGTTATGCAGTGACTACAGTCCTCAAGTTACAAAGCTAAACTGCAGTCACTTAAACATGGCTGCCAAAACACAAAAATACAACCGACCTGGTCAGAATTTGTCACAAAAGTCCCATGCTAAAGTCAAATGTAAAAAATGGGAATAGTTGAAACTAATTTAATTAACTTATGACAGAAATTAATCATTTTAGCTTGACTATGTTGTAGATTTGAAGAGACGCAGATAAATACGGACAGACAGATCATGGTGGCTACACGAGCAATGGTGCAAAGATTTTAAAAGAAACCGATGCAAACAAAAACTGTGGTTCAAACATTTACATCAGCCATCACTGATTCTGCTTTCTGGTCTCAGTCTGCACACGACACATTATCTGTAATTATTGGTGAGCCAGAGGAAAAAATGTTTAAAAATGTGCTGCTCTGTAAACCGCTGAACCACACTGCTGACATGAGCGTCATATTGATATCCCATCACCACGGGCTTCTGCAGCTTCTGCAGCTTGAACTAAACCCACCTTTTTCCTGGAGATTTCTCTACTTTTTGTTATTAGACCCATTTGTAAACTATGAGGAACATCTGGATGCAGGATCCTCAGTGTTTAAGAGTCTTTTCACAATTCCATTAAAATTATTCCACCAACATTTAGAAACATCAGAATATATAAAAGCTGAGCATCAGTCACAATGAGCTGAAATCTCAAAATGCTAAATCTTTAAGGTTTTGATGTTGCCAAATCAGCCCATGTTCTCTTGTCTATTAAATTTTACTTAAAAGCAGATTATTTATGTAAACTACATTAATTCAATCTATACAAGAACGTACACGATGCATTTAAAAGTAAAAGATAATCTAGTTACAATGAAAAACAGAAGAGAAAATCTTTGTAAGCAGAAAGCAGCGATCCTCGCCCTCAGTCAGCCAGGAGGTGGTGGTAGAGGGTGATCCACTGGGTTTCTGTGATAAGCTCCTGTCCTCACAGAATTACAAACCCTATTAATGTCTCTCCTTCGTCCATCCATCCATAATGACCCACTAGCCTGCCATCACAGAACTGGATTGCCCTTCACGAGCATTACACGAGAGGAACAAATCCACGCTTCTTGTTTGTCATTGAATAAATCCTATTTGGGCCACACACACGCAAACCATGAGAATCTCCTTTAAACTTGCTCTTACTTCTCATTTGTTCTGATCGACTGTTCGCTTTGATTGTGCTGAAAAAGCAGCCTAACAATTAAGCTCCGTCAGACAAACACCCGAAACGTAAAAGGGAACAAAATCCACCCGATTGCCCTAAAAGCATGTGAGTAGATGAGATGCATTTCATTTAGTAACAGATTAGAGAACTGGCTGGGATGACAAGTCATCACTATTAAAAAGGACAGGCAGCAGCACATCCTGCAAGCCTCGCTGCAAAGCTGTGGGAGAAACTCATTTAAACCGCAAGCTTCATTCTTGTTCTTTAAATGGAAGGAATACTAGAGTGGCCTACTTCAATATTCAATTAGTTTATCAGGCAGCAATAATACGGGCACTGTGGCCACCAGGAGAAACCCTTCCTATTCAGACATGCAGAGGAAGTGGCTAATGTCTTCCTACAAGTCCGTCTGCAACAATCAGAGAACAGCCTGACCAATCGCTTTGGCACTGGGAGTCTGAGCTCATCCGTTTCAGATATGTTTCATAGAATAAAAGTTCATGAGGCAAAAATGGTCAAATAAAAACTTCCTGGGTTTCGCTCATTACTTAATGTCTGTAAAATGTTTTCGCCTGTGTGCGTGCGTACCATAATCCTAGTTATTTACCATCCATGTACTGATTGATTATTAGTGATGCAGCTGACTGTGGGGGTCTGTACGTGTAAAACATCACGCTGCAGGCTGGAGTCAGACGAGTTTCACCTCACAACCCCGACAGGACAGCTAGAGGCTGCAGAGGGCTCGGTTGAGATCAAGACAATGAACTCAAAAACAAAACGTGACTCCCGTCCCACTTTCACTTAGCTGAGATTATGCAGTCGTTTCTTGTCCTTCAGGTCTGACTTGTAATGACACGTTTAATGGAAAATAAAAATACAAACCAAGCAACTGGTTTTTATGTGACAAGCATTTTGAGCTTCTTTGTGCTCTCCACTCATGTTTTCAATGCAGCAGCATTTTTTCTGGATGCAGCAGCTCAGTAGTCCATCGTTTTCCTCATCCAGTCTCCAGTAGCATCCTGAGATTCTCTGATGATCCAAACACAGAAACTCTCCTTTTCACCTTCCTTCTTGCTCACTCCTTTTATCTTTTACTCCAGCATTCAGAATGCCTCTAACATTTTCTCTCCCTTTCTTCATGCAGCTCACAAGCTCAGCTTCCAGCGCCCGCCACCGGCTTCATCCAGAAAAGCTGCAGTATCGACGGGGGAAGCATTATTGGCTGAGACCTACAAATCTGTTTGCCAAAGATCAAATCTCTGAGCTCTTCTTTATCTACACAACACATACAACTCATCAGCCCAGCATGGTCACACCCAGGACATCTGGAGAACAAAACCCACACAGAAATATCCACAGATCCCAATGCCGGCCTCCTGCTTTCCCCATGGAGTTGTGTTTAATAACCGTTCTTTTGTTTCAGGACACTGACATCAGTAACAATACTTCATTACAGGCTAGTCTTACATAAGAATAATAAATAATGCATCTTTTTCCCAAAGTGAAGTAGAAGATTTAAACCCTGTCCACTAACTAGGAGGTGGGGTTTCAGTCAAGTTCGGTAAACTAATAAAACATAAGAAAAGACACATTTGAGGGTTGATCATGTTGAAGGGTTAAAAAGGAGTAAACATCAGGAGACAGTTTTTTTAGACATAATCTTCATGATCATGGTTACGGTAATAATAATAATTATAGTATTGAATATATTTTTCTGTTTAAAACTAAGATTTCTATAAAAAAACAGAGGGGGACAGTTATTGTGCCAGCGAGTCTCACCATCAGTGATGATGATGAAGAGGAGGAAGATGACACTGAGGCAGATCCTCAAATACATCAAATATTCTAATAATCTATATTTGATCAGAAATGTCATTTAAAGTTTTATAACTTCCAAAAAAAATCTGCAGTAATCTGTTTTTATAAAAGTTTACTGTATCGTTTAATAATTGTGATATATTCAGTATTATTCTACAGTGATATAATGTTCTAAAATTAGCTAGATTATTCTAAAGTGTCTTATAATTATCTATATTATTAAAAAATAATGTTTGTTTTAACTTGTTGATGTTTTTATTTTGGATTTCTTTTACCAGAACAGGGCCAGCGTCCATATTTGAGCACATATTTGAGTTTTCTCTGATTTTCTCCATGAAAATAAATATTTTTGACAATTCTAACAACAGAAAAATACTTTTGTTATAAACCATAATAACACACTGGGGTTGAAATTTACTTCAATGATTGCCCTATAAAGGGTTAATCCGCACTTCGCCCAAGTCCGCATCGATACAGACTTCGGGCAAGGCTATTGCCCACAATCCATTGCTGCGTGGGAAGTTTGAGAAAAAGGCGGAGCAATGGCTCAAGTGCCTTTTCTGAAAATATGTATTTTCAAATGAAAGAAGATCATTTTAAGACGATTAATGAATTTATTCATGCTCTGAATGTTTTAGACTAAGATTTAATGTGGACAGCAATGAATGTAACTTTTGTTTGTTTGAAAGTTGTTAATAAAGTTTTTTTTTAAAGTAGCACAAACAGCGACCTGCATCCCAGCATGCATCAATGCTCCCTGTCCCAATTCAGCAGACTTGTGTACGCACTCGAAGCCTTACTGCACACCTCCTCTATGTGCACTTCACAGAAGGGCGTAGGGCGCTGTGCGAGTATTGGGATTGGGCCTATGTATGACTTGGATCAAAAACAGGCTTCGTTATTTTCAGTAGTAACCAACACATCCTTTATTTCCAAACATCAACGGTCCTGAAAAACACCATATGTTCACACTGACCACACTGACCTCCACTCAGCTGTAGTCAGCTCGCAGGGGCAGCAGCCTAAGCTGAGAGGCCCAGACATCCCTCTCCCCAGCCACCTGGGCCAGCTCCTCCAGGGGAATCCTAAGGCGTTCCCAAGCCACCCGAGAACAATAGACCCTCCAATGTCTCATTAGCCTAGAAATCTAGACAAACAGTAGCTGAAGCAAATATATTTTGCTCTGCATGTTGGTCTAGATGCGCTCCATTAAAGCCTCAGCAGGTCAGACCAGTCTGGTGGCTTGCCAATCACAGCGCTCTATTGATTTGATGGGCGGGATGATGCGACAAAGCGAAAAAACAAAGATGGCGACAGCATCAATTTTGGATTATTTAGACTTGTGCTTTTCTTGGAGTCAAGAGCAGATAGAGGTACTTAATTTAATTTAGAAAAAATAATGTATTTGTGTCTTCTTCAACGGTGTATGGAGGCCTGGGCTCAAGGTTCCCAGTGGGACGTGCCCAGAAAACCTTACCAGGGAGGCGTCCATGAGGCATTCTAACTAGATGCCCGAGCCACCTCAACTGGCTCCTCTCGATGTGGAGGAGCAGCAGATCTACTCTGAGCCCCTCCCAGGTGACCGAGCTTCTCACCCTATCTCTAAGGGAGAGCCCAGACACCCTGTGGAAAAAACTCATTTCGGCTGCTTGTATCCATGATCTCATTCGTTCGGTCACTACCCAAAACTCGTGGCCATTGATGAGGGTAGGAACGCAGATTGACCAGTGAATTAAGATCCTCACCTTCCGGCTCAGCTCTCTCTTTTCCACATTTATCTAAATTTTCACTTAATAAACACTTAAATTTAAGTTATTGTCCAATTACCAGAAAAAATAAGGTAATTTCCCTCCTTAAACTTCATCGTAAATGGTTCTTATCTGGTCAGGTCAAGGACAGAAAAAATAACTAATTGATCAGGACATCCGGAACACAAGCGTAACTGCAAACTGTTCTTTGAATACAAATAAAGGTAGAGCAGAGACCTTAAAACCACATCAGTAAAACTTGATCTATGGTTTACATGGTCAAGAAAGAATTTTAGACATTTTGAGTCAACAGCGTGATGTGGCAGAATGAAAGGACGCTGCACCATTTCAAAAACATGCCGACTAGATGAAACAAACAAGTTACCAGTTCAAACATCTTACCTGCCTCAAATACTGCAAGACAATTCTTAGATATGTATGTTTTAAATGTTTATATATGTTTATTTTGAAAGGTAATGTAATGTTCTTTTGCACATTATGAATCACAAACTTGTCTGAACCTCCACAGGGTTCCAGCTGGTTTTTATCCTCAATCAAAGACTACAGACAGATAACAGCTTGAAAAAAAAGATGAGATAAATCCATGCAGTTCACTCAGCACTGTGTGGGAACATGAATCATGTCGGAGTCAGTTCATGCAAGAAGGCATGCTGAAATACACCGCCTGGCCAAAAAAAAGTCCCCACCTGGATTTAACTAAGCAAATAGGTAGGAGCTTATTTTGGTGGCGACTTGACCAATTCTAACATACCTGTGACCATGACAGCCACTGTGATTTGACAGATATATAGCCTAATGTTTAGACTCACAGATGCTGTCTAGAAAGGTTATGATGAATAAATGTCAATATACTGGTGTAACTTTATGAGTAACTGACACTTATAACCCCAGCAAGCCTTGGAATGCTAATCCAGATCTACTGAATAAACAAATTCTCATTCTCTAATGAGAAAAACTGATTTTTCAATCTGCAAATCAACAGCTGGCGATGGGAATCAACTAATCCCCAATGATAAAGAGGCTACCAACTAAAGATCAAGGATGGATTTTGTTTTGCTGTCGTTACACTGGTGCCAACTCTGATCAGCCAAACTTTTGCGTCATGGCTATGCCGGTAAAGGACACGCTCTGGAGTTATTACAACAGGTCTACGAGAGTCATCCACCAAGCGTTTCTATGGCAACAAACAAAACAATGGTTATAATGAGTTATTAAAATCAGGTTACAATTGAAACATACATAGACCATTTTAATATAGGTGGGGATGAAAACATCAGAAAATCTGAGCCACGACAAAATAGCTACTGCACAAGAGGAGTAGCACACAAAAATAAGCTTAAATATGAAAGAGTAGGACACAGATTTTATTTCCAGCCCTAATTACATTCTTTATTCTGGTTTTATTGTCCACTGGACAGCACTGTTCTGTAATCAGCAAATCTGTTTATCTGTTTTTGGCGTTTTGTTTTTGCAGACCTCTGTTGCAGATCTAGCTTCATATTAGATTATGTGGGCCTCCTACCACTAACAAGATGCATCAACGTGCATTTTTGTTTCATTATTACATCTATTACATCACTCAAAATAATGAAGTAATCAGAAAATTCAAGGATTGATAGCTATTTATATAATAATCAAGTAAATTCCATCCATTCATTAACTGAACCACTTATTCCTCAGCAGGTTGTGGGGAGCTGGTGTGTCTCTATTCTTCAATCAGCCTGACATGTATGTTTTTTATCTATGGGAGGAAACCAGAGTACCTGGATTATATTGACCTATGCATGGGGAGAACAGGCTAATGCCACGCAGAAACGTTGTACAGGCAGGATTCGTACCAGCAACCTTCTGCACAGCAAGGCCACAGTGCTACCAACTGTGCCACGATGCAACCTAATCAAGCAACTTTAAATAGAAAAGATTGAATTTTTAAATTTAAAGAGGAAAAGGCAATTGTAGTTGTCTTTCTTTGATTAAGACAATTCATTTGATACACCGGCAGAGGAGTTAAAGTGACAATGTGTAGTTTTTACCATTAATCTCTGGAAATATCCATCGAAATGTTGTTGAAAATGAGTGAAATGATGCCAGGTTGTTGAAAAGACTGGCAGCTTCATAACATATAACCATAAAAATCGGGTCTAAAATACATGGGAGCGGGTCTAAGGCCCAATCCCAATACTTGCACTTGTACCCTTGCGCCCTTCAATTGCGCGTTCCCGGCCAGGGGTGTGAGTTCGTAGGGTGTCCCGATTCTCAAGTGCGGAAGTTGACAGCGCCCCTTTTGCACCCTTTATCCGCACTTCACCCAAGTCCGCATCGCTGCGGACTTGGGTGAAGTGTATTACCCACAATCCATTGCTGCGTGGGAATTTTGTGAAGAGGGTGGAGCAATGGGTCAAGTGCCTTTTCTGAAAACATGTATTTTCAGGTGAAAGAAGTTCATTTTAAGACGATTAATGATATTTATTCATGCTCTGAATGTTTTAGACTAAGATATAAATGTGGACAGCAATTAATTTAGTCAAACAATTGTTTGTTTGTGTGTTTGAAAGCTAATAAATAATAAAGATTTTTAAAAAAGCACAAACAACGACCGGCATCCTAGCATGCATCGCAGTCTATGACGTAATGCTCACTGTTCCAATTCGGCAATTATTTGCACACTTGTGTACTACGCACTCGAAGCCTTACTGCGCAATTCCTCTACGCACACTTTACAGAAGGGTGTAGGGCGCAGTGCGAGTATTGAAATTGGGCCCATGTCTCTGGGCAACGCCATATTAGACGCCATGTTTCCTTCTACGGGAGCCCGTGAGGACAAAATGCATTTGCAAACGGTTACATTCATAAACGTTGTTGTTTTACACATTTACCTCTTCACTCATTGGCAGTGATGAAGGGAGTCTGATGTGCTTGTCATTTTGCTGGAGGTTGCACTCCCTGGGACTTTTGACCCTAATGGCCATGCGTTGGTAAGGTCTTACTTGAACACAAAAATACTGCTTGCTTGCAATGATTTAGGTATGTACTGCCCCCTATCGACAGGAAAAATACACACAGTCACTTTAAGTGTCCACCCTGGAATCTGAGGGTTGCAGGTTCAAGCCCCGCTCAGACTGTCACTGTCGTCATGTCCGTAGCCAAGGCGCTTAACCCATATTGCCTGCTGGTGGTGGTTGGAAGGACCGGTGGCACCAGTGTACATCAGCCTCGCCTCTGTCGGGCCACAAAGTAGCTCATCACCACCAGCGTGTGAATGTGTGTGTGAATGGGTAAATGAGGGTTCTGGGGGGTTCTAGAACTATAGAGGGTACCATATCAAATACAGGCCATTTACCATTTAGATGATAAAAAATTAAAAAGGAATAATTTGCTATAGCCCTGGTCTAGGAAATGCTACTCAAATAGTAGTCCTGATCACTTTTTTAAAGCCTTCTATTTTACAGGAAACTTGTTGATATTGATTATCAGTACCTCGTTTTCGGCGTAGACTACAGCATCTCTGTATTTGTCCCACAGACTGACTCAAGCATGCACTCAAAACCAGATGACATTAAACAGTGAGGTCAGATGACTTTATTCAGGCAGTAACCTGGATTATAAAACACAAAATCACCTGCTCCCATTCCAAATGCTAGATGATGAAAACTAAAAAGAATTTGGTATGAACTTTCCTTTTGGCAAGAATCAATATGGAGTATCTCCACCTACGGATGTTGTTCAGAGTTTTATGCACATTCACAACACTGCATTATGTCAGTGGGTAAATCCAACAAATAATATCTGTGGTCAGCACAGTGAAAGCAGAACGAAGGACTGGAGCTTCACTAATAAACAGTAGATGTGTTTATTGAGTTAAATGTGCAACAAATTAGTCGACAACCCCCACAACAATTTTAGCTTGCCTAATGCTGATTTATGGCACAGATTTATGGCGTTATAAACCAAACAATGAAATGTTTGAGCAACCCCTGCCTCGTGAACAACAGTAATGTCAGGGAAGTGCAGAAAAACCTTCCTTCTGTGAAGCAGCAAGAAACTCTGACAAAATATGGTAGTCACTGTATAAAAACGTTCCCTTCATGTGCTTAATTAAAGGTGGAATATGGAACACGAACACCAAAGCGACATCTAGTGTGTGGAGGTTGTAGCTGCAACAACAGAACAAGGTTTCCAGCCATCGGGATGCCAGGTTTGCTGCCGATACGTAAAGTGACCAGCCAGCACCATGTCCAGTGACGACCTAAACTCACTCTGGTTTTAGATCTTTTATGGTCGCTCCTCTTCTGAGAAGGATAACGACATCTTCTGGGCTCAGAAGTAGAGATGCACCAATCCGATCTTCATATCTGTATCGGTACAGATATAGAGAAAATTCTAGATCGGGTATCGGAGACTATGGACCCGATCTATGACCCAATCCATAAGAACAGATCTATTCAGTATATTTCTATGTGCTGTGAGTGACGACGTCATGCGCTACAGCCCCACGCTGTGCAGCATGATTGCAGAGTTTAAAGCAACATTCTGCAAGTTTTACACCTTAAAATTATGCTTTTTTGTAAAGTTTTTGCGTCATAGTATTATCTATTATGTTCATATTCATACCTGTGATAGTGTTGGGGGGTCCCACGTCTGTTTACTGCGCTATACAGTTTTTGTGCATCGGGTAGCGACGGAAGTACTGACTGGGTGTCGTTTTACGGCAGAATATGGCAAACCAAAGGGATAAAAAAGCATGCGTTCTAAACGCGCGTTATGTCCGCCAAAATGCGGGTCTTGAACGCACGTTTTGACGCCAAAGGGGGCAAAAACCCACGTGTTCTAAAAGCGAGCATTATGTCCGCCAAAACGCGCGTCTTGAACGAGCATTTTGGCGGACATAATGCGAGTTTAGAACGCGCATTTTTTTATCCCTTTGGCTTGCCATAATTGTATAACGTAGACTCACTGTTTAGCTGTGTCAGATTCACCAAAGAAAGCTAGAAATCCCTTATCAGAGGAATATAGGAAAAGAAAAGAAGAACATGATAGAGCAAGAGCAAAGACCAGAGTTATTATTGGGCCGTCTTTTCCTCGCTGGAGAGCTCTTTTAGAAAGAAATGCATGAACTATGGTCTCTAACCTAGCCGTGCTGCTAATGGCTAGGTAAGTAATAAATGATTTCACCGGGGTTATTGTATTTGGTCGGGCATAAAGTTGTTATACAGTCCTGATAAAACTATTTATTCAATGTGTGGAGGTGGAAAAGTTTGTTTTCGTTGTTTTGCCTGACATTAGGAATGTAAACATGCCACTTTTGCCCGAGAGAGAGATTTAATGTTACGACAGTGACGTTACGCAGCAAGCCTCTAGAGGGCGACAGAGACCATATAACTGCAATCTTGCGGAATGCTGCTTTAACGAGCCACAGCTGCAAATAGTATCACTCATGAAGTTATTACTTTAAACCAGAAGATAGTGGAAAGGTGTAAATTAAATCTGAGCAACACTTTTGGATGTTTCTATTGAAATTTTCTGAGTTTTTAAAGTTTGAAAATCACCTCCAGCCGGGACGCTCCCGACGGAGGGAGGAGACAAGCGGAGCTCACAGAGGGCGAATATTAGAGAGTAAAAACTTACAATGCTGGCAGGTCTGTTGTCATTGTTGGCATTGGCAAAGTTCTTTGACTGGTAATAGTTGACTCTAATTTCTGAATTGGAATATTCACCCTCTGATGAAGACTCACTCATCCAGTGAGATAGAGTCACGCTGCGCGCAGCAACAGAGTGTCTGTGCTTCACGAGAGTAATCAGGCTGCACACACATGATCCGAGGCTTATTTCTCCGTGATCGGGACACGGTGGGTGTAGAACGGATGGTAAAAACACCGCTTATGGTGACAGGCATAGCAGGAAGGTAAAAAAAGCTGTGGTAAATATGAAAGTGAAAGTAAAAGTGCGTCACATAATCAATGTGAACATTCCACGTATTCCAAACATCTATGGTCCACATAAGGAACTTTCCTTGGATCAAATGATCATTACATTCAAGGGAAGGTAGACCCTGAAGCTGTACAAGCCAAACAAGCCTGATAAATATGGCTATAAATCATTTGTCTTAAGTGGCCAATATCAAAAAATACAATAAAAAATAACAAAATGAAGCAAAAATGAATAAAGAACTGTTTATATGTATATGTAAATTAAAAATATAAAAAATATAATGAACATTTAAAAATTAGATGTAAAAATTACCTGTAAAAATAAGAAGGAACATTTGTAAAAATTATACATTCCAATGTGGCAGCCTGGTGAAGTCATAATATGCTAGTTTGATGAGAGTGAATTTGCTCCCATCACAAAATTTGGGTCCTACTGAAGATTTTTCTCATTTACAGTTTACCTTTATCTCTAACCATTTTCAAGCTACAACCTTTTGAAATAGTCATGTCAGAATTGAATAGTAAAAAAAAAACCTGGTGCCTAAAGGGTAATACTGTTTTTCCATATCGGTATCAGATCGATATCGACAGATACTAAACTTCTGATATCGGTATCGGATCGAATGTGAAAAAAGTGGATCGGTGCATCCCTACTCAGAAGCAGCTGCTTGACTTTCCGAGTCTGCCATTTTCCACAGTGCCAGCCTCGCTGTGCCAAGCAGACTGTTTACCGTATTTGGAAACCTGCAATGGTGCCCTCAAGTGGCTGGTAGATGTAAACATAAATCCAATGTTGTGCCCGTCAAAATAAATATTTGATTATTTTTTAATTAAAATATAGCTTTTAAAGGAAATACTGAACCTTCATTCTGTACACCTCTATACGCCCTGTGGAGGTATTATTTTTAAAAATATAGCTTTTTATTAAATTGTTCCATATTCAACCTTTAAGGCTTTTAGAAAAAACACATTTATTTGAAGAGCACAATTTAAACTAAAGATCCCTTTGATTAGGTAAACCTGCTTTAATGCACCTATTCCTTTGTTTTGTGTTTAACGTTCATAATCAGCTGTAAAATGATGATTTATTCTGTGACAGTGTCAAAAATATAAGAAATTTAAACGTGCAGAGCTGTACAATGTGTCTTAACTTAAACTTAACATAAATCACACACAAACAAACAGATGTATTCCCATCAACAGAGGTTCTAAAGGTCACTGCAGATAGCCTGGCAAGTCATCCTGTAAATGTGAATATATAGTCTGGCCACAACCCATAGACAGGTCTCAGTCGTGGGGCAGAATCTACGGTTGTCTTTCAAACTGTCTGCACATGCTATTGGACAACGAACAACACGATGTAGTCACCACTATTGATGTCAATCAACGGGGCAGCCCACCATACAATGTTGCAGAAGACACACACATATGCTTTTTCTAAATAAAGCACTTAAATACCTCTATCTGCTCTTGACTCAAAGAAAAGCCCAAGTCTAAATTGTCCAAAGTTGATGCCAAAGCCGTTTCAAACGAGCCGATGCCATCTTTGTTGTTCCACTCCATCTCATCATCTCGCCCACCAAACCAGAGAGCTGTGATTGAAATAACACGATACTTCTCAGGCCAATGGTAGACCTGAGGCTCCAATGGAGCGTGGCTAGACCGACATGCAAAATCATTTTACTTCGGCTAAGGTCTGTCTAGTTTTCTAGGCTACACTGCAGACCCATAATGATTAAGTTCACCACTGTTCTCTTCACAAACCATTTCCATGTCTTTAATGTTGCTACAATAGTTGAAAATGTGTGTGGGGTGCTGACATGTGGCTCAGACTTTTTGCTGCAGCTGTAAAGAATCTTTATTATCACTGGGACCATGAAGTTCAGAAAAGCCTGACAGATCTACGTCACACTAAACATTCATGGACTCACCCATCTTGACTCACGACAAGGAAGGCTGTTGTTTTAGCGTCCAGGAACATGTACATGAACAGTAGACAATGTCTCGGCTAGTAGAAGCTAACCATTAGCATTAGCAACTCCACCACACAGCAGAACTCCTCCAGGCTTGTGTTATTTGTGGAGATAAAACATCAACGTTGCAGAGCAAACAAAGTCAGCGGTAGAGTCTGTAGAGATGTATAAATATCAGGAAATAAGACTCCAAATCCTGCCCTGTTCTGCCACTCTCTCCTCCAGCTGAATTATCTGTGCTGAAACTGGTGCACCAGAGCTTTTTTTCTCCAGAGTACAACATTCATTCCTATAGAGACCACTGCAAATGTGTTAAAAATATGAGTGAAGTTGATTTTAAATTTCAGTGATTTTGATGCAAAATCTGGCTTTTAAGTGGTTGTGAGCAATTAACATAAAGGTTATAAATAGCATTTGCATAAACAAATGTGATTTTATTAAAGATTGGAATTGTTTAAAGACTCTTTGTTATTGACCCATTGGTGACTAGCATCTGGAGCCTATGTGTGTTTAGAACTTATCCCTATTTTTCCAAAGTGAGACAATTTAGAGTTTTCATTTGCAGATGATATAAATAATCCTGTTTCCACAGGATCCCATCAAAATTTGCTAAATTTTTTAATTAAAGCTAGGCACATTAACAAATTTTATTGCAACAAAAAGGTGAGTATGTTGGAGGGTTTGTGTTTAAATAGACTTGATTCAAACATCTCAGACTGTTGCTGTTTTCCTTTGAATCCAGTCAGTCTTTTTGGTGCATGATTCACTTGTGTTATTGTGCATGAAAGACATGAGCAATTCAATTTCCTGTATCCCGTTAATCTTTTACAAGAATTTGTGTTGCTGCAAAAAAAATCTAAGTCTACACAATAGAATTTTTATGATGGAATCTTATTCAAAGTCTATTTATTCACATGTCTCATAAGCATGCATATAAGGAAACAATAGAGACCCCAAAAGGTCTCCTGTGATGTTTAGATGTTTTATAATTGCTTAACAGTTTTGCACACCTCTTGCATGCTCAAGTGTCTGTGCTGTCCAGTAAATTCCTGCAGCTCCGTGTGGGGTGTCTAGTCGGTTGGCATCACCTAATCGATGCTTTTATTGTGCAGCCGGTGACGTCGCACCAATAGGATCATGCCATGAAGAAAGCCCCCCAGTCTGCACTCACGCTGCACTATCTGCACACATTCCCCTCCCGCGTGAAGCCGCTCACGCCGGGGACGTCACGCTGAAATAGCCCAGGTCTGAGCCGGGAAACCAGGCTCTGACCACCTGGAGGAAAGTTACATAACGCCATCATGCGAGAGAATCACACACACGCTGTTTTAGGGATTTTTTCACTCCTGTAGGTAGATATGGACCACGGAAATGAGCTGTCACATCTTTCAGCCGACCTCTAACACCTCCCAACCCAAAAAATCAATGAGAAGCCATGAGCAGTTAGAGCAGCAGAGGCTGCAAACCAGCTAACCAGGTGAGGATCCCGAAAGACCAAACTGTAACTTGGTAAAATCCGCAGGGCAGGAGCCGGTTTGGGTGAGAATGCACCGCTCCATGCCAAACCATTCATCTGTTATGAGACAACACCGGCGCCACACAGACAGGAAAGCCGCTGTCAACAAACTAAATCACTAAGCGGTCCAATCCCCGCCGCCGCCCCGCTTACCTCCGATGGTGACCCGCTTTATCCTTCTTCCCCTTCGGCCTCCTCTTCCGGGCCTGAATGGCCATCACTGGTGGCCCAAGTTCATTCACCGGCGCAGCAGAGGTCCGGCGAGAGGGTTTAGGAGGGTCGGGGAGAGAAAACAGACACACATCATCACCGAGATTAAGCTGGCTGGCTGGCACAAACAGGGTCACGCAGCGTCGTCTGCCAGATGCTCGACAGAACATGTGAACCCGCCGGCCTCACGTTACACACAAGAAAGTAGGGTTAAGTTGGATGTGGAGAGATACGCACCTTTCCTGGAGCTCATGTTTTCTCCTCGTACCTCTCAGCAGCAGCAGGAGCGGGGAGCTCGGCGGCAGCAGCCGGATCGGATCCTCTCCTCTCCTCTCCCACCTCAACGCGCTCGCGGGACGCGCGCACCCTCTGTCGGCTAAAGCGCACGTAGACTCATGAACCATGTCAGAAACCATGTCACAGCATGAACACACACACGCAAAAAATTATATTTTCTATTTATTTTCAAAACTCTGATTCTGGTTTGTTCACACATGTGACAAGAGCTTAGCTAAATCTATGCGTTTTAGCAACATTTTCATCTGATTAATGTAGAACAGGGGTCACCAACCTGGTGCCCCAGGAACCCTACAAGGTGCCCTCAGGCCTGTTCTAAAAAAATAGCTAAATTCACCACTCAGCAAAATCTAAAGTTCTTCAGCAGTTTTTTTAATCACACTTCATGTGATTAAAAACATGACAGCAGAGATGGCTTGCAGAATTGTGTGAGAGGAACAACGCTTATGAGTTTTACAATCAATCTCTGGGAAAGAGTGGTGGAAAGCGATAAGGATGCTGATGGAGAAGTACAAAGAAGGTCAGAGGGAGCTGCATTGTGTCTGTAGATTTAGAGAAAGTGTATGGGTGCTGAGAGAGTAGCTGTGGTGCATGAGGATGTCTGGAGTAGAGAAGTATGTTAGAGTGGTGCAGAACATGTCAGAGATGTGAGACAGCAGTGAGGTGTGAGACAGCATTGAGGTGTGCTGTAGAAGTGACAGAGGCGTTCAAGGTGGAGGTGGGACTGCATAAAGAGTCGGCTATTCTTGTTTGCCTTGGTGATGGACTGGTTGATGGGTGATGTTAGACAGGAGTCTCTATGGACTATGATGTTTGCAGATGACATTGTGATCTGCAGTGAGAGTAGGGTGGAAGGAGAGGAGAAGCTAGCGAGATTTATTTATTTATATAACCAGATGAGTTGATCGAGAACCCATCCTCATTTACAACGACGATCTGGCCAAGAGGCAGTGACAACAGAGCCATAAGTAGCTTTGCACCGACAAACAACAGACAGACAACAAAAACAAACAAGATAAAAATACGATTAAAACAGTTAGACATAAAAGACTGTTCTCCTATACAATTTGTGCAATCAAATCAAAACAGACTTAAAACAACCTTTAAGCACTCAGATACAGGCACATTGACCAGAAACTATTGATCGTAATGAATTATTTATGGTAGATAATGGAACGTTGTGAGCTTTAGTGATTTTTACAGCCCATTCCAGTCGTTGGAAGCAGCAAACTGAAATGAGGAGCGGCCAAAGGAGGTGCGAGCTTTGCTAGGTGAATGTTGGAGAAGACATGTTGAGGACAATTAAAGCTGTGCTGCAATGAGGACAACGCTGCATTCAAAGAACTGCATGAATATAAAATGGTGTCATCCGCATATAAATGTATTCGAGAACTGTCAACAGCATTAATATGGATTTTGAATAAGGTTGGGCCCAGTATCGACCCTTGAGGAATGCCCATAGATAGAGGTAGAGGAGCAGATTGGTAACCCTGTTTGATTGTGTACGGCCTAAGATATAACTTCTAAACCATGCCACGGATGCCTGAGAATGTTCTATATGTTTGAGCCTGCTAAGTAAGATGTTATGGTCCACTGTCTGTAGCCAAGCCAACAAACACAGCCACACAAAATTCCTTATTGTCAATGGCACATATGATGTCATTTAACACTTTAAGTGTCACAAAGACACATCCATGGCCAGTTCTGAAGCCTGACTGCATGGGAATAAGAATACTGCTGGATTCCACAGCTGTTTGTTGACTATCTTATCAATGACTTTGGAGAGGCAAGGCAAGATAGCAATAGGCCTAGATGGAGATGGAGATGTGTACTGGAAAAGAGAGGAATGAAGACAGAATCCATGTGTGTAAATCTGAGGGACACAAGTGAGGACATCAGAGGGACAGTTCATGTTAAATGTTTAGGAGATAAAGTCAGGGAGGCCAGATCAAGAAGGTTAGGACATGTCCAGAGGAGGCAATGATTACATAGGTCGAAGGATGCTGAGGTTAGAGACACCAGGCAGGAGGCTGAGAGGAAGACCAAAAGGAGATTTATGGGTGTGGTGAAAGAGGACATGAAGTTAGTTGGTGTGAGGGTAGAGCATGCAGAAGATAGGACTAAATGGGGACAGATGCCTGGCTGTGGAGACAAGCCCAAAGAGAAATTTTTCCTACCACACTTCCATTGATATAGATTTGGAAATTATGTTAAAAAAGGCCTAAAATATGTTTGTTATACATGATGTTTAGTTCAACTCAAACCTATTCTAGTTCAAAGACAGCATTGTGCACCTGACTAAACGTGGTGTATCAACCTGGTAGCCCTTCATATGGCTCAATAATGGTGAAGTAGCTCTCAGCTTCACAAAGGTTGGTGACCCCTGATGTAGAATAATGTAACCCTTCTGGGTTTTAAGTTCTACTATAATCTGGCTTCATCTCAAGCTGCATGCATTGTGAAAAAGGTACAAAATCTAACATTTTACCTGGGTTAAAATCAGCATTTTGATAAGACTAAACAAGTAAAATCTCATCTTATGAGTTGATTCCGTTTCAGTTACAATAGAAGATGGTGCATTTATGATTTTCATATAAAATGTCTCATTTTATAGTCCTAAATATATTAGTTTATTGTTCTCCTGAGACATCTGGTTGATTTTAGCATGTCTTTTGCTAATGCATCCTTTCCTGCAGGGTTGTTTTTATGCAACTTCCTCCAGTGGGGAGTGATTGTGCATTTGTCCAGCTGCTTATTAGACCTTTGCCTACATATTAGTATTGAAGTTACTTAGTGCAACCAATGATTTCATCCTCTATTTGGAATAATCTCTCCTACTGTAAACTGCTATTGAGACTTTACAAGTTCAAGTATTTCAGTGAGTGCCTTTCAAAGGGTTAAGTAGCTATTGTCTGTTGTCTCTATAAGCAATGGCAATGAGGTGCAACACAACCATTCATCTATTTTTCTAATTTTACTCATTTGTAAAACATTGAGAAAAACTAGTATATCTCTGGGCTGTATGGTGGCCCAGTTGGTAGTGCTCGCTCACAGTTAAAAGGTTGCAGGTTCAATACCCAATGTGTTGTTTGCATGTTCTCCCTGTGCAAAAATGCACTTGTTCGGTTAATTGGCTACTCTAAATTGTCAATAGGTGTGAGTGAGTGTGCAAACTTTTCCTCTTTTGTGTCTCTATATGTCTGTATACTTGGGGTTTACTGGGAAAAGGCAGCAGCTCCCAGCAGCCCTTACAGGAAGCTGTGTTTATAGAAGATCAATGAATGCATAATGTAGATATGCATCGTTCTGAACAAGCTGTTATGATCTTAT
>SSNS01000061.1:1150464-1173943 GCA_006937985.1 Aphyosemion australe
GTGTGTGTGTGTGTGTGTGTGTGTGTGTGTGTGTGTGTGTGTGTGTGTGTGTGGGTGTGGGTGTGGGGTGTGCCTGTGCCTGCTCTGTCTTCTCAACCCCCAGTGAGCCGTAGCGGATGGCTGCTCATACTGAGCCAGGATCCTCTGGAGGTTTCTTCCTGTTAAAAGGGAGTTTTCCTTCCCACTGTCGCTAAATGCTTGCTTAGTATGAGGATTGTACCAACACAATGACACTAGTCAGTGTCTTGATGCAATCTGCTGGGTCCCTTATATAGGAAACTTTTTTACTGATTGGCTTATGAACTGAACTGTATTGAAATGTTTACTTTGTGAAGTGCCTTGAGACGACTCTTGTCGTGATTTGGCGCTATATAAATAAACTGAATTGAATTGAATATTAGTATTGAAGTTACTTAGTGCAACCAATGATTTCATCCTCTATTTGGAATAATCTCTCCTACTGTAAACTGCTATTGAGACTTTACAAGTTCAAGAATTTCAGTGAGTGCCTTTCAAAGGGTTAAGTAGCTATTGTCTGTTGTCTCTATAAGCAATGGCAATGAGGTGCAACACAACCATTCATCTATTTTTCTAATTTTACTCATTTGTAAAACATTGAGAAAAACTAGTATATCTCTGGGCTGTATGGTGGCCCAGTTGGTAGTGCTCGCTCACAGTTAAAAGGTTGCAGGTTCAATACCCAATGTGTTGTTTGCATGTTCTCCCTGTGCAAAAATGCACTTGTTCGGTTAATTGGCTACTCTAAATTGTCAATAGGTGTGAGTGAGTGTGCAAACTTTTCCTCTTTTGTGTCTCTATATGTCTGTATACTTGGGGTTTACTGGGAAAAGGCAGCAGCTCCCAGCAGCCCTTACAGGAAGCTGTGTTTATAGAAGATCAATGAATGCATAATGTAGATATGCATCGTTCTGAACAAGCTGTTATGATCTTATTCTCTCTTTATTTTTGTATCACAAAAAAACTAAATGGTGAAATTGCTATATAAAATCTTAGTTTTAAGTATTGAGTCTATTTTGTTGCTGTTTATAAATTTTTTTAGTGAAGGAAATGGCTAAACTTGGCAAGTCAGTGGTGTAAGTAGATCCCTTTACTGGGGTAATCAAAAGGCACCGCTGGGATTCGAACCCAGGATCTCCTGTTTACTAGACAGGCGCTTTAACCAACTAAGCCACGGCGCCGTATGCCCGCCCCGCCTCCGTAACAGTTTAAAAACATCTAACTGTACCACGTTAATGACCAGTTTTTCTGTTCTGTAGAAACCAGAATTGAATTAAAGTTGTCTTGCAACCAAACTAAACTATTAAAACGTAACATCAGACTCAAAGCGTGAGTGTCATCTGTGCTGAGATCCTTGAACGCATCACTCCCTGTTGATTGAGAGTGGCGTCACCAAATCGATGCCGAAGAAGGCGGGCTTTAGCGTCTGACGTGTATCCGGAGCGCAACACACGCGTGAGGAACTCTGGCGTTCAACGCTGTCCGTGCTGTCCAGAATATCACCAAATACAGGTAAAACAAACGAAATTCCTTCATGAAATCATTGAGTTTTTGTGTTTGTCCCTGCACCAACATTTATCTCGCTTATTACCCATATAAACATTGATTTTAGCCAGCGGCGTTAGCCTTAGCTGACTATTTTAGCTGAGTTGCTACGTTTTTAGCCTAAAATCGTGTTTTTGTGTTTTCAGCGCACTTTGGGCCATTAGGAAGTCTCTGCAAGTGTCTGACAGGTGGACGAGAACCACTTTCTTGCACCCATTTCTAATTATTCATCACATTAAACAGTAAGTGGTTCTTTTCTGCCTATTTAATGTAATCCACTGGCAGATGGACTCATATTACAGATAATCTTTGGAGTTCCTCACATTTAGACAAGTCTGGTGTGACATGTTAGCTTTGTGGCTGTTTTTAATCATGTTCATTATTAAGTGTTTTGTGATAACATTTTTGTGAACAGACAGATTGTATTTAGGTAATCTATTTATCTGTCTGTTTTGTTTGAAGTCATTTACTTTCTTGTTCCAGCCAGTCTTGGATGGCAGAATCAGAGACCATCATGTCTCTCCCTGTCCAAGTTGGTGATAAGAGAGGATGTTCAGAGGATAAAGATGAAGACGTTCCTTCAAAAAAGCCAAAAGTTGAGAGTGATCATGAAAATGGAGGCGCTCTCAATCTAAATGAGGAGGAACCTGAAGAAGAGGCAGGTGAGGAAGAGGAGGATGGAGACACCTTTGCTGACATGATGAAGCACGGTCTGACTGAGATAGATGTGGGCATCGTGAAGTATGTCAGTGACCATGAGGGCTTCTCAGGAATCCTGAAAGAAAGGTTTGATTTTCCTCTATCATCAGCTGCTTCAAAGCAATTTAAATGTTTGTTCTAACAGAGCATTTCTGTTGCGTTCAGGTATTCTGATTTTGTTGTGCATGAAATCAACAAACAAGGCAAGACGGTGCATTTGGATGATCTGTCTATCCCAGCAGACAGTGAGGTAAGAGATGACATCTTTTATTATAGTGAGCACAAATGAGCTTTTTCAGAGTTCGTTATCAATGTTGCGATAAAATGATGTAAGATACTTTTTAAATTTTGTGCTGTTTTCTTTATTTTAGCAAGCCTCAGAGGCTGAGCAGCTGCCAGAAGAGAGCGACGTGCTGACCGAGGAGCAGAAAAAGCAGCTTGGTGAGCTGCAGCTCTTCAAGAATAAAGAGGGAAACGTCACCATTGAGGTTTGCTTAAAGGATAAACACGTGTTAGAGCTTCATAAAAGTTCTGTATAGTGTTTGTTTTAATTGTTTTACCATATCCTTAGGTTATGGATGACACAAAAGAAAAACGGACACTTGTCCATAAAGCCATCAAGACTCAGTTTCCAGGTTTGGAAACAAAGACTGAAGAGAAAGATGGGAAGAAATTCATCGTGGCCTACCATGCTGCTGGCAAGAAGGCTCTAGCAGGTATTAGCACATACATTTATAAGTAAAAGCATACCGCATGTCATTCTCTTTAATTTTAATCTGTAACACGGGAAGCAGAGCAGACAACTTCTGATGCATGGATTTGTTCGTATGCATGGTCATCACACCTGCATGACTCCCCAGAGATTTACTCATTATTTGTGATTAATAAACAACTTTTTTTTAAATCAGTGGAATCTTCTGTTGTCATTTTAGCTATTTAAATAACAGATACGTGGGATCACAAAGACATAGTAATAAACAGCATATATGCTGCAATGCAACCTTTAAATTCAGCCCTTCTGTCCCAGTCTCATGCATGACGCCTTCACCCGTCAGCCTGTCAGAATCCCTTTTATAGTAACATTATTCTATCCCCTTTTTGCTCTTCTCTTGTGGATAGAAGTCAAAACAACAACAGGTAAGACCTGATTCTCCATGCAGCACAGAGGGACTTTCTTAAACCCAAACTGAGTTTAGTATCAGTAACTTAATCTGGGTTAAAGTGAACAGATCAGCAACATGACATAACCCAAAAAACCAGTATACTGAATTTATTTGCTGTTGAATTCAAACATTTAATGAAAAGCTTTTTGCCACACTGATGTTAAAGAACTGAACGTCTGCGGTTTGTTTGTTTGTTTCTTTGAACTCTTTTATTTCACGGTTGCTAATTGCACATTTTTCTGTCTCCACTGAAGCTCCAAGGAAGCATTTTTGGCCCAGAAACCGTGGCAGCTACTGCCACTTTGCCCTGTACAAGGAGAACAAAGACACCATGGATGCAATCAATGTGCTCTCCAAGTTCCTCAGGTCTGGATGTGGTGTTATTACTTTTCTTTTGGTTGTAAGTAGTCGTTATCCATTAATAAGAGAGACGGAAGCATATCAGTAGGATTTTTATTTATTCTGATGTTTGTTTGTAGGCTCAGACCCAACATGTTCTCCTACATGGGAACCAAAGACAAGAGAGCCATTACTGTGCAGGAGATCGCTGTACTCAAGTGAGTAACAATACAGTCACAACAGGAACCACTTACTGTCTGCAATTTTTGTTAAAGGAGTCATCACCTGAAATCTTCACTTTTCCACTTAAAAACATGTCTATAATGGCTTCCTAATGATTTTTCACTGGCTGAGAAGCCGATATGTAACATTGAAGCGTTTGTTTAATCTTGCCTTCTTCAACCAGCTCACATGCACCCCACGAGCACGCGCACTCCAAAACGAGAACTTGAGTTCTGGCCCTATATGCCGACACAAAGGCTGAATATAAACAAATATGAACCAGCAGTGAACAAACCAGCACAACAAAGCTCATTTCATAACGTGAAACGCATAAATTATGTCTTACCGTTGACGACTCGTGTTATAATCCGTGTTACGGGAGACAAAACTCCGATCGGTTTGTGTATTCCATCTTCACAACAGCATAAGAGCCGATGCCTGGCTGTTAGCTTGCTTTGTCCCAACTCAACAACAAACGAGGACGCCATTACGCACGAGGCGAGGAATCGTAAATACACGGTTAGATCCCGTAGGTCACTGCCAGGTCGGGTTCAGTTATAACTTGTGTTTTTTTGGAGCAAGATGCTGAAGCTGCTTCCTTCCACCAATCAACGCGCCCCTCAGTCCCGCGCACATCCAAGACAGCCGAAATATCGCGTGTGATCTCGCGAGAAAATATGCCCTTTACAGAAAAGGATTAAAAAATCACATTTTTAATTTATTTTTCCAATACAATTTATTTTAATGGTCTAAAAGACTATAATAGGATGTAGATATCCCCGCTATTGTAGGTGATGTCTCCTTAAAGGTGTGGAACACTCAAAAAAGTTTTTTTTAATTATTATTTCTGATTATAATCGGTCACTCTTGAGTTTTTCATGCAGGCTGAACATGAAAATAGTCACCTACACCTACCTCCTGCATTAGCTTCTGATAGAAAATAGACGGTGAAACTCTAGGATTAGAAAATCCTGACAGATCTACGTCACACTGTCACTTAACATCCATGGACTCACCCATCTTGACTCACAACGGGGAAGGCTGTTGTTGGTTTAGCGTCCAGGAAACAGCAGAGAATGTCTGGGCTAGTAGAAGCTAACCATTAGCATTAGCAACTCCACCACACAGCAGAACTCCTCCAGGCTTGTGTTATTAGTGGAGATAAAACATCAACGTTGCAGAGCAAACAGAGTCAGTGGTAGTTACGTTGCTGTTAGCCAATCAGAGACAAGATGTCCAAATATCAGGAAATAAGACTGCCGTCTGAAGCTCAGCTTTGATGTGGCTCACTTCTAGTCTCTCAAACATGCACACCGGTGCTATTTTACCCCAGAGTATGACACACAAGGCATTCATTCCTACTAGAGACCACTGCAAATGTGTTGGTTAAACGAGTGTTCCACAACTTTTGTTAATGATCTTCAAAAATATTTTCTCTACTCATTCATTTTTTGAACCTGAAGTGGGTTATGGGAGCTGCTGTAGCCGGGTGAGAGGCGTGGGACACCCTGGACAGGCTTAGTCCATCACAGGGAGTTCTATAATAATCTAAAGATTATTTCTGATTTGTTTGTTTAAATAGGATCACAGCTGAGAGGCTGGCTCACCTCAACAAGTGCCTCATGAACCTGAAGCTTGGGAACTTTTGTTACAAAAACCACCCTCTAAAGCTCGGGGAGCTGCAGGGAAACCACTTCACTGTGGTCATCAGGTCAGCGTCTTAAAGCCGGTTTCCTCTTTTCAGGCATTATGTGTGATTATTTTAGAAATCTGTGAATGTGGTTGTCTTACCTTGTAATGTGATATAATGTAAGTCTTTAAAATATATGTTGGCCAGCTAGAGGTGTGCATTCATGAACGAGAGGCGTTGCTTCCAGTCGTAATCACAGAAGTAGGGGGTGGGGCTTAACATGTGATGTGTTTTTTCACCTCTAGATGGTGCCCTCTGACAAAAAAAACAACTCAGGATTTCTGCTTTATGATAAAGCTTATTATATTTTTTTATGTGTGTCCTTGTAGCATGATCAGTACCTCTAGGTTTTCTGACATTACTTAATTTTATCTAGATATTTGTGGAAGGTGGAAAAATAAGAAAATGCACACGATTATGTTTTATTTTTACGTTTGTGGTATAAATGAAAGTCGAGGAAAATACCTTCCATGTTGAATTTATGTAAAGGATGTATAAACGTCCTTCTTGCTCTTCAGGAACATCTCGGGAAGCGGTGAGCAGGTGCATCAGGCTATGACGTCGCTCAAAACGACGGGCTTCATCAATTACTTTGGGATGCAGCGGTTTGGCACCACGGCTGTGCCCACGCAGCACGTTGGCAGGTGAAACACTTGCACACACATTCCATGGCGGTTTAAATCATGACGCTGCATCATTGTCACTCAACCGTTTGTTGCCTGCTTCAGGGCTATTCTGAAAAACAACTGGAATGAAGTGGTGGATTTGATTTTGAAGCCCCGTCCTGGAGGTAATCCTTTCTATCTTTCTCTGTGAGTGAGGCCAGTGAATTGCACATGAACCTATATTTTGTGCTGGTGGGTTTCCACAGCAGAGAAAGAGTTTCTGGTCCGCTGCCGGGAGGAGTGGGCCAAGACTCAGGACCCAGAGGCTGCACTGAAAAAGCTGCCCAACAAGCGCTGTGTGGAGGGGCAGCTGCTGCGTGGCCTGTCCATGTACGGCAAGAAAAACATCGTCACTGCCTTTGGACTGGTGGGTTTTCTGTCATTCATACTATCAGGTTAAAAATTACAAACATAACCTGACATTTCTTGTAGAAAAGCTGCTTTCACACTCAAGTTATGACTAAAACATGACTTTAGACATCTAAACATCTCATTAGCATCCCACAGATTTAATATCGTATTTCTGTAAAGTTACTAAAACAGCCTCTCTGTCAGAGACACCTTTGTGCCACTAGACTTGAGCAGAAATGATGTTTTTGGTCTGTTTCTGAAGATTATTTTTTCTTTTCCAGATCCCTCGAAACAACCGGCTGATGTACATCCACAGCTACCAGAGCGTGGTGTGGAACACCATGGTGAGCCGCAGAATCGACGCCTTTGGCCTGAAGGCGGTGGAGGGAGATCTGGTCCTCAGAGGAAGTAATTCACCTTTTGTTATTTAGCTACCAAAATACAGAAAAGGTTCCAATTTGCCTTCTTACCTGAAAAAGCACTTGTATTTTTGTTATGGGCTCTATACTTGAGCTGAAAACATGACTGCACTTTTCTCTCTTGATGGTGATTCCTCTCTGGTGTTTGAAGCTTCAGCTCACGTGCTGTCAGCAGAGGAGGCTGAGGCTCACACCATCCATGACATTGTGATGCCACTCCCTGGGTTTGACGTCATCTATCCATCTCACCATAGTAAGACATGTTTATCAGTTTGCTTTTGTGCTTAATTTACTAAACAAGCTTTGCATTATTTAACATTGGACCAATGTTAAATAATTCTAACAGGGTTTCCACGCGGTAGTAAAAGGTATTAAATTAGCTCAAATTAAGGCTTGCGCCCATCTTGGCTTGCAAGGCTGTTGTTGTTTTATTGGTTTAGCGTTCAGGAAACAGCAGAGAACATAGTAGAAGCTAACCGTTAGCATTAGAAACTCCACCACACAGCAGAACTCCTCCAGGCTTGTGTTATTTGTGGAGATAAAACATCAACGTTGCAGAGCAAACAGAGTCAGTGGTAGAGTTGTGTTGCTGTTAGCCAATCAGAGGAGAGATGTCCAAATATCAGGAAATAAGGTACAAACACATTTCCAGATTACTCTTATTCATGATAAATCTTTAGAAACCAATCCTTCCAATAGGTCGTGTATACAGGTTAGAACAGCCTGGGGTTCCATTGACTATTGTAGTGGCCCAGCCCACGGTAAACCCTATGGCAGGGAAACACTGGGTTTTAATGAGTTACACTGTTGGTGCTGTATAGAAATCCTGTATAAAACCTGGTTCAGTAACACAACATACAACTGGATTTAAAGATTCTGACTGAATTCTCAGTGAAACAGGAAAGGACAAAAAAATATTTTAAATCAACATTAAAATCAACAATAACATGGTTCTGTTAGGTCTAAGCTTGGATTTTCCTTGTTCCCGTTAGTTGGTGAAGGTTACAGAGAGATACTGACAGCAGACGGGCTGGACATCGACAACATGAGACACAAAGTGAAGGACTACTCTCTAGCTGGAGCCTACAGACGTGTGGTCATCAGACCCACTGATGTCAGCTGGTCAGTAGAGCTTCTTATCTCCTCAGCATGATGCTGTAACGTAGTGTCGTCTTTCTGCCAGTCAGGCTCGAGGACCAAGGC
Source organism: Aphyosemion australe (assembly GCA_006937985.1). Taxonomy (NCBI): domain Eukaryota; kingdom Metazoa; phylum Chordata; class Actinopteri; order Cyprinodontiformes; family Nothobranchiidae; genus Aphyosemion; species Aphyosemion australe. The sequence goes on from SSNS01000061.1 coordinate 1,158,779, forward strand.
TGGTGTTGAGCGCTGTGAAAGTCTTGGTGCTGAAACTGTTGTGTTTTTGTTGTTTGTGCAGGGAGGTAATTCACTACGATGACCCCAGGATCTCGCTGGTGCACACTGATTTTGAGAAGCTGGAGAACAAACCTGCTCCTGTTTTCATCAAAGGTAACTACTTTTAGATCTGCTTGGATCACAAGCTTATAAAGCGTGATTTACTTCAGGCAATCCTAAACTTTGTGATTCAGTTGAGACCAGACATATCAAAGGACTGTTGAGGCCCACATAAACCCAGTAATAAGCACAGTTATTGTAGGAGACATTCAGTATGATCAGTTATTTTAAACTGTCAAAACAAGCACAGCCTGAGGATAGATTGTAGCTGGTTTGTTACAGGATATCATTGTGTAGTAAATTTAAAAAGAGCCTGAGAGCTGACCCCTGTTGACCTTTCATGAACATGGTCTGATTATTTGTGGCAGAGGGGAAGTATCAAGCTCTGAGGATGGAGTTCTCCCTTCCTCCTTCTACCTACGCTACCATGGCGATCAGAGAGGTCCTCAAGTTGGACACAAGCATTAAGAAACAGACGCAGCTCAACAGCACCTGGTTCAACTGAGACCAGAGCGTTCTGAAACATGTCTTCTACGGCTGTGGTAACGTGTGTGTGAGAAGAACAGTTGATTTATAAATGAATTTTAAGTTAATTTGGACTTTTTTGTGATGTTTTTACTTTAAAAACATTTTTGTACTGAAGTGAGTCTGAATGTTTTCAGTGATTTAGCGTTTTGCTTTCAGGGCGCTCATTTATCCCTGCTGCTAATTTATACAGTGGTTTTTTTTATATCAAGCTGTGAGTGTGGACTAAACTCATAAAAATCATTTAAATCTGTTTAACTCAGTCTGGTCATATTTTAATAAAAACTGATTTATTATTTTGAAGTTGAATATTCTTTCCTATGATAACTATCTTAGACCTATGGTGGTGCACTGTTGCCTTGCAGCTAAAGGTTGCAGGTCTGAATCCTGGCTACAGCTTTCTGTGTGGACATGGCATGTTCTCATGCATGTGTGGATATTCACCAGGTACTCCACTGTCCTCCCACAGGCCAAAGACCTGCATGTTTTAGTTAAAGCTGCTTTAGCGATGGAAGGATGGATGGACTGAGTAAAGGACGGACGGTCATACAATGTGGTTGCACAAAGATGCAAATAGTAAGCTCTGTTATTACGAATCTGCAAACTAGCTAAGTTCTGAACACAAACACGGTCATGAAACACTCGCCCCTCCCCTCGGGTATCTTCCCTGAGACGCTTCTGCCGGAACCGGAGACCCGCATTACCAGAGTAAACGAGGCTAAACACCAGTCACCGTTTTCTAGGTCCAAACATCTTTTGTTGTCTGTGACTTCAAATGGTGTTTTTCTTTTTGGGACCAAAACCTTCAGAACTAATTATTGGAACTCAAAATTGTTTTTTTTTTTGTAAGCTCGGTGACCCTTGACCTCCATACACAGGTGAATCCAATTATGAGAAAGGGTATTTAAGGGGGCCAATTGTAAGTTTCCCTCCTCTTGAAATATTCTCTGTAGAGTAACAACATGGGGGTCTCTAAACAACTCTCCCATGAGCTGAAAACAAAGATGGTTCACCATCATGGTTTAGGGGAAGGATACAGAAAGCTGTCTCAGAGATTTCAGCTGTTTGTTTCCACAGTTAGGAACATATTGAGGAGATGGAAGACCACAGGTACAGTTCAAGTGAAGGCTCCAAGTGGCAGACCAAGAAAAATCTCAGATAAACAGAAGCGACGAATGGTGAGAGCAGTCAGAGTCAACCCACAGAGCAGACTCTCATTGGAAGCTATAGGAAGTTTAGAGGCTGTTATTTCTGCAAAAGGATCTACTAAATATTGAGTTTATGTATTTTTTTGTGGTGCCCAAATTTATGCACCTGTCTAATTTAGTTTAAACAATTATTGCACACTTTCTGTAAATCCTATAAACTTTGTTTCACTTCTCAAATATCACTGTGTTTGTCTCCTACATGGTATATTTAACTGATATTTTTATTGTAACAACCAACAATTTATACAGGAAAATCACAAAGTTTAACAAGGCTGCCCAAACCTTTGCATCCCACTACATTTTGTTTCTGTGTCTCAGTGGGAAACTGTTCATAATGAACAATATCAGGACGCGTTTATCCAGATTTTAGCAAGAATGTAGCCTCCCTTAAATGTATGCATTTCAGCAGTAATAAGAACAGCTTTCAGAAAAGTTATTCAGCATGCCTCAAATATTTTGGGCCAGTGTGTTATATAACAATGCTCAAGCAAAACTGTTGCAGACTAAAATAAGATCTAAAATAGTCTACCCTATAATAAAACAATCTATTTCTATTAAACTCTAATTAAAGCTGTTTTCAGTTGACCCTGACACTGTCTCCCTCTGCTGGTCATTACAGGAAACATGTCTCTTACCTTTAAATCCATTTTGACCATCTGGTGCAGTTGGCATTCAGACGGTGCCCTCTCAGACCAAATTCATCATATCACTGAACATATGGTTGAGTTTGTCCTAATTCTGGGTTGTTGCTGTTTTATGTTTACGTCTGACTTAAAATAATTAAAATCAAAGGTGAACTGAATTTGTCAAACTATGATCAAAAATGATTCTTCATAGGAGCTTTAGTGAGAGGGTGAACAGCAGCGGTGTAAATGTAAAACAGGTCTAATCTGTGCTGAACAAAAGGCCTACAGAAGCAGCTATCATCCTGTTTCTGTGAAACCATCAGTTCACATGGAATAAAACAGATAAAGCTAGGTGAGAGTACAACCACTCAGACTGAGCTCATGGTGTAAAACCAAAGCAAACAACTAATAACACAGTAGCTTATTGGATAGTATTTTTATTTTATTGCAGAATTGTGGCTTGTCTGAGTTTTCGTATTTAGCTGATTATCGGGTACGCTAAAATAAAGTTACATTTAAGATAAACTCAAAGGAATCATGAAGAGAAAATAAAACATTATTCCAAATTATTCTTTTCCCCCAATTTCCTCTTTTCAAGCTAATTCCAGGTGATGGTTAGAACTGCCAGGAGGCACACAATTATCATAGAAGATCTGGAAGTTGCTGCTAACGTAGGTTACCCTCTTCAGGAAATCCTCCAGCTGCTGCACCGTCATCTCCTGAACTCTGTTGTTCTCCTTGTCGTTGAGCCCGTGAGCTGCGAACGCCGGGAGCCTTGAACGCTCCGAGTAGGGAGCATTGTGGTCGTAATCGATGCAGCAATAGGCCGACCAGAGGTACGTGGGGATGGCCAAACGGTTCATGTTGTGGCGGCGAATAGTGTGGCCTGAGGTGGTGACCCCAGTGACCACGAAGGCAGTTCCACGGCAGTAGTTGTTCAACCTCTGGCGGATGGCGTGCTCATAGTCTTTCCACGGGCCGATGTTGAACTCTCGGACTCGGGGGACCACATTAGTCAGAGTGTAGGTGGCTGCTTTATCGTCTGGGTGTGCCTGGTGCTCATCGGGATTTAGCTGACCACGTTCGTAGATCACAGTGTTGGAGTAGTCGTCAAGCACAGCCTGGGAGTCCTCAAAGCTCTTATGAGCATTAACCGAAGGGAGCGGCTCCATCTCCCTGGAACCGGACACTACGGAGAGCTTTGGGGAGAAACACTGTCACACTTTAAACCAAAAAATGTTGAATATTTACAACAATACGTCTACTGTATAAAACTTGGTTTACTCCAACCATCCCTACCTGTGGCTCATACATCCAAGGCACATCGGCCTTCTTGGTACCGTCCGAGCGTTTGAAGGTGTACGCGGAGTAAACAGGAATGTGGGTGAAGGAGTCATAGAGGGTGAAAAATCGCGGCTTGCCTGCGTAGAACTGACAAATCTTCTTTAACGGCTGCTCCTCAAGCCCTCTCAGTGGTGTCCCCATGTACAAGAACTGCTTACACTCTGGAGTGATGCTTTCCTGCACCTCCACTCTTGTCAATGTGAGGATGAGAAGAAAGACGAGGGTTTGATCTGTTCTGTAGACGAACATGATGAAGCAGTAGAAAGTCTCCACAGTGCATGTAATCTCTCTGAAATGCTCCTTCTGGTCTCTGAGGACCTTTTACTCCCTCAGTGCCTCGTACCATTTCAGGTAGGATATGCAAACTTCTTATCTTATTCTGTGCTCACATGAACCAGTCCTTCACCATGTTTAAACAGCTACTATGCAGGGTCAGAGTCTCGCTAAACAACAGGACATTTTTTCACTTGGTGTAAGCATTCTAGCCTAGTGAACTAGACCAATTCTTGCTTTGCAAGAGTATATATTCACATATATAGGATGGCTTGCCAGGCTATAAGCATTCAGCATCTGGGCTAAAATCGTTTTCTCTGATAAAACTAAAATGATCTTGAAAATATCTCACAAAGTGTAACATATGTGTTATAACTGTGATGGTTATGGCTACAGCTGATGAAAACCCCACATTCAAAACCTCAGACAATTAGAATATTGTGAAAAGGTTCAATATTCTAGACTCAGTGTCACACTAATCAGCTGATGAATCCAGAACACCTGCAAAGGGTTCCTGAGCCTTTAGATGGTCTCTCAGTCTAAGCTGAATGACTGAAATAAACAACTATTGCATCATATTCTAATTTTTCGAGTGTTACCTGTTTATTTGTCCAACAATATTTAACATTCCTTATCTGTTGATAAGATACAAGGATGAGTTCCTCTGAACATTGTTAAAAAACATCCATCCACTCATTTTCTTCCATTAACCACCACCTGAACTGGCTCCTCTCGATGTGGAGGAGCAGCGGGTCTACTCCGAGCCCTTCCCGGGTGACCGAGCTTCTCACCCAAGCTCTACGGGAGAGCCAAGACACCTTGCAGCGAAAACTCATTTCGGCCGCTTGTATCCGTGATCTCATTATTTCAGTCACTACCCAAAGCTTGCGACCATAGGTGAGGGTAGGAACGTAGATCGACTGCTAAATCGAGAGCTTCGCCTTCGGGCTCAGCTCTCTCTTCACCACGACAGACCGGTACAACGCCCACAGCACTGCAGACGCAGCACCAACCCGCCTATCCATCTTGCGCTCCATCTTTTCCTCATTTATGAACAAAACCCAGAGATGCGTAAATTTCTCCACTTGAGGCAGGACCTCATCCCTGACCTGGAGAAGGCATTCTACAACAAAAATGAAAATCTCATATATTTTCATTGTACCATGAGCATTGTTTTTAGTTTGGATTGGTCAACAAGGGAAGTTTACATCATCATGCTGGATGTTTTAGTTGTTTAGGTCAAGTAAACTCAGCTAGCTACCAGGTGACAACAAAAGTGTTCTTAGTTCTCATCTTTACACTCTAGAATGGAGTTTGGGTTAGGGTTATTTACTCTGCCTTTCTTTCCCCTGTTGTGAGTAAAGATGTTTCCATGGGAGAGAAAAGACTGTGGAATGTTTCCCAGGAGCATCTGTTCCCATAATAACAGGTTGATTGCAGCGTGACCCCTGTGGAAACGAGCACTTCCTGTTTACTGTCCGAACATCTTCCCTGTTTACAATGTGACTCCACGCTGACCCCAAAGCACCCTGTGATCCATCAAGCCATCCATCCATCTACTGACTGGGTTTACATGTTACCCCAAGAGGTGAGGGGGTGGGGTTAATATTCTCAGGCTAAAGCATGTGTTTGGGACACTAATTTAATTATTAAGCATACGTTTATTATCAGTGAGAGAAGTTTAAGAGGACTGTTTGCTTCACAAATGTATCAGTGAACTGCAGTATCACATATATGAAAATCAGTGAAAACTTCAGAAATAAATTTAAAATAGCTAAATGATATATATGACAATGTTGATAAAGATAACAGATAACACAAGTTTTTCTTCTTTCTGTCCCCTTTTCATTTTGGTTTTAGTAATTTAGTTTTGTATATTGATTTTAATGTGAATAAATGAAAATAAAGGGAAAAAATTGCCAACTTTTATTTAAGCCTATTGTTCCTGTTGGTTTTAGCACCCATTCAGAGAAAAGCAGACCCAGATTACACCTTCTGTTATTGGCTTAAATGCCATTTCTATAAAGTGTCAAAACAAAAGCATCGATCTTTCATCAGAAAATGTGTTTCAGACTTTTATTCTGAAGATGTGTGATTGTAAATGGCAGGTTTGAGTATGTTTGAATGCAGGTTGTTGGTTCTGTACACACAATGTGTTTGAATATGCAACAGACTGGGAACTGAGAGAGTTTTGTGTGTGTGTGTGTGTGTGTGTGTGTGTGTGTGGTGGCTGGGGGGTATTGTTGTGTCTCTCGGGAGGTGTGTTTGTATGGGGGGGTTGGTGTTTGCAGATCTTGCACCTTTCTGCTGGGGTGGTCTTGGGAACGAGAAAAAGGAGGGCCCATGGGTACAGCGATATTTATTCAGACTAGAGAGGAAGAAGCATCCTCCTCCGTCAGCACATTACAGCTGTGGAGACGGAGTCAGAAACAGCAGCACTCTCTCAGAGAAAAGTTAAATAACAGGTTGCTTTCCTCCACGGTGATGATGACTAAAATGTCCTGCATCTGTAGGGAAGTTGGCTTCTGTCCACACTCATGAAGATGTCTGAGGTGAGTCTGAGACCTGGCAGGTTTCATGTTTGTGTAACAAAGCCAGTTCAAGTTTTTGGTGCACATTGTCATAAACATTTGAAACCTTTTATCTTGTTTTCTGAAAAATCAGTTATCTTTTGTGTGAAACTTTGAAGTAGTTTTGAACGTAGGGCATTTGTCACTAGACATTTGTGTCGTGAAACAGGCTGTTTTGTAAAGTTTTACTGAATTAAAGTTTTTGTTAAGGTGTGTGTGTGTGTGTGTATATATATATATATATATATATATATATATATATATCTATATATATATATCGTAGATTTTGCTAAATGTGTAACAGTTAACTGTGTTTCTCTGACTTTTCAGATTTTTAAAATCAGCATCAGGACCAGTCCTGGAGTTCATGCCTATTTTATTGAAAAGCTCCAGACCCCTGCACAAATTTAAAATAGAAACGAACTGATGTCAGACGCAGACTCCCACTCCTCCCCCACTCCTAGTCCCTCTCCCCTCTTCCACTGCGATTACAGTGACTGGTCTCCCTCCTTTGCCATCATCCCATCTGTCTACCTGTTGGCCTTCTTGATTGGTTGCCTTGGTAACAGCCTGGTGCTCTGGGTCTACCTGTGGCGAGGTAAGGGGAGGAAGATGGTTTTTCTTCAGAGAAACAAAACAAATAGTGGTGATTCTTCTGGACAAACACTCTCCGCCCGCTGTGCCTCTCACTCCCTGACAGACTCTCTTATAGCCAGCTTAGCGTTAGCTGACCTCTGCTTCCTTGTAACTCTCCCCCTTTGGGCCGCCTACACCGCCATGGGCTACCACTGGCCCTTTGGGCAACCCCTCTGCCAAATTAGTAGCTTCCTCACTGCTCTCAACATGTATGCAAGCGTGTTCAGCCTGAGCATGCTCAGTGTGGAGCGGTACTGGGTTCTAACTGGACGCTGGCACTCCAGCCACCTCCCCCTGCAGAGATACCACAACAGGGCTTGGTGCCTACTTGGAGGAGTTTGGATAATGGCAGGAATCTTGGCTCTTCCTGGATTGCTGCTGCGCTCTGTCAGGGAGGTGGAGCTCGAGGCTCAGTCTGAGGATGACTGGCAGCTTGAGTCAGCTGATCCTAGATCTGTTGCTCTGTCCTGCCAGATGGATTACTCCATGCTGATTGGAGCAGAGCTGGAAGAGGCTGACAAAGAGAGAGCAGAGATGTGGTGGGCTGCTGCCTTCAGTTTAAAATCAACTCTAATTGGCTTCCTGTTGCCTCTTGTCATCTTATTGTTCTGTTACTGCTCACTGGCCCAGCTGCTCAGCAGACACTTTGGACGCAGCCCTCGTCCTGACCGCAGGCGCCAGAGCAGACTCCTGAGGGTCATCGTCACTTTGGTGATGGCATTCTTCCTGTGCTGGCTGCCTCTGCACGTCAATAAAACAGTGTCTATTCTGCTAGAATTTGGGTTTCTTCAGTACTCTTGCTCTTTGGACCAGAATCTGCTGGCTGCTCATCCATATGTCACCTGTTTGGCTTACCTCAACTCCTGCCTGAATCCTCTCCTCTATGCTGCCTGTGATCCGTCATTCAGGAAAAGATGCCACAGAGCTCTCCTCACATGCTGCAGGATCAACAACACAAGAGGGAAAACATGCAAAGCAAACAAGGAGGGTGAAGAAGAGGAGAATGAGGAGAGAAGCCTAACTTCTCCTACAAAGATGCAGGAGGAAACAGCAGATAGGACAAAGGACGGAGAGGAAGAGGAGAGGCAGGAGAGAGAGACCCTGCAAACTCAAACCAAGCTCTAAACCATGGAAGTTACCTAGTCAAATGGTGACATTAAGGCAGTGTGTAACATTTTCTATTAGATCAGCTGGAATGTAAAAATGAATTGTAAATAACTGTAAACTTATTATAAAAAAAAACATTGTCTGTAAATGACAGTATAGTTTCAAAGGATAGCTTTCCCACAGGAAATTCTAAAAATACTGTCAAATGAGCTGTTTTGATAATATCTTCTTGTGGAATGTGATGCATATTATTTTGTCTCAATAAGTCTTGTGTTTGTTGATGTATGGTGTACTGTTTTACCGCTGTTTATCTTTTCAAATAAACTATAATTAAAAGTTACTTTTTAAAAACATTTTATTTCAGTTTTTCTTTCATAATACACCGAGCTGTCCTGTGGAAAACTCGGTCTTTATTTAATATACTTATTAGATTTTAATAAGCTGTTTTAGAGAAGAGTTCACAGGACTGAAATGTGATTCTGGTTTTGTATTCAATCCAACAAACCTAATTGCTCATATATTATTATACTCCCTGGCCAAAATAAAAGTCATCACCAAAATAAAGGTCACACACTCTAATATTGTATTGGACCACCTTTAGCTTTGATTACAGCACACATTCACTGTGGAATTGTTTCTATCAGATTCTGCACTTCTGCAATGTCACAAGATTTATTTCCATCCAGAGTTGCAATAATTTTTCACCAAGGTCTTGCATTGATGATAAAATTAATGCAAATAGTAGTGATAAATTATTATCAGTTCTTGAAGAAAACACAAATGTCAAACACATACAGACTTTAAGCAATGTTTTCTGCATCCTCATGGTGTTGAATTCTAACACAAAACTGCAGAAAGATTCAAAATATGCATTTATAGCTGAAGACAGAGAGCTAATAGTCAAATAAAGTGCTCAACATCAGGGTTCATATACATAGTTTTATGTCGTTTTAATCAATACAAGTTAAATAATGTGTAGAAAAATACTCAAATACAACTTTTAAAACACTTAATTAAGGTTGAGTTAACATAGCTGAATAAAGTATGTAGGCTATGTAAAATTTTTAAGCACTGTTATTTATTTTGAACACCTGTCATTTCAGTGGTAATGCCAGACTCCGTCCTTTAGATGGCGCTAGCGCATCAGCTGTTACAGCAGCTTCTGCACTGTTTACCTGTGATTTCCTCCGACGAAAGTCCTTCTTGCTGCTTTGCACATGCGGGTTTATGGTTAGTCAGTCAGTCAATCTTTAACAAAGGTTTTATGGTTATCAATTCCTTTTAAAATTTAACTTTAAGTTCTTTGAACGAAGTTAAAAACAGAGTCTTATCGCATTTAAGGCAGTGAAAGATGGCGCGTGGAACAGCTCTTATTTATGATGAGGAGATGACCAAATACAAACTTCTCTGGGTTGAGTAAGTACACAAATCAAATAGATGTATACATATATACTGTACGAATGACTACAGCGATTGGTAGCTTACTTTGGTTGACATTTTAGTAATTTACGTTGATTTATTCTAATCTTCGCGTTACATTTTTACATCTTAGGCAGAAATTACCGTAGTTTATGTTTGCCGTTTTTATTACTGTAGTGGTAGGAACTAACGATTTGGTTCAATGTTTTCTACACGGTCATTTAGCTAGGTACACTCAGAGTGTTAGCTAGAATGCTAACAGACTGTTGATAAAGTTTTTATGGGCCTTAACTCGAGATAGATAGGAAACTCCTACCATATATTACTTTTTGTTGAAATGGGCTGTATTTTAAATCATTCCTCGACATTGGCAACAAATTCAGCTCTTTATAATCCCCCCCAAAACATTAAATGTCTCCTACTGACTACAATCTGAAAGGGTAATTTATTTAATTTACAGATATACCAGCTCTACACCAGCTGATGTACCTCTAAAGCAGCATCACGACATATTAATAATGCCCTGGGCTTTTCAAAAGTTATTTATAGCCTTTAGTTTGAAATTAAGTTAATATTTTTTGTTCTAAAATAAATACATTTTGTTTAATATTACACTTTAAAGATTATAATGACGATTTTACTTCAGATTTCTCAGTACTCTGTAAAAGTCACAGATTTTTAACTTTCTAAAATATTAGATTTTTGGGATTTCTGGATATTTATAAGATAAGATAGAATTTACTGCTGTTTACACAAATATTTTATAATAAAGCTGCATTGGAGTTCTGGTTTTTCTCTCAGTGTATTTTGATAATATGTGTGTCTTTAAATTGTTTTAAAAAACATTCCAAAATGTATTTCTCAAATTCTTTAAGATGGATTTAGAGTAATTTTAGAAAAGGTTTAACACATACATTCTGATTTTAAGGTTTGTTTTTTATTTGTTTAACGTTTTAAAGATTATTTTACAATCTTTATATTTAGCAGTCTTATGTATCTTTTTTTTATTTTTGCAGTCCAGCATGTAAGATCGAGGTACCCGAGCGTCTGTCTGTGAGTTATGAGGCTCTGGTCAGGACTGGTCTTGCTGATCGTTGCGTCTCCATACCAGTTCGTGAAGCCACAGATGCAGAGATTCTGCTTGTTCACAGGTCAGCACTGATGTAAACACAGAGCTTTGTTATAAAAGGGAAAATAAAAATCTTTGTGTGTTTTGCTGCTTTTGTAACAGTGAAGAATACCTGGAGGCAGTGAAAAAGACTCCTTACATGACTCTGGAGGACTTAAAGGAATTTACTCTGCAGTTTGGTGACGTCTACTTCCACCCAGTTAGTCTCACACTCAGTGGATGTGTCGGATGTTAAGTTTAGGATTGATCACTCTCTTTATTTTTTGCTGTTCTAGAACATCTACCACTGTGCCAAACTGGCTGCAGGTTCTGCTCTGCAGCTGGTGGACAGTGTTATGATGGAGCGGGTCAGGAATGGGATGGCTCTGGTCAGGTGAGCCAGATTTACTGGTGATGAAAGAAGCTCACCTGATTATTGTTAAAAAATATTAAAAAGGTCACACTAGAAGTAGAAGTTGTTAAGGCATGAACTTTATCTGATCATCTGTATATCTAACATCTGGTGAGATTATAACTGTCTCTGTTAACAGACCGCCAGGACACCACAGCATGCGCAGTGCTGCCAGTGGTTTCTGTGTGTTCAACAATGTGGCCATAGCAGCTCGGTATGCTCAGCAGAAGTATGGAGTCAAACGGTAGCCCAGCCATTTCACCTGCATGTTTAGTCCACTAATGACTTAATAATGTTGGATTCCTCAAAAGCAGCAGTTGCTTGTTTTTCAGGGTGCTGATTGTAGACTGGGACATACATCACGGTCAGGGAGTGCAGTACTGCTTTGAAGATGATCCGAGGTGAGTGTTTAGTGAAGACACAATCCTTTTTGGTCATCTTAAATGTCGCATTCTGTTCTTTTTTTTAATTTTTAACAGTGTTCTGTACTTTTCGTGGCACCGATATGAACATCAGAAGTTTTGGCCTCAGCTCAGAGAGTCAGACTATGACAGTGTTGGAAAAGAGAACGGAGCTGGATTTAATATAAACCTACCGTGGAACCAAGTAGGTCAACTCAGGACTATCCAACACTTTCATTTGTTATTTAACTTTTCATTTGTTATGTTTTAAGACGAATATTCAGATTTAATTGTTTAAATCTTTATTTTATTTTGTCGTATGTAATGATGCATCAGTTATAATTTGATAAACTAAATCTTGTGGGTTTTAGGTGGATTTTAATGGCTTCCTTCGTCTGATTACTGAACAAACCTTGAGTCTGGTGATGCTCATAGGGCTGCTTGTTTTGCACCTAATTGTGTTTAAAATCAAACCTTAAACTCACTTTTGTGTCACAAAGGCTACTTTTTAAATTTTCAGGTGGGAATGGAAAACAGTGACTATCTTTCAGTCTTCTGCCATGTTCTCCTGCCTGTTGCATATGAGGTAAGCTGTTCCTGAAACACCCCTGAAGTGGTTATTAACACCTTCTCTGACCAGATGATGCTTTGTCACAGTTCTGCCCAGACCTGGTGTTGGTGTGTGCAGGTTTTGACTCGGCCATCGGTGACCCAGAGGTAAAAAATACAATTTACTAAAATAAAATGCAATTGCAGGAATTTTACTGTTTTTATTTGATTTGATTGTGTTGAACGTCTGAGTCAGAAGATGGAAAAAGTGTTTTGATTTTTATGTTTTCAGGGGGAAATGTGTGCAACTCCTGATATTTTTGCACATCTGACTCATCTTCTGATGAACCTGGCAGGAGGCAGACTGTGTGCTGTTTTGGAGGTTAGACAACGTGCACTCGCTCAGGAAAAACAGGATTTGTCTCCGTCTGAATGATTCAGAACTTCTGTGTCTGAATCTAGATGTTTTTGTTCCAGGGAGGATACAACTTGACCTCACTGTCTCAGTCGGTGTGTCAGACCGTTCAGACGTTACTGGGAGATCCTCTGCCTCAGCTCATCAACCTCAGCAGCCCCTGCAGAAGGTGTGTGTCCCCCTCAGTGGAACGTTACTGTCTGAGGTTTGTGTGACTGCAGGGATTTCATTTCTGTCTTGCAGCGCGCTCGAGTCTCTTCAGTGTGTCCGATCTGCTCAGAAACAATACTGGTGCAGCCTCAAACACACAGGTGGGATTAGCACCTGTGCAGCACACATTAATAACAAAACAATTTGACAGAATTTGGTGTTTTACAGAGCTACAGTATCTCAGTGGTAAACTCACATCTTCCTAACCTTGCTACACACGTACTCACCCTCTCATAAATACTGAGTAATGGAAGCAGGAAAACCTACAGCAAGTGTTAATATCTAACCTTTGTCCTCTTTCTCCTCTAGGCGGTCCCCCAGTTGCAAACTTCAGCACTAAACGCATCAGAGTAGCAGAAGAGGATGAAGAAGAAAAGACAGAACTGGGAGAGGAAGAAAAGAGCTCAGAGGAGAAGGTCTGGCTCGAGCCTCCAGAGCGTCCCTGTCCTCCTATTCGTTCTGCATCTGTGCTTCGTGATGATGTGGCGTGTCCTGATGGATGTAAACACATCACGGGGGATCTCGATCCACTCGTAGTCAACAGACTAAAGTAAGAACCATTCAAGGTAACGATCTTTACTCATAATTTCATCATTTACTTGAACACATCTGTTCGTAAAGGGATCATTTGGTCAAAGAGGCAGAAGACGGTGATGTTCTGGCCACCTTCTCTAGACTCGTTGGTCTGGTGCAGAAAATGGAGAAGAATGAGGTAAAACCAGTTTTTGTTCCACTGGTTTGATGATCTAAGTACGTATTTTGTTTTGATTTGCTGGCTTTCCAACGAGATATCGGCTCCTTCTCAGGTCGGCAGTGGCTTCGCTCTGGTTGGTGATGTCATTAAGGCCGTGATGTGTGTTGTCCAGCATGCATCACCTGATCTCAACAGGTAAAGGAACTTTAACACCGATGATTTTAGTTTAAAACTCACTCAGAAGGGACATTTTTGGGCTTTAATTTAAGATGTTAGTGAAAACCATCTAAAGCTAAATGTTCTTTTGAATAAACTACAGTTGCACTGGTGCAGCTGATGTCTTCACTTGTGATTTGTTTGCAAACAAAACCTGAAACCTGAGAGTCTGAACTGATGAAGGCCAAATGCAGACTTTATCATCTCTGCTGCCTTTGTTTAAACAGTTTATAAAACTGATAATTGTAAGGTGTAAATAAGTAAGGCGCTAAATGGTATCACCCTCCACTGATGCTTGTTTGAAGAAGACTTGATGCTCATCTGGAGGAATGGAAACAACTTTCCCTGTAATTAAAGAGATTAAGACAAAATGTCAGATTTAACTCCTAAAACAAACATCACATCTAAAGGGAAGTGAAAGCGAGGGCCTGTCAGAAAGGTCATCCAGATTTACTGAACAGAGACATGCAGCACGACTAAACCTGTAATGGTTTCTCTTGTCTCGCTGCAGGGTTTTGGTGGTGTGTGTCGGTAACGGGAAGATCCCCAGCCACATCTCCAGAGACGGGTGATTATTGTTTTATTCAAATCATTTAAAAATACTCAATTACAGCGAGAACAATGATTAAAAACCTTTCTATCTTTAGGAAAGTTCTTGTGCTTCAGATCAGCGGTGACGTCGCAGAGGAGCAGCAGAGCAAATATTATATTTCTGTGTGTTTACAGAAGGTACTGTGGATAAATCACCTGTTGCATTATTATTATTTTCTAGTCGCTCCAATAATAGTGAAGATTAAAGTCGTGTGTTTATTCTTGTGGTCCTGCAGGGTTGCTCTAACACATCAGGGTTTATGCAGGCTGTCTTTGGCCTCCTCCTACCTGTTGGATATGAGTACAACCCAGACCTTGTGGTTTTGGTCCGGATGCCTGATAGTGGAGTGTGTGACGTCGTGTGGAAACAGCTGGCCGGTCTGCTGCAGAGCTTCGCTAAAGGACACACTCTGGTGCTGATGCAGGTGAGAAGGCCAGGGCACCTTTTACATCAAAGTGATTAGAGGAACTTAAAATTTGCAGCTGAAGTGTGTCTAGATGCACTTTTGAGAAGTGTCTGCTCTGTTTTTGCTTTATTGGGATGTGTTTTAATATATTTTTCCAGGAGAGTGAGAATACATGTGTGGGTCCTACAGCCTCCATCCTCCTCGGGGATCCAGCACCTCCTCTGGAAACCCTTCTGGCCCCCAACAGAGAGGATGTAGATGCTGTGGAAAGACTGAGGGGCCGACTGCAGGCTGACTGGAAACTTCTGCAGACAACAAGTGAATGCACATCAGGAGCTTTTCAGCATTAGATCTC
>SSNS01000061.1:1181747-1222841 GCA_006937985.1 Aphyosemion australe
GTAAATCTCTGGAGTCCTGCAGCTTCAGCAGGAGTGTTATCTATTCAGAGCAAGACCCAAAGTGTTGCTGTGAGGGGTTCTTTGAGCTGTTCTCCATCAGTGTAATAGAAAAAATAAATATTTCTATGAGATATAAGATAAGTAAGTTGTATTTTGAGAACTAACCACATGTAAATGTCAGCGGATGTAGCTTCATTACAACATAATCTACACTGGACAAAGGAAGCAGCACATGTGTGACATCTCTGAGAACAGCTCACAGTCAAGCCTGAACAAACATTTGATAACAGCAGTTTGAAGGCTTATCCCTAAACCATGAGCGTCGTCCATGAAAGAGCCCAGTCCAACACCTCTAACATCAGACTATAAGATCATCTTCTGTTGGGAAATGTTGGAGTCATTCTGGTTGAATCTTTAAAATAGTGTGCATGACTTCATGTAAAGTCACAAGATTTTGCTCAGTCTGTTAGCACCCTAACCCTAACCCTAACCTCAGGCGTAAATGTCACTGCTAGACAACAGAACTGGGAAGTTGAGCTAAAACCAACCACTGTCGCCCTGGTGGCTGGTTGAAATCCTAACCCTCCTTGGAAACAAATGAGACAATGCTCTCTCACCTGCACATGGATCTTCACCACTTAAACCTGACAGAATATAATTAATTAACAACATCATGATTGTAAGTGGCAGGATAAGGTCAGACTTTCAGCCTCATATCCCAGGTTTGCAGCTTCTGGCTATCAAAAACAACATGGCAGTGCCTGAAAACAGGATTTCCTAGATGCACTTTTAAATAACAGAAGGTAAAAAGACTTGGTTTACATTAAATGTGTTTATAGTTATTGATTATCGGTTGTACTGTAGATGCACATCCAGTGATTACTTTCTGAGAGTTTCATTAAAGCTGTAATATGGATGTTTTTTTGTGTGTGTGTGTGTGTGTGTGTGTGTGTGTGTGTGTGTTGTAGAGCTCCATGCAATATGAACTGCTTCCTTACTGTACAGGACAAATATTATTACTAGGGATGTGTATTGGTAAAATTCTGGCGATACGATATATCACGATATATTGCGATACATTCAGCCAGACGATATTAGCGATTTTTTTAGACTGAATTTATTGTAGGAAAGTTCAATAAGCAGTCCAAACTGATATGTAACATGTTTAACATGAGGTGTCTGAACCATAATAGAGGGATTTAAATTTAAATGGTGGAAACAAAACCCATTGCACACTGCTGCCAACTAGCGGTCGGCGTTTGAATTGCACCAAAAGAAAAGAAAATAGACAAATGTTTGCATGTAAATTCATCCAAAAAATCGATGCACAGCTTTTGAATATCGATATAATATCGCAGGAAAAAATATTATGATATTTTGCCATATCTATATTTTCTCACATCCCTAATTATTACCCACCCTTTAGAGGAAGGACATAAAAATCACTTGCACAATAAAAAAAAAATCACTAACCCTAGGACGATTTAGTCTGATAGTTTTCTGTTGTTGTTTGGTGAAAAGCTTCATGTTTTTGTGTCTGTTGTCTCAATAGTGAGTGATCTCCATGAGGAGGGAAAGAATGCCATCAATGCTCCCCTGCTTCCCTTGGGGACAGAAATCTATCCTGAAGACACTTTGCTGGGTACGTACCCTTTTCTCCTGAAATATTCTATAGTTTGTATTTATGAGTGAAGGTTTGGTTCTGAGGAAGTCTCTTAGTGACGGGTAGCTAAAGGTTATTCAGGTTCTGATAGACTGACGCGTGTTCCCCACTGATGGGAACTTTAGAAGCAGGAAATGAAAGTGGGTGGAGTGTGTGAGGCTTTCATTAGTCACAAGAAATCACCTCTGACAACTTGTGAAGGGAAGTATTGTGTCATTTTCTGTGTTTGACAAAACATGTCATCAAATATAAGATAATTCAAAATGTAAAAAGAATAAAAGCTAATAATTTTTTGTCTGATGGTGTTTTCCACAGAGGAAAATGCTGAGAGGATGATGTTGGACCCAACTTCTCGGGAAAACCTTAAATTCAAAGATCTCCTGAAGGTAATCAGGGGTCAAACGTGAGATTGAATGAAAATATCTGAGTGCAGTGTGAAGTACGAGGGGCGCTGGTGCAAGCAGCATTAACGTTGGTTTTCTCGCAGGTTCTGATTGAGTGGATCAACAGCGAACTGGAGGAGGACCGGATCATAGTGAAAGACCTGGAGGAGGACTGTTATGATGGACAAGTTCTGCAGAAGTTGTTTGGTGAGAAAAACAAACATTTGAAAAGTTAAAACTGAGCTTCTTTTCTTAAAAACTGTTAGATAATTTCACATTTTGTTAATAGTTTGTTTTTCTGGAGCATTAGACGTGATAGAGATCCTTCACTTTGCACGTTTCTTTTATATCTAATTACTGCATCAGCACCATTATTACATTATTCACTGTGGCCGAGAGTGTAAATAAAAAGTGTTTTGTATTTTGTTAGGGGCTTCCCTCTTCTGACTGACTGTTGTCACTGCATTTCTAACCTAAAACTCAAGCTTTACCTAAAATGTGATATTTTAAAACCAGATTCAACCTTCACACTAACTGATACTTGCATATTTCTTCTACTACTTTTTCTCCTCATAAAACTCCTCTACCAAATGGATTTTCCCCCCAAACTAATTCTGAATCCGATGCCTAGTATTCCTAAAATTTTAGAAAACTGAAATGCAAACCCTTGTAGTTCTATATAATTTGTTAAAGCCCCGGGTAGTTTTCTAACTCCTTCAGCTCCTGCACCTTATGCAACACGAGTCTCTTGTTGCATTCATGTTGCTGCTGGTTACATTTTTCCAATTATTTGGTGAATGAATATTTGAACCCTACTTGAGCTAAGCCTCCTAAATCCTTCTCACTTACTGCTTGAGGCATAAAAGTCTTCCTGTGGAAGTCATTGAGTATTTATAAGATTCACCTCCTATGTTTTTGCTCTTTAGTCATTACTTTGTGACATTATGCACCTGGCCCTTACTCAGTATGGCTCTGTCTCAGCGTAATCAGGTTTTTGATATTATGCTTGTGAATTTGAGCATCGTTTCCCTTTAATCTTTCCTGATGGTTACAGAGAAGCTGTCAGGCAGGAAGCTGAATGTAGCAGAGGTGACCCAGTCAGAGATCGGCCAGAAGCAGAAGCTCACGACTGTTCTGGAGGCCGTCAACCATCTGCTGAGGCCTCATGGCTGGACCATCGAGTGGAGTGTGGACGGTGAGTTTTACTCCTCAGAGTAGCGACCCATGACAGTGTTTATGAGGAGATTTGGTTATCCTCTGCACAACATCCCACAGATTTTCAGTACATTTTTTTAATCTCAGTTTCATTTGTTAAAATTTATTTCTTCTGTCACTTTTAAAAACCCAAAATAATCCTTGACTGACATGTAACGTGAGATTTAAAGGCCAGGTCCGTGATAAGTGCACACTTGATTGGCGCTTCCGCTGCGGGTGTGTGTCACCATTGGTGTGTGAGGTCACTTTCACCTGAGCAGCCAGGTGGCTGGAATGAGGATGATGGTGAAAGTTTTTGTTGACCGCATGCGTATACGCCAACTCATATTATGACTTTATTGTTTTATTTATGAGCTCGAATGTCCATCTTATTGGAAGTTGTGGCGCTTGATGTGAAATGCAATGAATGAATGAAGAAACGCTGCAAACCTTAGTGCGTGTCATCAGTCTGTTCCAGGTTTAGCCTACCGCGGCAGCAGGAGAATTGTTTTAAATTCTGCTGCAACAGGCCTGACTGACTGTTTTTTATTATGGTTGCCGTGACAGCCATCCATTCAAAGAACCTGGTGGCCATCGTTTACCTACTGGTTTCTCTGGCCATGCACTTCCAGGCTCCCATCAGATTACCAGAGCACGTCTCTGTCCAGGTGGTGGTGGTCAAGGTAAAACATCCCTTCCACATGTTGACTCTTAAAAGATAAGCAGCTTTGATCAATCTTCACCCAATATTCAAAATTTACACCTAAATTCACTCTTAATTTTTACTCTGCAGAAAAAAGAAGGACTCCTGCAGACCGCTGTGATGACCAAAGAGCTGACGAGCACCACAGAGTAAGAGCTGCCATGGCTTTCGTCAGGGTTTTGATGTGAAATATGTGATTTTTTTTAATGTTGGAAAAAGTTTTAAATAAATGGTGAAGTACTCATTATTTTTCTTTTTTTAATTTCAGAATGATGTTGGGAAAATTTGGTGAGTCAAAGCCACAAAACCGCTTCATGTAGCTTTATTTAATACTTTTACTATTTAAATAAGAGGTTGTGATGAAGTTCAACATTTTTGCCAAAATGTGAGAAGTTAGCTTCTGAATTCTATGGAAGTGAATTAAAGTGACAATTTCAAATCTTGGTCATTTAACACTAAATTTGTTTTGTTCATCAAAAAAGAACAAAATCAAAAAATTTCATTACAATTTTGCATGTTAAACCTAAAGTGTAGAAGAGAATAAACCCATTTAGAAGCAAAATGTAATTTGAAAAACAACAAGTTTTGTGTAGAACTCTAGTTTTAGCATTACATTTTTATTTGAGATGTTTTTTTTACTAAAATGGCTAAAAGAGATTTTTTTTCATAGAATGTCCTGATAAACCAAAACCTAACATTTCTAATGAAGATTAGTTTGGATCGTCTTGTTTTTGATACCAAAGTAACTGATTACATTTATATAGAAAAGCTGAAATATCAACAGATCTTTTTATAATTTTTCTATGAATTTGTTGAACAGAGAGAGACGCTTTTGACACGCTGCTGGATCACGCGCCCGACAAGCTCAATGTTGTCAAATCGGTAATGAAAACTCAGCATTATCTATTACTTTTTATATGAATCAGTCACAGATCTTTGATGTTGATTATTTTAGTCTCTGATCACCTTTGTGAACAAACACCTGAACAAGCTGAACCTGGAGGTGACTGAGCTGGAATCTCAGGTGAGTGAAAACGACCTGACCGAGTCCAGTGAGCAATTATTAATGTCAGTGTCATGCTTTAGGTGTGTGTGTGTGTGTGTGTTCAGTTTGCAGATGGAGTGTATTTAATTCTGCTGATGGGGCTGCTGGAGGACTACTTTGTGCCGCTGTACAACTTCTTCCTCACCCCAGAGAGCTTTGAGCAGAAGGTTGTTTTAACTGACGAAATAAAAACTTTAATGATGAAAAAATAAGGAAAGTAAAAACTGTTTTTTTTTTTCTCCGTTTAGGTCCACAATGTTGCGTTTGCCTTTGAACTGATGCAAGATGGAGGCTTGAAGAAACCCAAAGCAAGGCCAGAAGGTATTTTATTACATTATTATAACATCAAATAAGGAATTTTCTACAGCATAACTAAAGCAGAATGAGATAAAAAAAGGAATTGCTTTATTAGTTTCTTACATTAGTTGTCATTCTGGTAGCTGGCCAGCAGGTGGAGACCTTTAACTTCTGATGACTTTACCCACCCTGTTCTGTTCTCCAGTCTCTTTTAATGAAATACAAAACTAATGGTGCATATGAGGCGTACTACTGGAAGAGGAGTAGGGCCACTGAAAAGAAAAAGTCCTGAATTTAATCTCAGAATTCAGACTTCGTTTCCTCTTTTGAATGAAATAAATTAAATGTCCCATCTCATCAGTTTTATTTCATTCTATTCTCCCTACCATGTGTCTTTACTACATTTAATTTCTATTTTGATCCAAACTTTTGTTCAATATTAATGATTATTTCTGTTTCTTCCTTTTTAAAGATCTTAAACTTCAACAAAGTCGTGTAGACCTTCATTAGCTTGAAATGTGTTTTCTCCTTTAAAGGTGTGGATCACTTGTTTAATAAATTCATTTGCAGTGGTCTCTAGTAGGAATGAATGCCTTGTAAGTCGTACTCTGGGGAAACAAAGCTCCGGTGCACCAGTTTCAGGAACTAGAAGTGAGCCAGATCAGAGTTGAGCTTCAGACGACAGGATTTGGAGTTTTTATTTCCTGATATTTGTACATCTCACCTCTGATTGGATAACCACAAATAACACAAGCTGGGATAGGGTGAACTGGGATGACAGTCCCTGACATTTCTCCATCCCGCTGGCCATGAGACTGGTGTGTGTGTGTGTGTGTGTGTGTGTGAACGGCCCACATTGGGCAAACAGCTCACCGGGACAATGCCCGGTATGCCAGATGGCCAGTCCACCCCTGAGCCTGGAGGAGTTCTGTTTAGAGGTTTTCCATGCATAAGAGTAGGGGGGTGAATTGCTTGAGAGTGTGTGAAGGGAGTCAGATGCGTGTGTCTCATGCTCAATGCGTCAGAGTTGGCAGCCCTGTTGAATTCGCTAATGCTAATGGTTAGCTTCTACTAGCTGAGATGTTCTCTGCTGTTTCCTGGACGCTAAACCGACAACAGACGTCCCCGTCGTGAGTCAGGATGGGTGAGTCCATGAATGTTAAGTGACAGTGTGACGTAGATGTGTCAGGCTTTTCTGAACCTGCATTTTTCCATCTATTTTCTATCAGAACCTAATGCAGGAGACAGGAGTAGGAG
This sequence comes from Aphyosemion australe, assembly GCA_006937985.1. Classification (NCBI taxonomy): domain Eukaryota; kingdom Metazoa; phylum Chordata; class Actinopteri; order Cyprinodontiformes; family Nothobranchiidae; genus Aphyosemion; species Aphyosemion australe. Next base: position 1,188,290 of record SSNS01000061.1, read on the forward strand.
ACTATTTTCATCTTCAGCCTGCATTAAAAACCCAGAGTGACCGATTATAATCAGAAATAAGATTTATAAAAATGTTTTTTCAGTGATCCACACCTTTACTATTTCGTTTAAACATTTCCTATCTTTTACAGAAAGAGAAAAATAAGTCCCTGCTTGCATACTCCACTCCCAATTTCTAAAACGTTGCTCTGATTTATGTAATTTTTGTTCAAGTATGTGAACTTAAACCCAAAGGAGAAATTCAGATGTGCCAGGAAAAAAAACCAAGTCTGACACAGTGACTCTGTTGTTGTCTGGTTGCCATTTAACCGAGACCTACTTTATACCTACAATCCATCATATTATAATCAGTTGTGAATTCCTGAGATCTATTTTAAGCTGCAGCTTAGTTCACAAATTACAAATAACCAATTAAATGAAAGCCTCCCAAGACCCATCTCATGTTAGGCTCTATAATATGGAAAAACACTAAACTAATTTCATCTGCTTCTGTTTTCCAGATGTGGTCAACCTGAACCTGAAGTCCACTCTCAGAGTTCTTTACAACCTCTTCACCAACTACAAAAACTCAGACTGATCTTGTTAGGCCTTATCCTGTGGTGTGAGCTCTGCCCTGTGCTTCTGCTGACGTGGTTACGGTCCGGACCCTGGAGGAAACCACCTGGGACTGAAAGACAGCGTCATTATGAGCAGCCTAAAGACCCCGGGGGAGAAAGCCTGTGTAAGGCTCTGAATGTTAGCCTTTAATCATCTCCAAATGTCAGTATTTATTTATTCTATCTCAAAAGTTAGCTGTCACGCAAGCAGCACTGCGACCTTTAGCTTTGCATTTGAATGCAATCGTCAGGGGGAAATCATAAAGTTGGGAAGTGTTTGTCAGACTGGACTGTCTCTGCAGGAAATATTAGAAAGTCACATTCGTTTGTGTAGGAAATCTATAGTTTCCCATTAATGTATTTGAGAAAAAAATATGAAATTGTTACAAAGAAGGTTGTTAGCTAATTTTTTTTTTGTGTAAGCCTATGCAGAGATCTGATAATTAGCTTTCCTTTATGAGGTTGTTTCCTGTGTTAATGCCTATCTGCACTGCAGCATTAAACACAATGTATGGATTTTTATTTAAAGCTGATATTTAATTAAAAAATTTACAAAAATGAAATGTGAAATTACTTTTTTTTAATTATGTGAAAAATAAAAAAAGCCATCTACAAATCATGTTGCATCTAATTAGTTTGATGCATCGTCCACGTGGTTGAGCACGGAAATAAAACACAGAGCAAGTGATTTAGAAGAAGCTGTCCTAGGTGTGTGAGGACTCATTTAGACTTTTGTTCAAACAGTAAATTGCTAAAATATTTAGAGAATCCAGGATCTGGAGATTCAGGAGGCTGGGTTATAAACACAGATAAGGTCATGGAATCAGATCAACTTCTATTGATTTATATTGTCTGGTTTTAGATCCACAAATTCAACTAAAACTAATCTGAGAATAAAATATCTAAAACTAAACTAATATTAATATTTTGATGAATAAAATCTGGATTACATATAAAAACAGACTTTTCATTGACACACGGTTCAAAGGTCTGCAACATGATTTGGGGGAATAGTGCAGGTAACGTTCACATCTGTGACATTTAGAGACTCAGCCATTCAGATGGCATCTCCTATAGGGAAGGTTTAAATCTCCAAGATAATTCCAAAGTCTTTTCTGTGTGAGACTTTGTTTTGTATCTGGCTAACCTGCAGCTCACACCATGATGCACTAATGAAACAACAAATGTGACAAAGAGGTTCCCAACTGTTAAGTTTCTAAAATGTAACGAGAAACAGATCTCATATATCTTTCAGACTCAGTAATTGGTCTCAACGCCGTCCAAAAGCTTCAGTGTTGTTAAAGGAAGACATTATGTAACAGCTGTGAACATTCCTTTGTTCTAAATGACAGAATTCTCAGTTTCAACATTTAGTCTTAATAACTTTTCAGTTATGTGGAGGGAGAACTAATAGATGTTAGTGAGACGTTTCTGTTATATGCTGGGCTGTGAGACATGATTTTAAAACCATAATGATAGCTTATGTTTTAGTTTGTAACACAACCTTTTATTGTAAAGACATACTTTTAAATGAGAAAATCTCCTGTAGAAACAAAGTTCAGGCGTGATTTTACTAACCAGTCATCCTTGGTTCCTCGTTTCATAATAGTTACGTTTAGCTCATGCTAGCCACTGGTTTCTGTTTTTATCAAATTTTGGAGTCTCAAATACATTTTCTGTCTACACACACACACATACATACACACACACACACACACACACACACACACGTGCACTCACTGGCCACTTTATTGGGTACACCTGTCCAACTGCTCGTTGACCCAAATGACTAATCAGCCAATCACATGGTGGCAATTCAGTGCATTTAGGCATGTTGACATGGTCAAGACGATCTGCTGCAGTTCAAACCGAGCTTCAGAATAGGGAAAAAAGGTGATTTAAGTGACTGGGTTTCATCTCTGAACGCACAACACGTGGAACCTTGAGGCAGATGGGCTACACCAGCAGAAGACCACACCGGGTGCCACTCCTGTCAGCTAAGAACAGGAAACTGAGGCTACAATTCACACAGGCTCACCAAAACTGGACAATAGAAGATTGGAAAAATGTTGCCAGGTCTGATGAGTCTCGATTTCTGCTGCGACATTCAGATGGTAGGGTCAAAATTTGGCGTCAACAACATGAAAGCATGGATCCATCCTGCCTTGTATCAACGGTTCAGGCTGGTGGTGGTGGTGTACTGGTGTGGGGGACATTTTCTTGGCACACTTTGGGCCCCTTAGTACTAACTGATCGTCGTTGCAACGCCACAGCCTACCTGAGTATTGTTGCTGACCATGTCCATCCCTTTATGACCAGTGTACCCATCTTCTGATGGCTGCTTCCAGCAGGATAATGCTCCATGTCATAAAGCTGGAATCATCTCAGACTGGTTTCTTGAACATGACAATGAGTTCACTGTACTCAAACGGCCTCCACAGTCACCAGATCTCAATCCAATAGAGCACCTTTGGGATGTGGTGGAACGGGAGATTGGCATCATGGATGTGCAGCCGACAAATCTGCAGCAACTGCGTGATGCTATCATGTCAATATGGACCAAAACCTCTGAGGAATGTTTCCAGTACCTTGTTGAATCTATGCCACAAAGGATTAAGGCAGTTCTGAAGGCAAAAGGGGGTCCAACCCAGTACTAGCAAGGTGTACCCAATAAAGTGGCCGGTATCAAATAATATAATTATGTTCATACAAAGTTGAGTGTATAGAAACGGTGAAGTAGGAAAAGGTGCACCAGCATCAGGAGAACCACAGCCTTAACAGCAGCTGGTCCTGTTGTGGGGGCTTTAAGTGCATTGTGTCATTATTATCTCAGGAGACTCTGAGGCTCTTTATGTTGACCAGCCTCTCAGATAGGTCTCCGAGGAGGCGTGGCGCTCTCGCTGTGGTACTGAAGCAGGCCCGGCCCAGCAGGGCTGCCTGGGGACCCACTAAGATGCACGTCTGCTCATGCATTTTAAAAACCAAACTGAATAATTGAGAGAATGGATGAGTTAATCTAGACTTTAAGATAGCACTGAATGGCTCAGCTGTGCACATTTTTTCCTCATCCTTCCTATCAGGAAATAAATGCCTTGAATCAAACGGAATGAGAGTTTGATGTGATCCCTTACGAGTGTGATAGGTTAGATTTGCTTTAGCTTTTGAGGGAGATTGGCTTTGGAACAGCCAATTCCTACAATTTGGTTTGGGTAAAGGAATTATGGATTTATTTTGGGCCTTTATTTTCTTGCCTCATACCTTTGTTGCTATGGTAACCTTCCTCATTCCCTAAATTGCCCCTTCGTCTGCTTGATAGGTGGTCTTATATATTTATTTTTTCTTTTCCACAACAAAACCAGCGCAGATATTCATTTAGGTCCATCTCTTTCTGACTTTCATTATTTCATTTTTTTGGCGTGTTTTGATATGGGACGGAGAAAGCTGGAGTCCAGATGTCTGCAAACTGAGCCAACCAATCACGGACAGAGACGTGTGAGCCGAGCGTGAGTGGTTCAGAACTCCGAGTGTCACGCTCCTTCCAGCCTTCCTGAGGTGTAGATTTCCAAACAATACATTTGTACCCAGGAGTCCTCCCTGCTCACGCACTTGCCTTTATTAAAGTCTCAAATACAAATCGTGACAGTGAACACAAACGTCCTCATCAGTAAACACTCTGCTGCAACGCCTGCATCAAGAAGAGGAAGTGCTTCTTCTTTTTCTATGCCACATCCTCTTGTTCTGTTGTTTTTGACCCTTATTTCCTTTACAACCACAGTTTAAAGCAGGGTGCAGCTGGCCCTGCTGCACTGATAGATCTCATTAAAGCCTCCATTCAGGTTTTAGAGCAGCCATCAGCTTTTATATCACAGTTTTGACATTTTGTGGCGTAGACGTCTATAAGGGAATTCAGATCAGCGGAGGCCTCCCTCCTGACTCTGCTGCGGTTGCTCTCAGTGAGCTGAAGGTAAGCTGATTCAAAAAGCCGTTTTGTTTATGACCTTGTTTGAAAGTTACTGTCAACCTCAGGATATGGAAGCCACACAAACATAAAACACACGGGGCAAAGGAAAGCTGCTCGCTGAGGCTTTCCTCTCCTCCAGATCCAGGAAACAACAGCTTGACACGCTCTGTGTCATGTCTGTTTTGTCAGCATGTGCGACTTTATGTGTTTGCCGTGCTTTGTCTCAAACCATAAAGTTCAAAAGTGTTCTGAGGGAGAGGTAAAGTCATGCAATTCTGCAGAGACCCACCAGATCGGCGGTGTGTTGCTGACAAACACAGAAAGAAAGTGAGAGATGCCTTTGCCCTGCTTTTCTAAGTGTTTTTAAAGTTTTTGAGCAGGTTCATGTCATCTTGAGCTCCTCTGTTTCTGATTTGAATTATCTAATCAAAACAAAAGTTAGGTTGAAAACATTAGAAATGAGCTGAAAAAAGTGACTTGAGCTGGCAATACGATCAGCTTCTTCTGTCCAGCTGACTGAGAGGCTTCCTGCTGAAGCCTCTTGAGAGGAAGTGTCTCTTTATTCTGCTGCTGTTTGAACAACTTCCTCTGAAATGTTTCAACACATCTGACTCTTCTGCAGATTTCACCCACTGGCCAGAGGCGTTTCTGTATCTCTGAGAGCAGGAGGGATGGAGGCCGATATTTTTGAATATCACAAACAGGAGGACCCTGTGGACATCAAGTCTTTTCAGGGTATGTGTGTATTTAAGAGGGATAGATGTCACCAATTCAATAACTCAGCACCTGCTGTATTTTGACATAAACATTGTCACTGTAAACATTTCACCTGGCCAGGTAGGTGAGCTGTGTTTTAATTATTACCACGTGGTTTGGTGGAGACACTCCTTTCCCTTAATCTTTATTTAAAAGGATTAAAACTGAAAATAAAGCAGAGTCGTCTGATCTGGTTAAAACATTGATTTGCTGCTGTTGACCTTTTAGTCATGTTACTTTATTTAATCCCAACTTGTCTTTCTGCAGTAATTCTTTAAATCTGTCATTGTTCTCTGCATCAGAGACTGTTTGTTTTCTCAAGATTTATAATGAACAATTTCAGTAAAAAAATCAGTTTAATGTCAAAAGTAAAATTTTCAGTTTTCCTTTTTCTTCCGGCTCAAGATGATCTAAGACCAAAACCAGTTTAACAGGACTGGTACTTTCTTCAGATTCCTGCTGCACCAAATCCTCTACTTCTGCCCTCTAGTGGCAGATCTAACAACTGCATGTGGAAAGTGCCAATTTTATTGCATTTTAAAAAGATAAAACTAAAATAAAAGATAAGATCTATGCACAGCATGCAGAGATGTAAATAAAAAGACATAAAGGGATAAACTTTGTGCAGGAACCGGCATCTGTCATAAGGGCAGTTGCCCTGTTTTAAAAGCTGTGCTTGAATCTGCTTGACTTCCACCCACTGACGCTCCAGCCAGGGGGCAGCAGCTTAAACACCCATCATTCCTTCAGTCCTGCAAAGTTCTGAGTTAATTCTTGAGACAGTAAGTCCTGTAGCAGTCTGTCAGCGACAGGAGAGGGTGGCCAATAACTTTTGCCTTAGTCATGTCTTTTTGTTCAGGTGCATCTTGAGAACCACGGATCCCATCTCACAACTTAAAACAGGACAACCCCACCCTGTAGAGTTATCTCCCTGTTGTTAAGGAATCACAACCCTCACATGTAATGACAATTGAGGCACACTCAGTGGAGCAGAAGGTGGTCAGTAGTGCTCTATTCAGGACTTTTAGAAGGTGGAGATGTTGTTGGACCTTTTCCACAATGTCTGAGATGTTTGAACTCAGTAGGAGGCCTGTGTCCATGTGTACAAAGATGAAAGTGTTTACCTGACTCCTTATTGATGCAGATGGGCTTGGGGTTGGACTTCCTTTTCCTGAAGTCCTTCTTAGTCATTATTTCTGATTATTAGTTCAGGTTGTCTTGCTCTAAGGGGGTTAATACTTATCCTGAAAGCCCCAGGCCATAAATACAACACAGACCTGTTGATGTTCTTTGACTTAGCCTTTATCAATCATGATATCTCAAAAACTAAACCTTAGACCTGTCATATTTTTGCAATGTGAGAGAGAGGAGATGGAGCCAAAATCAGTCATTTTCCCAATAGTGGCAGCAGCAGATGTCTAAAGAAAATGTCACGTTTTCTCACAGGTGCCCACTAATGGAAAAATGACTGATTTTGGTGGTGAACAGTAAAAATAACAAATTTGACTACTTTTATCACAAATGAAACCCTAATATCACAGAATGCATAATTATTTTTTGCAGAGTCTACAGGATCAAAGACTGTGGTTTGCATTGAAGTCAATGGGACGTTTTTGTCCTCTAAGTCTCAAGTGTATAGTGTTTTTTTCATAGTGTTCCCTTTATCTATTTTCAAAATTCCAAATGAAATTTCAAACTTTGTCAAGAGAGGGGTTTTGCGACAAAAAATGGTATCATATGCACAAATACTGTTGAAATGGCGTCCAGATGAATAGGGAAAAAATGCCCAAATGGACAATAATGTCCCTATATGAAGCCTGAGGGTTAAGGCCAATATCGGCCAATAATATTGGTAGACCGATAATATCGGACATCCTTAATGATATGATGTCAATTGGTCCCAAATTAGAGTTTGTGAAAAGGAAAGTTAGATCTTCTCCATTGGTGTCCCTGTTTATGGATCTCCTTAAATGTAATACCCAACAGATCAAACTCATCTCTTCTTGTTTCAGGAAACCTTGTAACTTTGGAAGACATTAGGATTAAATGTATTTTATTTTCTATGCGTGGTTGAAGCTTTACATTCATAACAATTAGAAATTATGAAAAAGTTTATTTTTTTTTCTCTAAATCAGCCTTTTTCCTGATTTCCACAGGAGAGAAAAGCAAAGTCATCCAACCAGCGTCTCTCAAAGACCCTAAACTGGAGAAGCTCAAGGAGGTAGGAAATAATTTATACTTTTATTGTGCTTAATTCTGCTTTTTATTTAATATTCATGACATGTCAGACTCCATTATAATAGGACCTCTGTGGTGTTTTCATTAACTCTATGCGTCCGTGCATGTGCATGCACACGTGCACGTGCAGCATGGAGCTCTGATGTGGCAGAGAGGTGGAAGGATCAGTGAAAATTTAATGAACATAATTATGAGAAGTGATGGGAGACAGACCATATAGTGTCAGAGTGAGGAGTCTGCAGGACTAAAGATAACGGTAGAAACCCAAGTGTTGTAAGTCTACCACCACCTTGTCTTTTAGAATGGATAAATCTAGGTTTCATGCTGATCTTTCATTAACAGAATTGTTCAAATAAAAGCATTTGTGCAAAGATGAAAGTGTCTGATGTTTCTGACTGTGTGATTAATGGTGTCCTGGGAGGCATTGGTTGATTGGATCAATAGGACGCTGAAGCCGGAGCACATAGTGGTTCAGAGTGTGGAGGAGGATCTGTTTGATGGACTGGTTCTTCATCACCTGCTGTGTGAGATAATACAACCTTTGATATCCTATTAATCACATCGTGCTTTTCAGTCAAACTCTAATTTAAATTCTTTTTAAAAAATGAGTCACCTAGTAAGTAATCCATTTCTGTTTACTGCAGCCAGGTTGGCCAGCGTGCACTTATCAGTAGAGGAAATCGCTCTGACCAGCTCTGCTCAGATCCGTAAGCTGGAAGTGGTCCTGGAGGAGTTGGACAAAAGGCTGGGACTGCAGGACAGCAGTCCCATCAAATGGAACGTCAAACGTGAGTCATGCATCTGACTGGGATTCAACCACAAAGCAACAAGTGAACAAATGTTCCCTTCTGGCACCAGCCTCACAGTACAACAGGCTCTGGTGATAACCGAAGACAGCCATCAAAGCTGATACCAACTGTCAGGGACTGTAGACGTGAGATAACATTTTCCAACATTATCAGGTTCTGATGTAATCACCCATTAGTGCCATGTTTACTGGTGCAAAGGTCAAAAATATGAATTTGTATGCTGATGGTTTCCTGTCAGCAACTGTCTGAATCTGAAGGTTTCTGTCATGAATGATGTGACCTTTAGATCACAGCCTGAAGAGCAGACAATACTCACAGAACACTTTCTCCTGTTTTTAAATCCACATTTCAAGATCTGGAGTTTATAAGAGAGTTTCACATGACCTGCTTCATTTAGAAGGATGGATCAATCCAATCTGATTTATTAAAAAGTGTTTGCTGTTGTCATCAACCCATCTCATATGAAAGCAATCTCCCCTGAAACTGTTTAAATTATGATGGGTTACTCTGAGTTTCACATGCACGCAGAATGTCAAAATAGTATTTTACTGTACTTTAGTACCTTTCTTCTTTTTCTAAGTGTTTGGGCTGCTGTAACTAGTGAATTTCCCCCCTGTGAGGTTAATAAAGTCTATTATATTCTACCCCTAAAACTCCACAGATCTACCTGACATTGTAAAATTAGCAATCATGGACTCAACCATCTTGGCTGATGACAGGGAAGTCTGTTGATGATTTAATGGTCCAGAGTGAGAAGAGCACGTCTTGGCTACAGGGCAACTTTCACGCATTGAGCGTGAGACAAATGCATCTGACCCACGCCACACCGCCAATTTCTCATGCTGAAACGCTCGCGGACAGCGGAGGGAGGCGACATATGTGCCCCCCCCCCTGCATGGAAAACTTCAAACGTAGGCAGCCCTGCAGCTAGTAGAAGCTAACCGTTAGCATTAGCATTAGAACTCCTCCAGGCTTGTGTTATTTGTGGAGATAAAACATCAATGTTACAAAGCAAATGGAGTCAGTGGCAGAGTCATGCTGCTGTTAGCCAATCAGAGGCGAGATGTTTGCATATCATGAATAATAATGAGTAAGACACAAAATCCTGCCATTTTCTGCTCAATTCTTCCGGCTAACTTCTACTTCCTGAAACAGGAGCGCCAGTGCTTTTTTCCCAACAGAGATCAACTCATAAGGTATTCATTTATGCTAGAGAGCACCACAAATGTGTTGAAAAAATGGGTGAACTTGATCTCAGAAGGAACTCATATATAAATGAAGTGCTATAACTCCATCAGTGCAACAGCCATTGAGTTAAAATGTCCTGTAATAATTGAAGATGAGAGTCTCCATTACACACACTCAGAGGTACTAAAGAGATACTAAAATCATTTATGATACAGTGAGATGGTGTGTGCTACCCCATTAGGGAGCTCACTACAGACCAGAGTTTGCTGTTCTCAGTCCGAGGATGTGCTCACCCAGTTCACTGGTTATCCTAAACACATCACAGAGGAGAGCAGGAGTGTGTCTGGCTGTCTGTCTCTGTGTGAGTGCTGTAATGGACCGGGTGACCTGTCTGAGTGCATCACACCTTCCTCTCAATGATGGCTGCTTCAGCCTCTTCCTGGTAACCCTGAACAGGATAAAGACTGGATGGATGAACTGTGTTAAAATGAAACCAACCTAAACCTGCTGAGTCGTCTTCAGGCTGTGCTAACATCACACACAGCAGCTGTAATGATGACACAATACCAGTGCTCATTTACACGATGTTGATTTTATCAGGCTGATTATGTATTTATGTATCAGTCATGTATTCAGGATGCTCCACGGCTTGTTTGTGTTGTTCTGAGTTTTGTCACATCAGAGCGAGCTGACTTTTTTTTTTTTCCCTTTTGCTCTTTTTGTGTTCTCTCTCGTGTGCCTGTCAGTCATCCACAACAAAGACCTTCTGGCTACCATTCATCTGCTGGTTGCCATGGTGAAAGCTTTCCAGCCCGAACTAATTCTGCCACCGAACGTGAAGGTGGAAGTCGTAGCTGTGGAAGTGAGTTGGAGCTCAGTCTGTGGCACCTTCTCCTGCTTCAGATCTGCCTCCAACATGTGAAATTTCATCATAAAGATGGTTAACTTAAATTTCCACCCAGGTCGGCAAAAATGGAATCAAATCAGAAGTGCAGACTGAGATTCTGACAGAAGACAGGTGAGCAGATTTCTTCTTCTGTGCGATTCTGTGAATGTAAAAAAGTAACACTCTCTGTGTTTCTCTGCAGCAGTTCAGCCTCGGACTCCTCCATCAGTCCTGAAGGTAAGTGAGAGTGGTCAGAGGCTGAGCTGATGTGACATCTTGAATGTCATCCAAACACGATTACGGCCCTCTAACACATTTTTCTTTCTGTCTCGTCACCCAGGGGAGGATCCCATCGAACAGCTGCTGAAGCTGGAGGCTAACAAGGTCAACACAGTGAAGAAGGTAGATAAAGGACAGGAGGAGACACGCTGAGGGTGTTGGCGCTCTCATCTCCACTGAGGGAAGATTTGTAGAGTTTGTGCGGGAAAAATAAACTGTTATAGCATCGTTCTCAGCACCTCCGTGTTCAACAGAGTAGAACGTATTAAAAATGTCACCAATTAGAACATCTTGTCTTAATTTAGACATGTTTAAGTTTTCTTCAATGGAGCCAATATTATAAAATCTAACATGCTGCTGCATCCAGACTGTTATTAATGTTTATATGCAGACCGACTTAAGCAGGTCTGCTTTAGTAGGTTACACCATAGGTTTCAAAAGGAAGGCAAAATATTTTTTTTTCTTCATTAGGGCCAATTGTTACCAATCAAACTGACTTCTATCAGACTACAAAGAGCTAAAGAATATGTTCTTTTTATAATTTCTAAATAGCTTTTAAGCTGTAGACAGTGAATAGTTGTTGTTCACTGATGCCCCAGATACATCTGAATTAGGAGACTTTAGTTTATAAATATGTTTAAAACAAATGAGAATGTTTTTATAGACCTCTTTTCTCGTGCAACCACAGCTCACTTTAAAAAAATGACTTTAAACTCAAAAAGATGGTCTCGTTTAAAGGGGACATAGAATGTAAACCAACATTTTCCTTGTTGTTGTTGAATAAGACCGCTTGGGTGGTCAAAAGCAGCATGCCAAAAAGTCAAAGCCGTGTTTGACCTACGTTTTATGTAAATTAGAAAGTTGAAAAAGGCGAGAGAAAACCTCCTGTTCTGAGAAAGCCTTCCTTAACACGTCATAAGGGGGAGCCACGCCTCCTCAAACCTGCATGTGTCTGACATGAGAGTCAAACTCGATTGTTAAATAGGAGTGTTTCCTAATCAACTCTGTAGGTGTCATTTTGGACAAAAGCTAACTCCCACAGCAGCTATAACACATACAGATTTAATTTAGCAGACTCCACCCCTTTATTCTAAAAGTTGATAATTTTACACTGGTGTTAGAGTTACTATATTAACTAGGGATGTTCCGATCACATTTTTGAGTTTCTGCCGATACCGAGTCCCGATCCGATACTTCAGCAAAGCATTAAAATAAGAAAAATGAAGTTAAAACACCTCCAAGTTTTCCTTTAATTTTTTTATTATTATTTAGGTTTTTCTTTCTTTCTTTCTGTATTTATGTCATTTCCTTAGTTTATCTGCCAAAACATCACTTGTTTAGGAAGTACATTAATAAAAAACGTGTTAATATTATGAATATATTTAAAAGTAGTTTACGTCCTCATTATGCGGCTGTGGAGTGATGTGCGTTTCCGTGACCGGGAGACACGTGTGTTAACAACACGTTGTTTTCGTGTTGTTTGCTGGTTGAAATCACGCAAAATTTTCACGCGTAAAGTATGTGTTGTTGACGCGTTGATTGCTCCTTAAAAACGTGTACTTTTTGTATGAGAGTCGCACGTAATGTTGTGCGTTTGTGGCACACTTTGGGTTCCATAGCCACGGTGCCACAGCAGGCTTTCCCCGCAGCACCACGAACTACCAGCGTGTTCAGCTCAGGCGCTGCAGAATGAGAAACTCCAACGTTTTCTTGTCTGCAATTTCTCTGTTTATTAACGTAATTTTCACTGTTGGCTGGCTCCGTGTTTTTGTTAGAGATGCCGCTGTGAACTGGGACTTAACTCAGACCGATGGTTCGCTGTGGCGACGCCTGAAGGGAAAAAAGCCGAAGAAGAAAGTATTTCGTTTTGAAGCCTGCTAATCATGCAGCTGTCTTTTCCAGCGTGTTGAATGCCCAGTATACACACAATGCAAGTGGCTGTTACACTGCCTTTGCTGTCCGGTTTAAAACACCACCAACATACAGATATTTTAGCTCTCCTGTGGAGACAAGTTAGCTCTGCGTTAGCCTGCTAGCTAACAGCTGTATGGTGTCTGAATCCCCACCTGCCATACATTGTGTGACGTAATGGTGTTGTTTTTGGCCAAGAAACAAATAATATTGATATAGAGAAACTTGTTAAGATATAAGATGAATTTAAAATGTCATATGTGTTGTCTTATAAGGTTAAATCCGATCTTTTTCAACCGATTCCAAGTCTATTTAAAGTCACGTGATCGGGCCCGATTTCCGATCACGTGATCGGATCGGAGCATCCCTAATATTAACTCTAACACAGGTGTTAAATTGTCAACTTCAGAAGAGTTGGTTTTTGACATTAAATCAGAGTAAAAGTACCAACTCTCCAAAAAGAGTTAAATGAACTCTTACTGGTGTGGACCCATATAGAAACTTTAAAAGTGTTGAAATCAGTGTTAATTTGAGCATGCTGACTTTTCTGTGCAGAGAAATAAACACAGACCTTTCTTGCAGCTTTTGTGACTCGTTCAGAAGGTTCTGTCACCAGACTTTTCATACAAATGTATTTCGTCTCCTGGATTAAACTGCAGTAACTTCACCTGGCTTTTAATATAATTACCAGTAATACCACTTTAGCCAAGACGTTCTTTCAGTCAGAGTTTGTTTATGCAACCTCTCGATGTGGCTTTACAGATTAAACCTTCACTTCAAATGTGCATTTCAATCATCCTAACCTGATGGTTCCATTTCCAGGCCCTCTTACATTTTGTCAACCAGAACCTGGTGACCCTGGGTCTGCAGGTGGCTGACATGGACAAACAGGTATACTCAATGCTGACTCAGTGTTTAGCTCCTAATGGACACAGTCCAAAGTTCTGTTTGTTCTTTCTCCAGTTTGCTGATGGAGTTATTCTTCTGCTGCTGATTGGTCAGCTGGAGGGCTTCTTCATCCCCCTCTTCAGCTTCCATCTGACCCCCGTCAGCGACTCTGAGATGGTACCGCACGCTCCATGATGAATTGGTTTAATGAGTTTTTTTTCATCACATATCAGTGTGTCTAATAAGAAAAGTTTTGATGAACTCACCTATTTTTGTTGTATCTAAATGTAATTTCTAATAACCCTAAAATAATAATGTGCCTTTTACAATAAACTACATGATAGAATGTAAAGGTTTCCATCATAGGAGAGGATTCATGATCCATAGACCCACATCTCACTTATACCTTTGATCTTAATTTGCTTGAGGCGAAAGGATGAGTCTATGAAAGCAACGCCTCTTTTATCTCAGTTATGATGAGTTCATGGATAAATGACCAGACAGACAGCGTGACATCTAACTTGTTCCTTCTTACACGTATGAACCAGGACGTTTCTCCAATTTCTATCAATAGGATGGTTGTAATTTTATAGAAACACACCTTAAATGCATCAAAATCAACAGATTATTATGGAATGACACATTAAAGGCATCAAATCCATAATCAATGCCAAACTGTCTAACCCTAATTATTGAGACTTTTTTCAAATTTTAGAATCCTTATTTATTATTCCTTGTTAAGGCAACTAAAAATTCACCAATTTTTTGGTTATTTATATTTAACAGTTTGAAGGGGAAATCACTTTTATTTGAATAAAACTTTGATTTTTCTGTTTTCTTTCTCCTTCAGATTCAGAATGTGACCTTAGCCCTGGAGCTCCTGAATGATATGGGTCTGCAGCTGTCCAATATTGACCCACAAGGTGAGTTAAACATTTATTTAGTGTGTCAAAATCTTGTTTACAGCACATAAACACCAAATGCCGAGCAGAGAGCACAAACAAAATTACTCTGTGGTTGTGAAATTACTGTAACCAAACAAAAAACCTCAGCAGTGTCAAACAAACTCAGGTTTTATCCTCCATCAGCAGCATCTTGTTTTGTAGGACGTAAAATATTTGCGTGATGCGTGTGCAAGTCAATCTGCTGCATTATGGAGTCAAGGGTTTGGAAGTGTTTTAGAGAGAAGGACTGAGTTGTTTGCAATATATGAATGAGAGTGATTTGTGTGTTGGTCACTGCAGATGATCGTCTCGATTCGATCATCATTATTCATTTTGATTGGAGCAGTGGCGAGGCGGGGCCGACTCAAGGGGACCGCCGTCATTCTGGTGTCTGATGATAAATGCAGGGATCAAACTTTACCTCATGGTTACGTCCACAGTTGAGTGTTTGACTGAAAGGAGGCATCGGGTTATCAGTCCTGGGCGCACATAGAGGTTAAGGTCCTAGTTCTGGTATTTCAGTTGCTTGCAGGAACAGCTCCACCATACCCATCAGCACTTCTGGAGAAGTATAGCCTGGCAAGCCATCCTATATATGTGAATATATAGTCTGGCCACGAACCATTGACGGCCCCCAGTCGTGAGGCGGGATCTACGGTTGTCTTTCAAAATGTCAGCACGCAATTGGATAGCGCTAGGACCAATCAGAGTAACGAACAACGTGACGTAATCACGGCGACGGAAAGGAGGGACGCAGTAATGGCGTCTAACATCAGTGATTTCTGTCGTTTTTGTATAAAAACATGTGAATATCAGGTGTACTGGGACATTGCACTACTTTGTTTGATAAAAATAAGAAGCTGCTAAGTATAGCCGACAGACTTACGCACGTTGGAGTCTAAATAATCCAATGTTGATGACAAAGCCGTTTCAAACCAACGTGGTTCCTGCGTTGCCGCCATGTTGTTTGTGTTTGCGGTCACAGCGCTGACGTCATCGGCAACTCCCGCTCTGTGATTGGCCCAAAATATAGAGCGCTGTGATTGGCCCAACCAAAACTATAGCGAGCTGTGATTGGACAGCCACAGGCTGCGAGGGTTCCAATGAAGCGTGCCTAGACCAAACTCTGCAAAGCAAGAATTTGGTCTAGTTCACTAGGCTAGGAGAAGTATGCTCCTTCCAGATCTCTTTGCTTTGCTGATAAGGATTTGTTAGTGGTACCTAGATCCAAGCGTAAATGTCGAAGGGCGAAGAGCTTTTCCAATAATCCCAAAATTGTGGAACCACCTCCCTATTGACATCAGAAAATCCACCTCACTGGGAAGTTTTAAAGCCATTTTAGGTTCATATGGATTAGACGGCTGTTCTTATTGTTTGGGTTGCAGTTCGAGGGCTTGTGATGGATCTTAATGTTGTGATGGTTTACGCCTCTCAGTAGTGACGTTCTTAATCGCAGCATGTCAGGGTCCACTACTCTTTTTATCCTTTATATCTGCTTGTGTTTATCATGTGCAGCACCTCGGGCTGCTTGACTGGTGGCTGGAAGGTGCTTTAGAAATAAATAAAATGAACTGAGGTTATCAGACACACGCCTACCGATCATACGTGTTTAGGTCTGTTCCAACTATGAAATCACTTTTTACACTTTAAGTATTACCAATTAGTTAAACACACTTCCTCCTTTAGTTAAGCTGTTTATAAGGTTAGGTCATATGGTTACAGCATTATGACTAGCTGGTTAACTCTGCTCCTATAAGCTTAAGCTGTTCAGCCATCTACAACAGGTAATGTGTTCATAACCCTTACCCAGAACCTCTCTTAGAACTGTCCAATGACCGCCTGCAGTAACATTATAGTTCATCATGAAATGTAGCTTGAAACAGTTTTTTAGTCATATAGATTGTTACACTTGCAGTCTGGATGTGACTGAATTTATCTACTCTCCATAGGAACTAGAAGATTATAAAGTAAGAGTCAAATGAACTAGTATTGAAGCAGAAATGAGTTTGTGATGATGTTATAGAATATTTATTAAAGGCAATAGTGTGTTATTTACTACAAAAACAGAGGAGTGAAGTAAAGTGAGTGACTGACTTAAGTGTGTAAATCAGTCAATAGGAAATGAGTGAGAATCTCCTCTCAGTGGATCTGTTATTGATGAGAAGAGCTCCTCTGAGCTTCAGCATCCTCCTACATCCACTGACTTTCCCACATTATAGCCCACAGGCCTTATGCAGCATCCCATAATTCCTTTAAAAATCCTCAGCATGATAGCTGATCACGTAAAGACCAGCACAGCCAATCTCAGCCCAGGGAAGAAGTTAATTTAATCTCAACTTTTAGTGTCTTTTTAATTAAGGATATAAT
This sequence comes from Aphyosemion australe, assembly GCA_006937985.1. Lineage (NCBI taxonomy): Eukaryota > Metazoa > Chordata > Actinopteri > Cyprinodontiformes > Nothobranchiidae > Aphyosemion > Aphyosemion australe. The sequence continues at coordinate 1,205,113 of SSNS01000061.1, forward strand.
TGCTGTGATGGTGAGAGGAAATCCAGCACTCGGGGTCTCAAACAGGAGCATGCTGTGTGCAATAATTAGGTTAGCAAGTGGTGGAGTCAATCTTTATGTCACGTTCACTCCCTCTGTGCAGCCCCACAGCAGCATGCAAACTTGGTGGGAGCTCATCTCACCAAAGGACATATTGATTAAGTTTTCATTTTTATTTATCTTTTTGATCTTTTGTCCTGCTTGGATATTTTGTGGGAGCAGCGATCGGTTGATGTTGACATAGTGTCTTCATGCTGCTGGTTGTGTAATTTGTCTCCTGTGGATGTTGTTACAGACATCGTCTCTCAGGACATCACCGCTACCTTGAAGGTCCTTTACGCTTTGTTCAGGAAGCACAAAAGGCAACTGAGAGAGGATCCTGACGAGAGACTGTGACTGGAAATTCAAACAAGGCAATATGAAGCTATAGCCAGTCAGCAAAACATGGAGGGATCGATTTTTTATTTAAATGTGGCAAATTCTCTAATTTGTCAATCTGATTTTATGAAGTTATTTTCTGTGTTTGGATCACAATTCATACACTTTTTTTAGCATCTGTACAGTAAAATAAAAAGATAAGACGAAAAGAAATTAGCAAACAACTTGAAGCAAAGTGGATAACCTTCCTTTAAAGGCATCCTAGAATTTAAAACCACATTTAGCATGTTGTTGTTAAATAAAATCAGCTTGGGGTGTCTAATGTAGCATACCAAAAAATATTCCTATGTAAATTAATAATGTTGTAATGGCCGCTGAGAAAGGATTCATTCTGACAAAAGCTGGTTTCAACAAGTCAAAAGCATTTGCATTATATAAACGTTCACTAGTGCTAATGCTAGCCTGAGCTACTGGCAACCATAGACATGAATACGTAGATGCCCCATTGGGCGCTGGTGAACGTAACAGCGATTTTTGTGTTCTAGCGATTTTATATTTTAATTTATTTTGCTTAATTATATTTATATTTTAATTATCTAGCCATACCATATGTCTAATTGTGTTAAAGAGCATAATAAAATGTGTTTTTATTTGGGTAAGCCCCTTCCTCAGTAGAAATAAATGCACTGGGGGCGAATGGAGACCCATCCAAGATGGCGGCCGGCCACTACGGCAGCTCCAATAGGCAGTGCCAGTCCACAGGGCATCTACATATATATGTCTGTGCTGCTAACGTTAGCCTGAGCTATGAGACAATCAGCATGAAGCTCATTTAATATTCATGTCTTGGCCAAGTGGGCGGGGAAAACCTTTCCATCTAGGGCTTCATTATAGAGTTAATATTAGAGTTGTGTTTGGCCATTTATCATGGCTCCTGGGCCATTTTGAGTTTCATATTCTTTATAGAGACTCAAAGAACAGTTTCCAATTGTAAAAAAACATAAACAAAACAGTAGTTCCAGGTCCCTTTTATAATAAGGAATTGTACCATGTTAGAAAATAAAATCATGCAATCATTATTAAATCAGTTTGTAACACACCAGCAAACTATAATCTTAGCATCATGGTAACAAGTTAGACTTTTAATGCTATATATGACCCTAAAACCTCATCCCAGAGTACAATATTATATTTAATCTGTAGAAACAGACCACTGTGACCTGAGCCAACAGTGCTAATGTCTGCAGCTCATCATAAAGTAATTCCAGATAAATTACTAATGCTAATATTTTCTATACATCTTAGCTGCAAAGTTTTTCATCTCTTCTGTCTAAGCCGCAGGATAGGAGATAAAAATTGTGAAATTTATTCAAAACAATTGTTACTAAGATGAAATTTTAAAGATAGTAAAGATCATAAAGTAAATTGGATTTCAATCATTGCACACTTTGCGTCTCTTCAGACAGTTGCTTTATAGAAATATTTAATAGCATGTTTGCTATAGTGGTTGCTATAAGTGCAGCTGCCAGTCCACCTATGTGTAAGTGAATAAGTTACATAAAGAGGTGTAACGATTCATCACTAATATAATTAAATCTAATATCAGTGCTATAAAGACTAATAGTGGTCATTTATTTTCCTGTCAAAACCATCTAAATGAAGTCGTCCATCACCTCAGATTCAGCTGCATTTTATTCAGGTGGATCCTGTTTGTGTTTATTTATGAGACAACAAACAGAAACCTCAGTGCACAATTACGAACCAAGTAGTGTTTGAAATGCAAAGCATGGGGTTGTGTACTGTTTAGTGAATATGATGTAAGTGAATTAAGGAGTGAAGATTTCAAACACAGCCTATGATCTTATTAGCATAATTTACCATATTATTTTTTTTCTATTTTACTAGTTTTACTAAGGGCTGCATGGTTGCACAGTTGGTATCACTGTTGCCTTGCAGCCAGAAGGTTCCCAGTTTGAGTTTGCATGTGCAAGATTCTGCGTAGAGAAAAAAAGTAAAAAAGTATATCTTACATCAAACCTAAAACAGTATATCTTGCGGTTCATGTATGTAAACATGCCCGGCTGCTCTAACAATGAGGTACCAGGACCAAAAGCATCTCAGTCCAAGGTTGTTTGTGGCAGCAGCTGCAGCAGCAAATTGCTTTAGCACAAGTTTATCAGAGAATTGATAGTGAAAGGTGTTCTGATATGGCTCTGCACACCTGAGTGAGCCACTGATGGGAAAACATGACTGTAGCAGATGATGCAAGTCAGTACATGCAAATGCAACTGCAGTGATGTGTGCACTCAGATAGGAGCTAAGATCTGAGATTACATGTGACAAAATAAAAGTTTGCCAATCAAACAAATTAAAGATGAACAGTACAACTATAGTCCCAGTAGTTCTTTGTAAATATTCCTGATGAAAGTTAGACATATTTCCAAATGGTTTATTATGGAGTGCTAAATCCAAAAAAGCACCTTACATAAGTACTAGCTCCTGCCAGGATATCTTAATGGTTGTATTTTCTTGTATATGGCTTGTTTTCACTATGAAACTCTAGAAATCCTTATATGGATCTATTTTTTCCTATGTGGAAGCAAGAAGGTGAAGTTATTAAAATTTTGCCAATTTCTACCCAGCTTTGAGTGTTACGCTTGCACATCCATGACCAAGAATGTCTTCAAATAGCATATTTCTTTGTTGTTTTTCTTGTAGCTGAAGCTCAGTAAAGTTTCTGTTTCTGGTGAATTCAATTGGACGTTTTCTGAATATAATCTCCCATTTTATTTTCCATTTAGTCTAAAAATAACATTGTACCTGTGCAACTCCCCATGTCTTTGTTGCTTCTCAATAAACAACTTGAATATCTGGCTCTGCTTCCTCCTGTCTTCCTGCTGATAAACTGAATTTTTTATCTGTTTCTCTGAATTGCTTGCGACTCACTGTGACACCGTTGTGGAGAACATGCTGCATGGACACTCTTCTAATAAGATAAACTTGAAAACTGGGAGGCTACACTTCATTCTTTCATACTGCCGCAAGAAAATTCTAAGGAAGTTTTGAGTTTTCACCCCAGTTTGTTTCCTTCCAACAAAATTCTTGAAATCAACTTTTTTTTACGAAAGAAAAAGAAGAAAAATGCTCCTTAGTTTTTTTCTCTGTCAGCATGTAGATCTGACTCATCTTTTCATGATTACTTTTACAGTTTATGAAATGAAATAATTTACTAAATACTGGCGTTATTCAAGATTACACTCTGTAAATGTTTTACTCTGAGTACGATGGTTTGAAGCAAAAATCACCAAAGATTTGTACAAACCACTCACGTTTTAAAATGAAGGCCTTCATTCCTACTAGAGACCACTGCAGATGTATTAAAAACATGAGTGAAGTTGACCTTTAATGTCTTTTAGAGGCAGAGTTTAATCTGACACTATTTTCTTATCTATCACAAAAATTTTGATAAATCTTTGGTAATCTTATATTTTAAGGTGAGTGTCTGTGTCACCAGTTTTTTTCACCCTCGCCTCTGTTAGTGTGCCCCGTGCAGCTGTGGCTACAATGTAGCTCACCATCACCAGTATGTGAGTGTGTGCGTGCATGAGTGAATGACTGGTTGTGTTGTAAAGTGCCTTGGGGGGATTGAAGAAACCTACCAGGCATGTCAAATACAAGCCATTTACCATTTCAAATGCTGCTGATAATTTGGTTTTTCAATTGCTTTTGAGATCATTTGCATAACTTATTCTGACAACATAATGAAAAAACTTTTACTGAGCTAATTATACTGAAAACAAAGTTGAGAGAAGATGGACAGAATTTAATGGTTTCATCCTCATTTCCACTCTTATCGTGTTCTGAGCTTTATCTATCAATCAATCAATCAATCAATCAATCAATCAATCAATCAATCAATCTTTATTTATAAAGCGCTTTTTCATGCATTTTGGTGCAACACAAAGCGCTGAACAATTAAAAACAACCACACAATAGTCAAATTCCCACCCCTCCCCCACAGATCAGCATCCAAGATCCCTTATATCTCCCTCTTCCCACCCCCAATCCCATCCCATGCACACACATACACACACACACACACACACACACACACACACACACACACACACTCAAGAGCTAAAATGAAAGGACAACTGGCTGAGTACAGATGTAATAGGCAACAAAGTAAAGGGAAACGCCATCAAAAGGAGCCAGCTGCACCGGGAGCAGCAGGATTGGCAGCGGCCGCCCGGGCACCACCACATGGCCACCAAGAGGAGGCACGAGATGCTCCCAGGCAGCCACAGCCAGCCGCCGCTCCCGGGGCAGCTGTCCCCCACAGAGGAAACACTGGTAAAACCTTAAAATGATGAAAATAACAAGTAAAAGATCAGATTAAGCATAAACACCAGATAAATAAAAGCATATGTTAAAAACATTGATAAAAGCTAAGTAAAAAACAAACTGTTAAAAGTATAAAAATAAAAATAATATAATGCAAATAAGTAATACAGGTAAAAACAAGTTAAAATTAGTATATAAGATAATAGATGTCATTAAAGTAAAAGAGTAATAGAACAATGATAAAATATATAAAAGATGGTTAAGCAGGCTAAAATAGATCAGATACAGCTAAAAACTATAATAAAAAGGTGATTCAAATAAAAACTATACTAAAAAGGTCAGTTAGCTAAAAGCTATATTAAAAAGGTGAGTCTTGAGCCTGGCCTTAAAAACATGAACACTCTAAGACAAGTCAGCTTTAGTTATTTCCTAAACAAAGACAACTCAATGTGCTTTACAGCAGTAAAAACAGGCAAAACACAAAGATGAACACTGGAATTACATATAAAACACTGAAGACTAAAAGTAGAAAACTAACAGAATGTCAATAAAACATTGAGTAGAGAACTAAATGTGGCCAGCCAGGAATTACTAAGTATGTGAAAACATTAAACTAAAGGTATAAGGCGGGGGTGTTGGTAGGAAACGTACAGTAAAAAGAGCAAGGGCACCAGATTCTGATAAGATGATGTTTTGGAACAAGCAGAGATACGTTTCCTCTCTGCCTTTAAGTGTCTGCTGGTCTCAACGCCTCCAAATAACAAATTAATGGGGTTTAAACTTCTCCACACAGTGCTGTACCCGCTCTCTCCATGATGACATCCACTTTGCGTATCAGAGCTAGAATTGCATCCAAAGTCACTATCTTGCGATTCATCTCGACAATTGTCTAAGTCTGTGCATTCACAGCAACTTAAAAGGCAAATTACATTCCACCTGTTCCAGGAATCCGAAATATGCCTAACCAGGTGCGTTCCACCCGGACATAAAGGAGCCCCCTGCTCCAATCTCATTGTTGAAAAAAATCACATCAATTGCATTGAAAGACCAGCTGACCAGATCCATAATTTAATAATTTCCAGTTTTCAGAAGCAATGCAGAGAAGTGCTGTGGAGAAAGGCAGACAGGACAAAGGGCCTTGGGAAGATAAGGGAGGAGAAAGAAAAGTGACTGCACCCTCCAAGAGCCAGAAGAAGGCTCAGCAGCAGAGACGTTTCATTCATTTAGCTTCTCAACCATTCTAGAGTAGGAAACCTTCACCCAAGACATTGAGTCAATCAATGTGCTGATGCAACATGTGAGCTGCTGCAGCAATCATCATCACCGCCATCATCATCATCATCATCATCATCATCATCATCTGTGTTTCTAACTGCTGTGTTTAACAGACTTTATAATTGTCCACAGCAGATATTAAATATGAACCAAAGGCTATTCTTACAGGATTTTATGTCCTTTCCTAGTATCTGTAGTTTCATTTTGATTCAAAACAGACAAAAATTTCTTCCCAACAATATCCTTTTCTTTATTTTAACAATTTTGTTCCTCAGAATTATTCATTTTATGTTCGCTTTCTTTCTTTCATAGTGATTCGCTGTGTGTCATCTGATCAGTAAAGATGCTATTAAATCAGTTTTATGTTCCCAGCTGTGGCCCATTTGGCTTTAACTCTGGAGAAATGGTGTTTGGAATAAATGTGATTAAAGAGCCTGATACATATAAAGTTGTAATTAGTTTGTTTTAAATTGGGTTGTTAATGTTAGGATTTCATCTGAAGCTATAAAATCCCAAACTGTGTGCACAACTGTTGATTAAAATATAGAGCAGTTCTAACAGACATGTTTTATGTTTGTTTATTAATTATAAAGTCAGCAAAATTAGGTGTGTGTGTGTGTGCGCTTGTGTGTGTGTGTGTGTGTGCAAACTTGGGATTTCAAAACAAATACTTTATTAACAATTATGTTAAAGCAGCAGCAGCTCAGGAGGTAGAGCGGGTTATCCAGTAATCAGAGGGTTGTAGGATCAATCCCAGCTCCCGGCAGAGGATGCTGCTGTTGTGTCCTTGGGCAAGACACTTCACCCACATTGCCTGCTGGTGGTGGTTGGAGGGACTGGTGTCGCCTTAGCAGCCTCGCCTCTGTCAGTGCGCCCCAGGGCAGCTATGGCTACATTGTAGCTCATCATTATCAGCATGTGAATGTGTGAATGACTGATTGTGTTGTAAAGCACCTTGGGGGGTTCTAGGCCTCTAGAAGGCTCTATAAATTCATTTAAAGGCCATAAATAATTATTTGCAATAATTTAATGTGTTTTCTTTCTTAAACAACCAATCACAGCCTTTAAAATAATGTCTCGTACAAAGAGGTCAATCCTTACTTGAATTATAAAATTATTAATCTGAACACAAGAGACCAGCTGGAATGAGTCACAGATCACATGACATCCTGTCTTTGTGGATCATTTATAACACATTACTGCTAAAACTTCACAAACATGAAAGGCAGTGTCTGATATTCATTTAATCAATGAATTAATACTTGTTTTTATATAAATTTGAAGGGTCAACAACTGTAGTTGTGAAATATTATTCCACATTGACATAACAAAACAACCATTTACTCAGACTATTTTTTCCCTGCTTCCTTATTTGTGATGAAACCTGGTGCAACAGAAGCATCTCAAACCAAAGCTAGGAGTTTATGTAACATCCTGCTTGACTTTCCCCCAAATGAGGAAATTAAACATATCCCTACTGTGGATCGTCTGTTTCTCTGTGACCTAACTCCTACTCATGACCAACATTAGCTACATAACACTTAAAGGAAACTCTCAGCTTACTTATTTAGTTTTGGTAAAATCGCACATTTGCATTTATATTTTTCTCTCCGTTTAAGTCACATTTATTACCTTCCTCCCCTTTAGCCATCGGTGTTTCATTAAAACTAAATTGAAGAACTCTAGTTAATTTTTTTCACAGTAAGTCCTTTTTCATATTAAAATAGGACCTTCAGACCTCCAAGAAACTAAAACCCATTAGTTACACAAGAGCATCGCCCAGCTTTGAACCGCTCACACTTAAAATAATTGACTGTCAACTCAACTAATTAATCTGCAGAAAAATAATTGGCCATTTTGATCAGAGACCTAATTGTTAAAGTAAGTTTTAAAATGAACTGTCAGCTTTGAGTTTGAATTTTGGGTTGGAGATTTTTCCACTATTTCAGAAAGCACAGATTCAAACTCATCAACACTTGAATAACTTACAACAAATCATCAAATGCTTTGCAATAGTTAGCTGCAGTTTATTTCTGCAGAATTACATCAGCTTAAAGTTAAACCATGTGCAATAAAAATGTATCCCTGCATCAAATGGAGCTTAATGGGAGGTCAGAACCACAAATTCATAGAGTCAGAGCAGACCAACTCCGAGGTCTAATGGAGTTTTAATAGATAAATGTTGGAAGGAAGTAACTCAGGCTCTTCAATAAAAGCAGGATGTGGAAAACCAGACAATGGTCTTTAAATGGTGATGGATTTTTTATAAGCACAAATGGAAGAGTGTTAGTGACTGGCATACAGCAGCGAAGGAGTGTTGAGAGAGAATGGCAGCTTGATGGAGAAGTCTGACCAGCTCTTCCTAGGCTGGATGACTGACAGAAGTTGGTGAAAGTCAGAGCTTATCAGGGGAGTTCAATATGACCTTTAAAGTGTTTGTCAGGGTCTTTGTCCAAATGTTGCGTTCTGATTTGGTGAGTTAGTGTCAGTCTTCTGTCTCAGATCAATGGCACCATGTTACTGGTTTCACTCAGGGAACAACATTGTTTCGGCTCAGGAACCATCTACTCACATCACAAGGAAGTTAAATCTCCAAGACTCCAGTTAAAGTGCAGACATGTTTAAAATATTTTCTGTAATCACATCATGCAGCAATTCACAAGCTACAGTAGCTAAATGCATTTGTCTGATAGTGTTTAATGACTTTATGCATGAAATAGTGCACATACATACTTTTCCTTAAGTTATTCGCATTATTTAGACCTAATGCAGCTTGGACTGATAATTACTGACAATTTTAACTATGTGAAATACATTTAACTGGTTGATAACTGGCAGTTTTGCTGAAAAGGTTTAGCCCAAAATACTTTCTTTGAAGATTAAAGGTGTGGTTCACTTGTTTAATCAACACATTTGCATTGGTCTCTAGTAGGAATGGATGCCTTATAAGTCATACTCTGGGGGAAAAATAGCTCCAGCAGGAACTAGAAGTGAGCCACATCAGAGTTGAGCTGAGTTCTGATCACCCCTGAATTCCCCACCTCAGACCCAAACCTGCCCCAGTACTCCACTTCCCATCATGCCCCACTATGGACAGCCTGCCGACGTCACCAGTCCGAGACTTTTTCAGGAATTTGGAATTACTGCTCACATCTCAGTCAGCGCTTCGGTGTTTCAGCGTTCCGATTTACTCAGCTTTTTGGATCAGAGTTTCCAGGTCCAGTCCAGTCAGTCAGTGTCCAGTCCAGCTTATTAACTCCCAGTAAGTCATCACTCCTTTTTATGGAACCACATGCGCTCTCGTTTCCTTTCAAGCTGCGTGCCGCGGTTCCTATATTAACTGCGTGTCTGTTCAAACCCAGTGTCAGTCCACTCCACGCTTGGGTCATACAATACGTCACATTCCAACTCACGCTTGTGTCTGTTCATTCTACTTCTTGCCAGGACCTGACAGATTTGGAGTCTTATTCCCTGATATCTGAACATCTCGCCTCGGATTGGCCAACAGAAATGCAACTCTACGACTGACTCAGTTTGCTCTGCAACGTTTAAGTGACAGTGTGACTTTTCACCTTTCATCACTTTAGCTGGACTCTTTTAAATCACTTGAATGTGGTTTGATAAATGCAGTGTTCATCCTGGAACTAAAGATGTTGGGGGTCTGGTGGCACAAAGCCAACAAGAAAGTTCCAGATACAGCACTTTGGTGATGTCACCATGTGTTTACAAGCTTTAGGTTCAAGTCACATAGATGGACTCAATGAGTCATTGTATGCTGATTTTTGTCAATAAAACATTTATATTTTGGAAACTTTGCTCTAAAATTGATCTCACATATCTTGAAAACGATCATTTTCAGTGATAAAAAAGAAGTCTAAACTAAAACAAAGAAGTACAAATGAAAGTCAGTCTAAGATCTTCAGCCTACAATATAAGCTCAAATGAATCTCTTTGCTAAAACAGTGTATCTAGGTATCTAGAAAGCTGTTTCTTGCACTTACTGAAGGGAACAAACTGTTTGCTTGAGAGTGGGACTTCTTTTACAGGTTTTGGCTCAGTATAGATGCCAGCTTGCAGAAATCTCAAAAACCCAACAGAACACAAGGTGTAATGTGGTTTGGCACAATGTTACAAACCAAAGTAATGTTCATTAGTGACACCAGAAATGATAGGCAGCACTTGTCATTTTAACGTGAAAAACGATGAACTATCAAGCTAAAAGTACAGCCAACAGATCCAAGCAGGTCCAGCTTCATCGTGCAGTGATAGTGTTGTTGCTGCTGAACAGAAATCTGTGGTTCTAGTATCCGTCAGGGCAAGCCTCCAGCAAACTAAACTAAAAGTAAAATCTACATGAGTGACTTACGTATAATTAATGTCATGCCAGCTCTGATGTCTTGAGCCAGATTCTAGTGGGACCAGAACCATTTGATGAGAATTGGGCTACTGGAGCATTCGAGCACTAAAGCAGAAAATATCAAACTGATGGAATCCTTAAACCCTTTGAGAAGCAATATCTGTCCGAACCATCCTTTTTTATACTTCACTCCCAAGGAGCTGCTTTTCCTAGTTCTTTTTTCAAAAGGGTCCTCGGCACAGGCTCTCCAGGCTTTCTGGAGGTCTTTCAAAGTTTTCTTTGAACTTCAGCTGCACTTCATTTTCAGTATACTCTGTGAAGTTGACCATGATGTCATATCATAGAATGCAGTGTGTTCTTAAAATAACTGATGAAACTAGACAAGAGGAGGAAGGTCATATGTGGTGTAATATGCCTTTAAACAGTTATGTCAGACTGGAAAAGTGGATCTAAAAGACATGTCATTAAGGGAAAATAAAGAAGCAAACCCCTGACACATGACCTGAGAAATTTCAGCTAATCAAATGGATGTAAATGTTTTTTTTTTTTTTGTTTTTTTTTTGCAAATGGCTTGTTGTTATTTTAGTGTGAAAGTACTTTTGTGTTAGTCAAACAGTGTTAGGTTTGACACTGGGACAACTGGAAGAAATGGTGTCTTTGTGACAGGCTGTTTAAAATGGGATTTTTGGCTGAGTTAAAAATAAAAATAGACGGCAGCATTCAATTTCAATTGAATTCAGTTTATTTATATAGCGCCAAATCATGACAGGGCACAAAGTAAACATTCCAATAGAATTCAGTTCATTAAGCCAATCAGTAAAAAAGTTTCCTTTATAAGGACTAGTGTCAGTGTCTTTACAGCAATCCTCATACTCAGCAAGCATGTAGCTACTGTGGAGAGGAAAACTCCATTTTAACAGGAAGAAACCTCCAGAGGATCCTGGCTCAGTAATTAATTCAACAGGTGAACTAGTAGTAGCACATTAAAGAAAGTAAAATGCAACATCAGGAGAGGGAGAATGTTAAGTGGTTGGCAGCAGTGTGCCAGCCGATGGCCCCCTCCATGAGGCCACCACAGCTCAGCAGAACGCCAGTGTAGCTTCTTCTGGGGAGGAAAACACTTAGAGAGAAAATAAAGTTAACAGCTGAGATAACAGGAAATAATGCAATTAGAGAGTGGTGGTAGAAGAGAGTAGCAGAGTGTGGAAAGTGGTCAGTATGTCCTCCAGCAGTCTAAGCTTATAGCAGCATAACTACAGAGATAACTCAGGATAACCTAGCCTTTTAGATGGAGGCATGTGGGAGGCAGGGCCAGGGAGAAAAGTCTTTAATGATTGTAGTCCCCGCTGTACACTCCACCTCCCTCTGCTCCCCACTCGTCTAAACCTGGGCTAACATCAGAATTTAACCATAAGCCCTATCAAATAGAAAAGTTTTGAGCCTAGTCTTAAAAGTAGACAAGGTGTCTGCCTCACGGACTAAAGCTGGGAGCTGGTTCCACAGGAGAGGAGCCTGATAGCTAAAAGATCTGCCTCCCATCCTACTTTTAGATATTCTAGGAACCACCAGTAAACCTGCAGTCTGAGAGCGAAGTGCTCTGTTAGGAACATATGGAACAATCAGATCACTGATGTATGATGGAGCTTGATTATTAAGAGCTTTAAGCAGCAAGATAAGTTCTGGAAACAACCAGATAAAATTATTTGAGGTGTGTTTTATATAATCATTAGTAAAATTCATTTACATAAAAGGTTTGTACTGCAACCAGTCTCCAGAGGAAGCTTGTTTAGTTTCAGGCTTCATCTTCTGCATTATGTTTTTATGTTTGTCCACCTGATTTTACTAAAAATCAATCCATTCTGTATTCTTAGCAAAATAGCTTGATTCATTTCTTTTCTTTTGCTGAATGTCATCTGTGTACTCAGAACATATTTCTTCGAGTGGTTTAATGATAAAAGGCCCACATGTCCCATGAAGGACAGTGATCTAATAGTGTATCTTTAAAATGTGAAAATATATCTTTTTCCTCTTGCTTTACAACAAATCATTTGTCATTAAGTAATTTTGTTTCAAATGTTGTTGCCAAAGATGACTTGACCCGGAGGGATTTAAACACACTGGAAAAGATAAAACTTTATTTCTCCTTTTTGTGACAATACAAAGTCAACAAGTGCAATAACGATCTAACTCAAAAAGGTTACATTCTATCTAGGAAGTACATAGACAGAACGTGGTGCACATCATCATCTTCACCACCACACCCAAAAAAAGTGAGGTATCGACCACTACAAAGCTTCTGTGTACAGGTGGGTATTCAACTTTAAGGCAACTGTTACCATGACAACCTGGAGAGAATGAAACGGATGTGTGCTTCCTATTCCCCACCATGATTTTTTTTTGTTTTTATTTGTCGTGTGTGTGTGTGTGTGTGTGTGTGTGTGTGTGTGTGTGTGTGTGTGTGTGTGTGTGTGTGTGTGTGTGTGTGTGTGTGTGTGTGTGTGTGTGTGTGTGAAAAGGCTTGAGCTGATACGATTTACAGGACCACATCACATCAGGCCAGAGTTAAGACTATTTCCAACAAAACAGAAAACATCACAAAAACATCTGTAACAGCTGTTACATTAAAAACAAGGGAAGACTCCCTGTATGTTTCTTGAGGAAGTCTATTTAATACCCTGCTACTTCTTGTCAGAGACAAATAAAGTTGTTGTTTTTTAATTCCCTGGGTAAGACTAATGGATTATGTAACTGGTGATGAGAAAAGACCTAGTTGTCTCTATTACGGTCAAATATGCTGAATGGAGCCCTGAAAACCGACGGATTCTCTCTAACATATCACACTTTATCCCATTTATCTAAAACTGGGGACTAATTAAATTTCCCATGTCCTGCTGCACCTGTTAAAACTCTCACCTCCCTGTTTGCTGCTGCTGTTCACACTCCAGGGAACAGGGAGACCAAGTGAGAGTAATTTAGAGCTCTTTGAGCTCCAGGCCAATTATTTCACTTGGACACATCCTGTCTCTTTGCCCCGAGAAGTGACGGCACAAGTCTGCCGGGGCAACCATGCAATTACACTTCAGCTATTGAAACGGGAATTAAGTTGCTCTAACAACTTGGAAAATTTGAATATTATTCCAGATAACGACACCCAATGACGCCGTTAGGTTCTGTTAGGGTCCACTTATAGAACACGGAGACAGGATGTGTAGGAGAGACTCCAGTCCTATGCTTGTTTCACTTCTGTTTGCTTTTATTTCTATGGAGTCAGATTACTTTAAGCCAAATCTGAATTATAAATGATATCCGGTTAGCTTTTAAGTAGACATGTAGATCAAGAACCAGAACATACTGCCATCAACGTTTGGCTCCTCTGCTCTGGACTGTGCATTAAAACTAGGTTTTTACCACTTCTTCAAGACAGAACACAGTTTGTGGATGCCAAGAAGCTACATCCCAGCAGCTAATTCTGCTGTAGCTGACCTGCTGACCTGTTGTCTGGGTGAAGAGACACATGTCCAGAAAACTTCATGTCAAGCATTTAAACCATCAATAAAATAGTGAGCTAAAGTTATCTGTCTTGCATCTGTTAGTTAAAAACTGTGATGCTGAATCACACAAATGACTTGTTTTAAATTCAGGCTACAAGGTGAGGACTTCTCCACGTCCTTAGAGGAAATTAAAGCTGCTATAGCAAATGTGGAAAACAAATTAGCTTAAAACATTTTTTCCATGCCTCTTAACAACATTCTAACATAGCTATAAATATGCTGCAGGGATTTAAAATAAAATGAAAAAAATTGTCTAAAAACATCCACCAGTAACGCGTTTTGGACCAAAAGCAACTATTGGACCATCTGGTTGTTGCCGCACCTCCCTGGGTCCTCCACTCATTACGCACTCACGTAGCAACAGAACACCACTAGTGTGAGAGGATCTCTGCTGAATAATATCAGAGAAGGAGAAACAGCCGGCTGCTACCACTTCAACTTTAGGACAGACTACCAGAGTCCCCAAAAGAAAAACACCATTTGAAGTCACAGACAACAAATGATGTTTGGACTTACAAAACGGCGATGGTGGTGTTTAGCGCTATCTCGTATCCTCTAGCAATGTGGGTTTCTGGTTCCAGCAGAAGCTTCTCAGGGAAGATACCCGAGGGGAGGGGTGAGTGTTCCGTAATGGTGTTTGTGTTCAAAACCTAGCTTGTTCTGTAGATTTGCTATAGCAGCTTTACCTTTGCATTGGGGATAAAAAAGCATCATCAAAAACCTAAAAATATCTTGTTTTTTTTCCCCTCAAAATTAAGACAATTTACCGATCAATCAAGCAAATAAAAGTAAAATGCTGCAGACTGTAGTTGGATAATTTTAAAATAATTTTTTATACTCTTGGGGAATTTAAACCAACTAAAAATCAATTTGGGCCATTTTCTCTGTTTTCTGTAGAAATAAACCGACAATAGAAGACAGAATGTATTGTTGGAGCATCCTTTACCTAGGTGGGGTTTAACCCGCCACCATCCTGCATGTTCTGGATGTTTTTCTGCTCCAACACACCTGATTTAATGGTTAAATAACCTTTTCAGCATTAATTATGTAGAAGTCAGTCAATCAGAGTTAGAGCAGGGAAACATCTGAAACATGCAGGAGAGCAGCCCTGGAGGACCAGGATGGGACAACTTTAATTCACTTGTTGGGGAAAAAAGCTGAAAGACATTTTTGGAACTATTAGACTATTTCCCTCAGTTCACTGTTCAAACGCTCCTCTATGATTTGTCAGTAAGGACTTTCGGTCTTCCATCCTCCCTCTGACTAAACTACTGTACATTATTGCTGACAGTTAATGGGGTTTCAATGGATTTCTCCTTTTATTTGACATTTTCTGTTATGGCTAATTTTATTACAATTATCTGTTACTAATACGAGATACAGAGTTCCTTATAAAGGAGCTTATGGGTAATCGATTGCATTATATTGCTAATAGAGCTGCTTTACTAGCAACCTCAGATGAATGGAAATGTAACATACTAACTCTATAAATAACGGTCTGGGTCTTTTTTCGGGTTACAGGCTCATCAGCAAATATTTGGGGTTCGTGTTTGACTTGAGCGCTCCTCCCTGATCCTCATCTACCCTCTGGCTGAAGAGACGAGTGAAACTCCTGCAGGCTTCTAAACCGTCAGCCGTCAGAGCTGCTGTTTTTGTTCAGACATGATACAGTGAAGTCACTCGTCTTTCAAAAAGGAGACTTGAAACATTTCTAACAAGAAACTGTTTTTCAGCATAAAACATTCTAAGTGAGATGCTCAGCATCAACCTAAGCTGTTACGCGTTCAGAAAGTTAGCCACTCATACGTTTCTCTTACTAGATTACATAAATAATTCACCAAATAGATAACCCACAACTGTGTCTAACTGCTACTGAACACAAAGTGACACAGGAGTGTGATAAACAATTCATATCTAGAAAGATGAACATGTTTTTTTATTTAAAGACTGGAAAAGAGCTTCACTTGGAAGGTTTTTCCATTTCAGTTTGGATTAGTTTGAGACGCTGCAGGCCCTGCCAGCTGTTTTACAGGATCCCTAAAACCTTCTGAGCCGTTGGATGAATCCATCTCTCATCTGCTGTGGCAACAGTCCTCTGACTCGTTCTGCAGGCCTGCCTCTGTCCGTCGTCGGGTGTTTGTGCTCATCAGGAAGGGGCGGTAGCAACTACAACTACAGAAAGTCCGGGCCAGCGTCGGCACTGCTGTCCACACAGAGGTCTCCTCTGTAGCACGTAAGGAAACCAGGTGTTGCTACTCGTCTGTTTGTCCACTCGCAGCATCATTCTGCATCAAACAAAATCAAACAGATGAATGAGAAATTTAACCACTATCACTACATTTTACATGCATCTTTCACCAGGTTTCACAATCATCGATAAATACTAATGAAGTTTGGTCATAGAGCTTATTTGACATCAATTACAAAACCGCCGCTGCACCAAATATTTTTTTGCTTGTTTCGCTCCCCTGGAACTCTGAGCTCCTTCATTCATATATGGGAATGTCCTAGGGTCCAGGACCTCTGGGTTGAAGTACTTTGCTGTATTACTGAGTTGATTGGAGTTCCTCTCCCCTTGGATCCTGTTGTTCACAAATGTTGACTCACAGAGTCACAGCTATCACATACAGAGAAAACCCGAAGAGCCTGGCTTGCAGGACTGACTGCAATGAAAAAAAAATCCTAGCTCAAAAATAGAAACCACCTAACAACATGTCTGTGCTCTGGCTTTGAGTGTTTATTGACATTGCCTATATGGAACTATCATCTGCAGGAATCAATAATGCAACTACGGACATCCATTGGATCCTCGGTGGACTTAATAAATAACCGTAAGAGACTACTTTCAGATTAGTTAATTAATGTTATTTCATTGAAGGTGTGGTTCACTTGTTTAATCAGTACATCTGCAGTGGTCTCTACTAGGAATGAATGCCTTGTAAGTTGTACTGTGGAGAAACAAAGCTCTGGTGCACCATTTTCAGGAACTAGAAGTGAGCCACATCACAGCTGAGCTTCAGACGGCAGGAATTGGAGTCTTATTTCCTGATATTTGGACATCTCGTCTCTGATTGGATAACAGCAACACGACTCTACCACTGACTCTGTTTGCGCTGCAATGTTGATGTTTTATCGCTACAAATAACACAAGCCTGGAGGAGTTCTGCTGTGTGCTGGAGTTGCTAATGCTAACGGTTAGCTTCTACTAGCCGAGACGTTCTCTGCTGCTTCCTGGACGCTAAACCAACAACAGCCTTCCCCGTCGTGAGTCAAGATGGGTGAGTCCATGAATGTTCAGTGACAGTGTGACGTAGATTTTCTAATCCTAGAGTTTCACCGTCTATTTTCTATCAGAAGCTAAAGCAGGATTCCATATCTGAAACACATGGACTCGTGACTTTAACAAGAACTTATAAACCTGGAAATGTCTTTAACTAACTAAATAAGTCAATTTGCCTTTTTTTCTTATGATTATTGACAAACTTACTGCTATTAATGCATATTTATGTCATAAAACTATTTATTTACACTTCCTTTGTTACCACGTTCATGCTATCTTTATAAACACCAAGACAACTAGTTATTTAGGGGTTAGGGTCACCATCTGTAAGCATCATTCACTCAGAAATCTCCAAGACAACTAAGTGCTTCCTCCAATCATAAAAACCAGGAAAACAAGCAGTTTGTGGGTTTACTTGGATAAAATGTGCAACAAATAGACAAACATAGAGACAGAAGAAAAACACTTAACAAGAGTATCCCTGCCCTAACCTCTGCTAAAAGCTTTTTTATAGCTCAGACAGCAC
>SSNS01000061.1:1222865-1243264 GCA_006937985.1 Aphyosemion australe
CACGTCTGCATCATCAAACTCCTCAGAACAACACTGATACGTGTTTTAGCTTCATGACTGAAAGCATCTCAGATTACAATCGGTGTGGCTTCTGGTCAGTTCTAATCTCTCTGAAAAAGCAAAGAACAAAAACTTAATGGCTGGAAAATTATCTCAATGCCAGAGAACACAATAACTAGTAAAATGTGTAAGCATTGCTTTTCAAAAAGCAATTAAATTTACAGGAATATTTTAGAAGTCTGTAAGTCTTGTAAAGTCTCCAGGCCCACCTCCGTTGTATGAATCATGTCCACCAAACCCATCTCTACTGCCCAAAACGCAGCTCTACGTGCACAAAGAGGTGAGGAAAACCAAGTTTCCACTCATGTGATTATGGCGTTCTTGCACAAAAACGGTTATTTTTATGCTTCAGAAATGATTGCTGCTCAAATAAACATTCAAAAAGCTGCACCTCATCATCAGCTCTTCTTCTTTACCACAATTCCCAGTTTTTCTGACTTCTATGACAATAATTAACTCCCACCACATGGAGTGATGCATTAATGGACACGGGAAGGCATTGTGATGCCAGGGAGGATATTATAATGTATAAATCTGATGGTACCACAGAAAGCCAGATGCTGAGCTCAGAGATGACTCAGCCATGACACAGAGCAAGACTTTGATCACGCTGAAAGCAAAAATAAAAAGGCAGAATGATTTTCAGCCTCCCTTGTTGAGCCTTTGTGTCATTTCCTGCTCAGCAGATGTTGAAGCGCAGGTGTTAGAAACGCTTACGTGTGACCAAACAAGTGATGCAACAACTGTTGGAGATCACATTTACTACACTATCTCTGAGTCACGGCGGCGCGGCTGTAAGCGGCCGTGTTACAGCGCCTGGTGAGTCAGGTGTGCGCCGAATGTGGTGACAGATGCCACCTCACATGGACCGGTCCGTCTACCCGTGGCTAAAGCTCAGCTGGCCCGCTAAGCTGACAGCCCAGAGCGAGTGGGCGGAAACTGGCAGGAGGTGATGCTGCTTCTCAGCACCATCCTATTCCTCAGTGGCCAAAGGAGTCGAGTTCTGGTGTCATTTAATGTTGCCCAACATCTTATTTCTCCCTCTTTTTTCCTCCGACCCTCCTGGCAGATGCTCAGCATGCACAAAATGATATTATCTTTCTAAATCTGCTGCTAAATGTGAGTGTTTTGGTTCTCATCTCGACTGCATGAAGATTTTTTCCACTGTGAGATTTGATCCAAGCCAACTCAAACGTCAGCAACAGATATGGTAGTTTTTACTTTTCACATAAGGGAGGACGCTCGACGCTACAAAAGGAATGTAAAATAAGATGGGATACAGTATAGAGGAGTTGCACAGGCAGATCTCACACTGTCTCAGGCTGATGGTGCACTCTGAAACTACTAGTGGTAAAAAAAACAACCCTTTATACCAACTATACTAGCATTTTATACCAACAGAGCAAAAAGTAAGACAGTAAGGGACTTTTATCAAAAGCGTTCGCCTATTTATCTTTAAATGTTTGAGTAGAAACACCTCCGACTGAAAATCTGCAGGTGATTTCTTGTTATTCTACTGGCTCCACAGGACTGAATGGATCAATCAAAACCTGCAGCACTGATTGCAGGGATAAGGCGTCCCCATTTCCATGGCCGGGCTGTATGCTAATGCAGGCGGAAAAACCACTTTCAGACACAAGCCTTTGAAAAGAGTCCATCATCGCCTCTCGTCTGATGGTAATTCCCTGTTTGTGAAGCATCGGTCCCTATGAAGCGAAGATAAAACCATAATATCAAGCAAACCCAATATTTTCCTCTTGCCTCTTATTCTACATAATCTGGTGAGGAAGGTGAATTAGGTTTCTTTATTTGCTCCACGTGAAGTGGAAATGTGACTAGTGGAGATTAATAAATGGTATCCATGGTGAGAAAGTAATAACACTTTCTCAGGCCGCCCCCACACCGAACCCCCAGCTGATCTGCAGCGGTATATATCAGCTCACATTTGGGATATGGTAAGCAGTGTGCTCACACGATGAACGCTCTGTGTGCACGTGAAGAAACTAATAAAGAACTTGACTCATGCTCAGCTGCACTGGTTGGGTTCTTAAGGTTCACTTGACTTGATCTCAGTTTGTTTACATTTGACTGGCAGATGCTGAACTATGAGTTGACCCAGTTCTCTGAACCTTGCATCCTCCTCCATGCTGCAGATAAAATGTATAGGCCATCTGATGACACACTGCGTGGGCAGCATTTACATTAAATAATGCATCCTGATCCATTTTGGGTACTTAACACTTTTTAAAAATTACCAAAGCTGTCTGGAATCTGAGAAGTGTCTAAACGTGTGAAACTGAGAAAAGATTCTAATCTTGTCCTAGAAAATAGCTTCTGACTGAATTTAGCTCCGAGCATTTATCGCTTTGGTTTTCAGATATAATTAAAGGTTTTTTGGTCATGGATCACTTCTGTCCTGTTTATTAAAAGGCTGTTACCCTTTTCACAAATAAAGGTGTTACACAAGGTGACATCACATCCATCACTCAACATCAGCACGATGCTCCAGTGTTTCAGTTAGCTGTAGTTTCACACATCTTGACATGATCCACCTTAAAGCCGGCACGCATCTCCTACAGGGCACCCTAGCCAGCCGAGGATTGATGAGTCCCATCATACTGAACAGACTTCCTGTCTAATGAGGAAGCTCCATAGATTTGTTGAGTCTGAGCTAACCACGTTTCCACGAGCGGAGCGGTCTCTAGGTGCCCTCTGCAGCATCCCGGCTCCTCCGTCTCCGGCTCCCGCAGTCCACACCACTTCTCGGAGCCATTTGTCAAACCTTTGCAACATTAAATTATCATGACCCAAGAGACATGTCTAGGTGGAGACGGAACCCCAGTCAAACAGATAGGGTCCACTGCCTCTGAGACGGAGACCTGAATGAAAAATTGACTGCATAAAAGGGGATGTTTGTTCAGGCTGCGCGCCTCGATTGTGTAGCTTTATCATCAAAGTTTGAACAATGTCTGGCAACAGAGGAAAAGTTCCCTGCAGCTACAGTGTGTTAAAGCTCACTCTTGGCTTCGTAAATCATCCTGTTTGTCTTGACGGCAGTCACACGTGGGCTAATGCAGCCTGAGACGTGTGTGACTGCTCGTGTGTGTGTGTGTGTGTGTGTGTGTGTGTGTGTGTGTGTGTGTGTGTGTGTGTGTGTGTGTGTGTGACCCAGAATCCACTAAGTAGGATAAATATGACCAAGTAATCCCAGGCAGGGGGAAGAAATTAGACCTTTTCTCCTATTCATTAAAACAACATCTTAATGAGATGGTTAGACTTAAAAAACAAACAAGAAATTCTCTCCAAAGAAAAACATGTCTGAAGAGGCAGAGAGCAGCTATTTTTAGATGAAAGATCAGATGTTTTGCTGGAAATTATCCATTAGTGGGCAGAAGGAGGGAATTCATAAAATCCTGATTATTTACTCCAGGAAAGATGCTATCAGTTTAAAGTTAGCCAGGTGTTATAATTCGTCTGCGGTGTCTTTATGTTTGCTCTCTGCCCTTTAAAAGGGAACTCAGAGAAACCGGGAGCTCGATGTTTGAGCTTCCTCCCCGCTGGTTTCAGGGAAAGTATGCTGAAAATGTTTTATATTTGTCCTGCTGGACTCATAGATCCCCTGCCATGTAGCGCTTTATGTTACAGAGCTCAGATTACAAAGGAGGCAGAAAAAAAAAAAAGAGAAATGCAGAGAAAATGTCCCTAAAGAAGTGAAATAAGCTAAATTTCTCAACGCTGTCACCTAATTTGTTTCGAGCCATCTGTTTCATTCACTGTGTCTCCAAACGGTAACAGTGTCTGATGGAAATGAGCTTAGGAGTAGAACAAATCAAACACAGAGCTTACAGGTTATACACCTTACTACATGCATAGTGGTTTATCTCGGCTACACATATTTAAAAGATGCAAACAAACCATTCGAACAGGTTTTTAAAATTATAATATTGTCTTATGTGATATCTGAACTCTTGCTTTTGCTTTCCTTGAGATGCTATAAGTTTACCTGTATGATCAAAGCATAAAGAGGACGGTCACAGAAACAGAAAAGCTGATGTAGTCACGCTGCTTTGATTAAACAGAAAGAGTCAGGCATGAGACCTTAAGCAGAGGTTGGGGAAATCTATTCCCTTGTTAGCTCCAGACAACAGTGAAGGTGGAAACTGGATCAGGTTCCCTCTCCTAGTTCAACAACTTCTAAACAATCCATCAATCCAACCATTTTCTTCTTTTTCATGGTCAGGTGGGGGACCTGAGGGAGACCGAGGCATCCCTCTGCCCAGCTCCACAGAAAGCCTTCCCCAGGATAAATAATCTCCCCAGCCACTTCTGTGTTTGCTCCGCGATCTCTTCCCATTGGGATGATCTCCTGGGGCGGATCCTAATCAAATACCCAAACCACCCCAGCGGGTCCCTTTTGGAGAGGAGAAGAAGCAGCTCTAAGCTTCTTTTGGTCATGATCCAAAACCACCATAGTTGAGGATCAGAGCATGAGAGCTTTTGTCTTTTGGTTCCTTCAGAGTTTATTAGCTTATTTGGAGAGGACAATGCACATTAATGAAAACTCAGTGATTAACTGTGCCAGATTTAACCGTAGACTACTGTCTATCTGTAGTCCTCATACATTTAAGACAACATACATTTTCAACCACAGCAATGAAAAGAACAGAGATGGACATTAAACATAAACACTATCTCTAACCAACCCTGTAATTTGATTTGATTCTTCAATCAGATCTACAAATGGTCACATGCATAATTGGCTTTTAACCACTTTTTAAGGTCTTTTTTAAAAACAGTGAACGTGGACTCTCGAATAAAAATTGGAACACTACTCCAGGTTGAACACCCTTTCACAGCAATGGAATTTTGTCTCATGGTGGTTCTTCTAAAAGGAACCTCACAGTCTCCTTGGCTGATCTGGTCCTAAGAGTGTTGTTTTTTTGTTTAATAAAATTCTCTAAAGGGGGAGGGGCCAAACCATGAAGGGATTTATAAACAATGCATATTTAAAACTTTTGAAAATTTCAAAACTCAACAGGTTATATTTTTCTAAAATTGGACAATGGTGAGATGAATTGGGTTTTTTCAAAACAACCTTAGTTGCCTTTTTATATAGCTGTTCTATAGGTTTAAGGGCAGTGATACCAGCTAATGACCGTACAGTAAAACAGTACTCGATATGTGATAAGATCATACAATGAAGAAAAGATTTAGCAGCGGTAGAGGAAATGAAGGGCCTGATTTGTTTTGGAGAAATTTTGGAGGTTGAATTTTATTGTATTTACAAGCTTTTTAATGTGTTTTTAGATTATATTTGAGTCCAGTATGATTTCCAGATACCTGTTCAAGCATCTCTCCCTTTATTGAGACCTTGAAGTTTTTTGTTTTTTATTTATTGGTCTTTAGTAAACATCATACATATTGTTTTTTTAGTGTTGCGTACCAGGCAATTATTGTTAAGCCACTCCTAAACCTTTGTTAGAACATTTGTTAACTTGGATGATATTGTTCAACAATATGTGAAAATTACCACATCATCTGCATACATTTGAAAATTAATATCCGGAAGGTCATTTATATAGAGAGCAAATAATAAAGGTCCAAAGACTGACCCCTGTGGGACAAAACTCTGATGCAATAGGATCGAGATCCCGTGGGACCCAACACAAATTCTGAAGGAGTGGGTGGTTTTGAGGTTGCAGCGAGTGGCTAAGAAGAAACAGAGGGTCTCAAGTTTACTAGAAGATGAAGAGTGCACAATCAGAACAAGTCACACTAAAGCAACGCCAAAGAATATGTTTTCACCATCAGATTAAATAATACACGTTTCAAATTGGGCTGACAATAACAGGAATGAAGTGATTCTAGTGACATGTTTTTGTTAAATGAAAATTATTTCAGGAGGAGACGTGTGAAAGAAGGATGCTGGGGAAGATGACCTCCATCTTAAAAAACTCCAACACAGCATCCGCACATAAACAACAATGTGAGAGCAGATCTGTTGCTCATTAAATAATGACCCTAACCCTTAACCCACATCACTAGTGTGAGAGGTTCTCCGCTCAATAATATCAGAGAAGGAGAAACAGCCGGCTGCTACCACTTCAACTTTAGGACAAACTACCAGAGTCCCAAAAAGAAAAACACCATTTGAAGTCACGGACAACAAAAGACGTTTGGACCTAGAAAACGGTGACTGATGTTTAGCGCTATCTCATTTCCTCTGGCATCGCGGATTTCTGGTTCCGGCAGATCCGTATCAAGGAAGATACCCAAGAAGAGGTATGAGTGTTCCGTGACCGTGTTTGCATTCAAAACCTAGCTTGTTTGCAGATTTGCTATAACAGCTTTAAATTGCAAGTATGTGCAGAAGTCATGTTGTCAGCTGTTGTGACGGCAGCTTACCATGCGGTGGAGGTGTTGTAGGGCAGAAGCGTGGGGCTGTGGCTCTCCCCTCGGAGGCTGTGTCTGGGCTGGTAGTGGCTGGGGACCATGGGCTGGACCTGAGCCTGCATCTCACTCTCCTCGGGCAGGGATCTGTGCCACTGATTCCGGGCCTTCTTCAGCCAGCGTCCCCCCAGACCCCACTTCTCTAAGTAGATCCGG
Source organism: Aphyosemion australe (assembly GCA_006937985.1). Lineage (NCBI taxonomy): Eukaryota > Metazoa > Chordata > Actinopteri > Cyprinodontiformes > Nothobranchiidae > Aphyosemion > Aphyosemion australe. Next base: position 1,229,532 of record SSNS01000061.1, read on the forward strand.
CACAGCTCGTAGTTTATGGCTGAGTAGTAGAGGAAGTCCAGAGCCAGCAGCACCATGACGAAAAAGCCGTAGATCCACACGCCAACCAGGGCTGTATAATTACTGCAGGAGAGACAGACGAGGAGCATTAACACGGTTTTGTCTGGAAAAAGAGATGATTAACACTCTTCACAGGATCGGAGCTTTCATGCAGATATCCTTAAGCTGAGCTCTTAAATCCCAAAGGCCACGGCGGTGCTGCCAGGTGTGAATGTTTGCCGTTCACTTGGCAAGACCAAGATGTTCATCAAATCCTCCCTTTCTAAAAAAGTTAAATATATAAATATTTCAAAAAGCCTCCATCTGTTCAATTTGCTGTTTCTTAAATTCAGCTCCCTAAATTGGACAAAGAATTTCATTAGCACAAGGGACTTTTTAATCCCTCTCATTCTGGCTCCAACACAGCTTCTCTGAAAAATCTATGTTCTTATTTTTCACCTCTCATAAATTTTCCTCAAGCATTACATGATCCAGCTGGATTTATGTGGGTCACATTTGAACTCTGTCTTAGTAAACCAACTTCTACAACAATAACAAGGTAAATGAGCAGAAATAGCATTCAAAAACCAGCTTCCTGAGGAGTCTGAGACTACAGGGCCTCTGAGACATCACAGATATTAAATTATCCGCGGGCGTGACATTTCTGCTTGAACTGGCACTGAGGGCATTTATTGGGAACACACAAATAGATGGAATGAGAAAAAATATTCTGGCTCAGAGACAGAGATGACACAGCGTATTACTGAAAATATGGAGATTTATTTGAAAGGAAACATCTTTTATTTGCTGCACTGCATGATTACCACAACAGCACTGATAAAAGGCTTTCATGAGAAGAGATGTCAAAATGCTTTCAGTTTTAACAAATTAATGAATGCTTGGGAAGTATTTAGATGTACAGGCTGGAAGGCAAAAGTGGGAACTAATATTAACAAAATCTCATGAACTGATGAATTTAAATGAAACCTGTCTCATCCCAGCTCACAGGGGATGAAGCCATATAGCAAGAAGACCGAAACTGTCCACCTGCTCCCAAGAAGAGATCCCAAAGCATTCCCAGGAAAGCCTAGAGATAAAATCCCTCCAGTGTGTCCTTGTTTGGCCCTGGAGCCTCTTTCACATCTGAGCCAACCTGGTCTCCTGTATGTGAGATCTGGTTACGAGCTTTGAATCACTTTATTGAAGCTCATCTACAGCTTGTTTGGAGTCAACCAAATTCAAGATGGCTGCCACAGCTAATTTTAGCAAAGCTTAACAACAACAAGAATGGTTATCCACCTTATTTTTGTAGCCTCATGGAGAATCGATGATGCTTGCAACATTTAGTGAGATGCCAGAAGGGGCGCATACCCATTGGTTTGCATGGTGAGGTTTTGTTGCTAGTTTATTTGAAAATTTAAAGAGGATTTTAAAAAAATATTTACCCCCAAAAAATGTACTCACGCCCCTTGGAAGATGTTGCGCTGTTCGCGGTTGTACTAACAACCAGAGAAAATTAAATTTGTGGCTACAAGAGCGATGTTTAGAACATGCACCTCCAGAGTGAGAGAGCGTGTGGCTACAAGCGTCGGTACGGTTTTCACCGCCTCCCCAGAAATGAGTAAACTAGAAGGATGTGGCTGAAAACTCTTAACTTGAAAACCACCACCACCTTTATTTGTGCGTTCCTTTCATTTTATTGTGAAAAAACCCAGAGAGGAATACCCGCATCCTACTTTGTTGTTGGATATGACAAAACTCCGGAGAAGTGTAGTAAAGAGATCTGACAGCAGTCTCACAGCAACAGGTATGATTTCATGTACACAGTTTTCTGAATAGTTATAATTTAACGTGCGTTTAGACTGCTGTTATTAACCTAAAAGTGCCATCCTGCTGTTTGTATTTCACCTGATGTAGAAACTAAAACCCAGGCTTGGTGATGAGGGATTTAAGGCTCTGACTCGGCTCTACGTCTGCTTTTACGTAAATAAGATTGTGTCCCACGTCTTTTAACAAAACATGACCAACATTATTACGATGTAGGTACTGATAAGCCTCGGAGCTTTTAAGATTGATTATTGCCTCGACTTGAGGCACGGCTGAGTTCAGAAAGTAGCTAAAATGCTACTGTACGTTAGCTTTGGCCAGACTTTAGGATCGTCCCCCCCACCTCTCTGCTTCAGTAGACAGACGGAGTGTAACAATGTCCCGTTTGAGCTGTGACAGCTGGTGTTCATGCATGTTTTCAGTCTCTAAAAGCCCATAAAAAGAGGATTGCATCGTCTCAATGTAAACAAACGCAAACCAGAAGTTGCTCGCATTTTACGCGCAAAGCATGATGGGCCGTAATAATTAGGTGGATAGGTTAGTCGATTTCACAGATAGTAATCTACAATTGGATGCTAGTCACTGAGAGCCATTAACTCGTTCACTGCCAGCCGTTTTCCAGTTGGCGCCTTGCTTTTTTTCACAGCAGCGTCCGAAAACAATCTCCTAATTCATTGATTTTCTGCTTCCTGATCACGTGATGAGTGACATACACGGATGAAGATCAGCTTTAGACACGTGATGTTTATTCTCACGGTGCGGGGGCTCGTTCCGACGCCCACCCCGTAAAAACCGCGATTGACGACTAAAGACGCGTTGTCAATGGCAGTGAATGAGTTAATATGTATCAAAAGACTTTTATGGAGTGCTAGGCCTTTAATTTATTCCATTGAACTGCTTTAAAACAGAAATAAGACTTTCTCTAATACGTCTTAGAGCAACACACTGTTTCCCTACCTGCATTTCACACATACACATCTATAATTTATAAGTCTTGCAACACAAATGTTGAGGTGAAATATTTTTTCATCATGGTATTATATTTGTGCCAGTTTTGGAGAATAAGCATAGAGAAAGTGCTCCGTTCCCAGAGGGACTCTTCCTGACCACGCACCCTGAAGTGATGTTATTAAATATGTAACACTGCTTTCTGAGAGAAGAAAAACTGATGCAATTGATTATCTGTCAAACTTTTTAGCTTTTCTAGTTATTTTTTCCCCAACATTTATTCTCATATGACTCCATCCATTTAATTCCTACCCCCTTTCAGCTACTCGTCACGCAACAGTGCACATACCGGTGAATCCTTCAAAGGTCAACGCGTCCTCCAATTTAACACCAGCCGACTTAAATTTCAAATCCATAATAATATTTTCACTGTGCAGTGTGGGAAGAGAGCAGAGCTGTCACCGGTTTTTGCTTTGCCAGTGGTAAATATCAAACCCCCAGGCCCATGGTCCGTTGGGTCGGGATGAAAGAGTGTCCCAACAGGACATTCAACACTAAAAATGAAATATCACGACCTGCTGTGGGGCAGCGTGAACCGCTCGAAGCAGCACATGCTGGGAGGGCATTAGTACAAAGAGCTGTGGTTATGTCACCCAAACCTCCTGCTGGGGGCTCCCACAGAACAAAACACACATTTTCCTGCCCTTCATGCAGCTGAAATCATCTCATTCCACCAGCGGTTATCCCATAACCTGGTTTACAATTTCTGTCATATCCACATATGCTGCACAATTTTATAACACTTAAATGGACATCTGTACTGTATAGGACATGATAGAGCTGATATAATATTCACCACTTAAAGGTCCTTCACTCATATAATACATTAACAGTGGTCTCTAGTAGGAATGAATGCCTTGTAAGTTTTACTCTAGGTAAAAAAGCTCTGATGCTCCTGTTTCAGCAGAGAGAATTCAGCCAGAAGAGAAAGTAGCTTCAGATGACAAGATTTAGAGTCTTATTTCCTGATATGTGGACATCTCTCCTCTGATTGACTAACAACAACACAACTCTACCACTGACTGTTTGCTCTGCAACGTTGATGTTTTATTTTCACAAATAACACAAGCCTGAAGGAGTTCTGCTGTGTGGTGGAGCAGCTAATGCTAACGGTTAGCTTCTACTACTCAAGACGTTCTCTGCTGTTTCCTGGACGCTAAACCAACAACAGCCTTCCCCGTTGTGAGTCAAAATGGGTGAGTCCATTAATGTTAAGTGACAGTGTGACGTAGATCTGTCAGGATTTTCTAATCCTAGAGTTTCACCGTATGTTTTCTATCAGAAGCTACTGCAGGAAATAGGGGTAGGAGACTATTTTCATGTTCAGCCTGCATGAATAATAATCAGTAAAAACTGGTTTCTCAGTAAAGGACCTCTTTAACACTTGAGCTGTGGAACGTGTAGGCAAACCACCAGACTGCTTTTAGCACCAGCGTCAGCTCCAGAGATCAGTGTCAGTGAACCTTTTCAACAGGAGCCAATTTGTGTCAATGAGTCTGATGGTGAAGAGAAAGTGAATCACTTGTGCAGATTTAGACCTCTTCTGTTTAAAGTAACTGAGGAAATATCGGTTCTCAGGTCCAGAGAATCAGAAAGCGATAGGACTTGGCGTGTTAAGATTAAATCTAGAATTTATAACGGTGATTTAGACACTTCATGGTTTTCTTTTTCTTACTATGGAGAAGTTTCAACGTATTTAGAAGATGGTTTTTCAAACAGGTTTACTTCACTTGCTTAAGAGAAGCTACGGACTTTGTTGGATTTATTTAGACAATCCAGGACAACTGGCAATAAAATCACTGGTGAGCATAGAAAGTTCATTTTGAAAAAAAAAATATGATACAAATGTAAAGCTGAGAAGCAAAGTAAAGTCAAGAAATGTATGAAATAATAATTGTTGAAATGAAAGTAAAGAAATGAAAGGAGGGGTCGACATTACCCTCAAGGAGCAGAATTAGACAGCGCTGCTTAAAAACCTGCAGTTCTCCATGACAACATACTTCCTCTCTCACTTTGTCACTTTTGTCTCCACCCCTGCAAACATTCAACGTGCAGATCATGTCTATATTGAGTCCGTCGGTCTAGACCACGTCTGTGTCCTAACTAGGTCTTTGCACATTGGGACTGTGCCCATCTTTAGACCGACGACGCAACAAGAACAACCGTGATCCGATGAGAACACATTATTCAGACTTGCTGAACCTTGTGTTTGCACCAGCATATAATTAGCTTCTGATGCTGAGAAGGAGCGGTTAGCGGGTGCAGCTAAAACATGGGCTGCACAACGATGGTGGAGCTCTCTGTCAGTTACAGCTAACTCAGTTCAGCAGATTTTAGCTTTACATCCAGAGACACTGAGTACAAAAACAGGTAACAGGTTTAAGCAACGATTCAGAGTGGATGCTATTGTATCACAGGCCAAATCAGTAATAATATAATATTAAAAGTAGAGTCAAATCAAGACACAGGCAAGACAAAATGATGAAAGCCTTAGATCAAGGATCAAAGGGATTTATCATTGCTGCTGTAAAAAGAAGCACCATCCATCTCAAATAAGGGATTTCCCCATTTTTTCATCACTTTTTGTTGCTAGGAAACAGACATCTTAAAGAAAATTGGATGTCTCTTCTTCTTCATGCAAACTCAAATCTGAAATTGTTAAAAAAAAGTAACATATCCAGGTGAGAAGTTTACACTAATAATATCAAACTATAAAAACTGGTCCGAGAGGCGGCCTGATTCTCACTCACTTGTGCGCGTAACCATCTGGGGCGGTGGTGAGGTTGACCTGCATGACCGTCTGGAACTCGGTATCGTTGCAGCAGTACTTGAAGGCGGTGTTGTTGTGGTGACAGCAGAACATGTAGGTCTTGTTGTCTGAGAGACGCGGGCAGTGGAATCCAAAGTGGTAACGGCCTTTGTGGTCCGTGTACGGTTCACACACCCGGTAATGAGCTGAGAGGGCTGCAGCGGAGGAACAGGAAGACAAAAAAACAAACGGTTGGTCTCTTCTGACAAAGACACATGAACTCAACACAAATGTAATTCATGACCTTTGAAAGAATCTTAGTGCTTAGGTTCACTGATGCAGTACTGAACTCTGAGGAAAAGGTCTTTCAGCTTCCAGCTGCAGTACAGCAAAACCCCTTTTTGTTGTTGTTTGTTTTTGCTGGAAACAGCTGAACAGGCATGACTGGAAAACCCCCATGTAATAATAATGATGCAGAGGAAAACAAACAGAGTTCATCTGCAGAAATAACCAGAAGGAAAACATGGACGGCTAAACAAAATAACAAAACGTGCTTTGAAACAAAACTAAATGGTGGATGGTGAGTTGGTTGAAGGTAAAAAAAAGAAGAAAAAAACAACAAAGCACCTGAATCTGCTTTTCTTTTTTTTTCTAGGAACTAAAGGTAAACATGCTGACAGAGGAAATATGCAAAAAGCAAATTATATTTGGGCTTATTTGCATTCATATACAATTGTGCTATCACGTTCCTAAAGCCTCAGAAGAAAATGAAAAAAAATAATGTTCTTGTTATGGAATCAGCAAATAAGCTTTTGCTCGACTCTGAAATCCTAAGAATCTGCTTCAAGAGCAGCTCAGACTCCCTCTGGTAGCAGCTGACCGGGAGGTGCTTTCGTTATTCCAACATTTTCTTGACTAATCTGTGTCAGCTAAGCTTCCTAGCATTTTTACTCCTGCTAATAGAAGCAAAAAGAATTGTTGCAGCGAGTAACGAGAGCTGTGGTATAAAAACCTCACAGACGATATTTAATCATAGCCTTAATGAGCTCACAAACCTGTTTTCTTACTCATAACCTCAACCAGACTAAAGCCACAAACCGCCATGCCGTCTGTGTTTCTGTATAAGGGTGATGCATTTGTTTCATGGTATTTATTCTTCATGTGACCAGAGCTAAATATACAAGAAAAGGTACCGTCTCAGCCTGTTAATAAAATCTTACATAACAGACTGTGGGGTTCATGTCCAAGTCTATAAGTCCAGGTCATGTCTGGTTAAAGTCTACTTTGAATCTCCAGTCTTCAAGTTTCAAGTCTTTGAGTTTTGAGTACAAGTCAAGTAATACTAGCTCATTTACAAGTATTTTTCTTATTGTTTTTGACAAAAATACATTTAAAGAACAAATTTTCAAACAGAAAAGTCTAACAACACAGCCACTTCAGATTTTTTTACTCTGACATATTAAAGTACCAACATTTCAAACTGAAATCCTCTCCAGCTTTGTCCGCCATTATAACATGAACGAAAACTTCCAATTTGGCCCTCAATGAATCCTGGGATAGCTGTTGCATATGGGGGACTGGACCTGTCCTGGAGTTTTGGGAGAGACAAGGATGCATTTAAAGTATCCTTTGAATTTGGACGGCCTTTTCGCTTCGCTGTGACGTGATCGGCCCTAAAAAGAAGTCTTGGAGGGATGCAGACCCTAGATTTGGGCATACCCAACAAAAGTCTACAAGGGAGACATTTTTCCATTCATGAATCTGAAGTACCAAGTATTCATCACACACTGGTGAAATTACATCTCTGCATTTGACCCATCCCCGTGGTGGGGAGCGGTGAGCTGCAGCGGTGAGCTGCAGCTGTGGCTGCGCTCGGGAACTATTTGGTGGTTTAACCCCCTACTCCAACCCCTTAGTGCTGAGTGTCAAGCGAAGAGGCATTGGGTCCCATTTTTCAAAGTCTTTGGTATGACCTGACCGGGAATCGAACCCTGATCTCCTAGTCCCGGGGCAGACACTCATACCACTAGCCGCACCTTTTCAATTTTTAGTGAATATCTAAAGAAAAATGAACCTGCTTTATCTGTGCAGCGATGTAAACACAGTCCTAATGCACATCTCATACATCAGGAGTAGTCACCCCCTTTCCCAGAGGGCTGGTATCCAGCATGTTTTAGTTGTTTCCCTGCTCCAACACACTTGATTCACCTGTTCAGCAGCTCTGCAGAAGCCTGTTTAAGGCACACTTGGCAGTTTTGCTTGCTTTTAGCATCCCCTAGTGTCTGTTATTAATTATCTGTGGTCAAAGCAAAAGTGAAACTTATCTCCTCGTCTTTTTAACGCCTTAATCTAACTGCTGAAATGTCTCCTCAGCCTTCATTAGTGTCTACAGGAGCGGTTCATCACTAAATCAAACAAATCAGCTGTGTTCATGATCTAAAACATGCAGGAAACATGCTGGAAGCAGACTGCAGAGCCAGGTAGGTAAGCTGAAATCTTTCTAAGTCCACAGGTGGCGGACCGGCACTCTGATGTTGCAAATGTGATATTATGGCCACAAAGGGAGGTGGGGGTCTGAGTGACATTTCACTAACCCTGTAAAGGGTTATTTTAGCACATAGTGGCTCAAGAAAATGATTTAGAAATGTGAAAAAGTTGCATAGTATGGCTTTAATCACCTTCTGATTACTGATTACTCGACTGTTACTTTCTCTTCTGCATACATGAAATAAAGATCATTTCTCTCCCAAAGCTGAAGAGCTCCACAAAGTTCAGGGCATGTCTCAAATGAACAACAGCTGCTTCGGGAGGTGGTGCCATCAGAAACGCTCCCACCTGCCTAATTTCATTAACACTTGTTGTAATTTAGGACACAGCAAACATCTGGGCTCTGGTGTTCCAGTTCGTTTACAACCTGTGGTCTGAAAACCACCAGAGTTCTGTCTAAGTGGAGGAAACCAACGTCACATGCAGCTGCAGTTTGTTTCTTCTGTAGCTAAAGCATCAAGTTTGTGATCTGTTTTTAAAACCGCTCTAAAAAAAGGAAACAAAACTGAGTATTTGTAAAGATCTTTAAAGATGTAATTGTTATAAAAAAAAGTTGAAAGTGGAGTATTCTGGCCACAGTGGGCGACAGGGGCAGGGTGGCTTTTCATTAACCCTGCAAGGGTCATTTTAGCACATACTGGCTCAAGAAAATGAATTAAAAATATAAAAAAGTTGCAAAGTGTCCCTTTAACAGGAGATTAAGTGCAGAAAATTACGACAAAAAATAAACATAAGATGTGCAAAAGGATTCTAAGCATCATTTTATGACATTAATAACTGTAATTACCTGTCCTGTCCCCAGCTCTGTGTCCTTCTGCACTATTTTGTCACTTTCTAAACGAAGCTGCTGTTGTTTTCGTTTTCACACAAACTGTTTTTATTCCTCTGAATAATGTGTCATGTTCTGTTGTGCTGCCTACAGCGCTCAGTGTTGCTTCTTTATATTTTATACAGTTTGGCCCGTTTTCTCCACTCTGTTATTCAGGTTTTCCTCCCCACTAGTGAAAGTTTTTGCTACGGATGCTTGTTGCTTAATGTAAACAGTCTCTGACTCAACTTCTGCCAATCAGAAGTCATCACTTATCTATAAAATGTGTTTGTAGGTCTTAGCTTGTATTTAGCTCCTGGCACTAATGGCTCACGCTGAAAGAGACATTTGTTTTTTGTTTTTTTGAGGGGGGGGGGGGGTGTAAACTCTCAAATGAATGTGTGCAGAACCCGCTAATGAGACAAGTCTGAACTTTTCAGGGCCAGACTTGGTGATAGACACACTCTAACTTTCACATACCTGCAGTGGACAGGAGGAGGAAGATGACCGTCAGGACATTAAAGGACTGCCGGCTGGTGATAGTCATCTTCTTGTCCTCATGTGGGAAGGAAAGGAGGGAGCTGCTGGGGACGGGGGGGAGGGGGAGGGGAGGGAGGGAGGGAAGGTTCTGTTTTAGCTGGAAGTGGGCATCCTCTGCCTGCTGACAGCTCCTCTCACATGGCTGCTGCTGCTGGGAGACAGCACTCCTGATGGGAACAAGACAAGCAGGGGGAGAAGAGATTAAGATATTTGATTTGGATTTCTGGACGTTCCACCCAACTGTGTGGACAGCTTGTCTGGCTGTGAGCAACAGTGAAGCTTTCCTAAATGTGTCCTAAGGCTTACATAACAGCATAACTGGGCATTCGCTTTAATTGAAACAGGCACTTCGACAACACTTTGGCTATTTTACGTTTGTTTATTCTGAATGATGAAATCCGAAAACTGACGCTGATCAGCCACGGCTGAAAAAGCACTGACAGGTGGGGAGATTACCGGGTCATTACAATGAATCTTGTGTTTCCTGACATTCATGTGGTTGTCATTTTGACACATCCCACCTACCTAAACATGGTTTCAGAACACCATCACTTCTCCATGGCAGCTGCCTCCTTCAGCAGGACAACAGGCCCAACAACACCACAAAAACTGATCAGGACTGAAGGAACATGCAACAAAGTGTTCATTAACAGGCTAGCAGAGGCCTCAACCAACAAACCACAGCGTCTGCTACCAGAAACACACAGAGGGTCAACAAGTTCTAGGGAAAAACAAGTTGATTTGGCACAGATCTAAAAATAATAGATGATATTAAACATTAGTTCTAACACACACACACCCAGACACTGATAAAACTGTTGTGTTGTGCTAAAAAAAATAAAACCCAAAACAGCCATGCTCACTTGAAACTAAGTTAACCATAGAAGGATGTTAAACTAAGGTGTGTAGCATTACAGGGCTCTTCTTCCTTGAAATCAGCCTGCCTAGTTAAAAGTAGTCACAGTTCAGTTTGGTATCAGCGTGTGTGTCACACTGAACAAGGACCACAGAAAACTAATAATAGAGGTTTCCCAGGATGGTAAAAAAGCAATTAATGTCCAGCATTTCAAAAATAAAGACCGCCTCCAAGTAGCTTGGTGTTGTTGTGATTACAGATGGACCTCACAGAAAAGGGAAATTAATGACAAACTGAAGAAACAGTTGATATGAGAGCTCAAATCAATGGTCAGCTGTGTCAAATCACACCACAAAATCAAAAACAGAATTCACCACCGTGTTGCTTGTGAGAGGACATCCTTTAGACCAGGGGTTCCCAAAATGTTTTCCTTGAGGACCCCCTTACCCGTGTCCAAGACAAGCCAGGACCCCCAACCCCAACTCCTACACGCATAAACACGTTAAATGTGATCATTTACAAACTTTATACGGACAGAGTTATAACTTTGATATGGAGTTCTGATTATACTGTAGGGTGTTATTGGGATTTTTTAAATGTAATTTTTAAAAATAAAATCTTGCTAACCTCACAACCTCAGCAAAGACAAAATTATGAGGAACCCCTGCAATCTTGTGGGGACCCCCTTGGGGGTCCCGAACCCCAATTTGGGACCCCCTGCTTTAGACCGATGAAGCATAACTGGAGCTTTCTGGTAGATCATCCCAGCTCTGTGTTCACAGATGCTGAAATGAGATCTATGTTGTTGCAATTACTGGGAAAATATGGACAGCTGATGGTTTTTATCAGGTCAGTAAAGAAAGACTAAAATCCAACTTCAAACCAGCACTCAAATCTGAAAAATTATAAATGATGGAATAAATAAATCCACCAGCAGGTTTCATGTTATCAGCTTTGCATCCCTGCAACCAGCCAACGTCGCATGGACGTGCAGATCTTGTCTATATTGAGTCTGTCGGTCCAGGCCACATAGAACGTCCTAACTAGGTCTTTGCACACTTTCATAATACCTAAATATCGTTTTTTTAAACTTTGTTTTACTATTGGTTTTGTTGATTTCAGCTATGATGCATCTTAACCATTAACCTGCCCAGGAATGCAGAAAAAACAGCCTTCTGGCTGAATTTCATTCATGTGCAGGGTTTACCCATGTCTATTTCTGTGAACTGTCCCTTTTTAAATGAAAGCATGAAATGAAACGCAATCACTGCTTCACCATTTCATGGATCACAACTATTCAACTTTAATAATATAAAGTTTTACTACTGAATAATCCACCCAGTAGGCAGGCTCTCGGTTTCCTTTTTAGCTTTTTCCATGTGAGCATATGCTGAGGCATTAAAGGCATCATAGCAACAAATCAGATACACAGAAAAAAAAAAGTGTCAAATATATTTACTTCTAAGCACTTTTGATACAAGAATCTGCCAAATTTAGATGACTAAAACAGAATTAAACATCCATGGATATGCAGTTCTGGACATGAAAATGCTGCTTGTGCAGTAAAAGTATGCAGCGTTCTTAGCAAAAGTGATGTTTGTATCAAATATTTAATGAATTAGACTGAATCTGCTCCTTCAGCACAACCTAAAGTTTTACTTTGCCTATAAATGATGCATTGTGGGAGTTCATGAATTCCTCTTCCACTGTGTTACTGTACGTTTACCGTTGGAAGCTCTGTCATTGTCATTCGTCTGATGATAAGTGAGATTAATGAGGTAGCAGCACAATCTGCTTAGACAGGCTTGTTTCTGTTCTGGGGCAACTTCTTTCCTTTAATGGTGCCAGAAGACACTTTAACACTCTGTGTTTGTTTATCATAGTTTATGTTAATGCGTCGCAAACTCTGTCAATGAGCTAATTATATGCTAAAAGCTAAAGGTGTTCCCAGCATAAGCAGCTTGTATAAACTATAATGAAAGTCTAGTCTGCACAATAGCTCCTAGATCCAGGCAGATCTAAACCAACCTGTATTTACGTCAGAAAGTGTTAAAAGCATCAACAATCAACATCAAGATGCATCAACATCTGTTTTTAGAGAAGTCCGCTCAACCATTCAGCACAGCAGCCGTATGTCTCTGTAACAAGATGTTAACATCCCCTCGGCACATCTAACATGGAAAGCATTGCACAACCTGACTTCTGAATAATTGAGGAGCCAATGGCAACTGACTGCAGACAGAAACCACTTATAGCCGAGCAACAATATGAATGCAGAAGTCCATCACTGCTCTTTTCCTTTGGACAAAACTGTAATGCTGCATCAAAGTCCGTTTTTCCCCATGAACTATTTGCTCACTATTTGAGCAGATGCTCACTGCTCAATATGATGCATTTAAAATAAAATAAATTGGCAATTGTTTTCTTTTCCTTTCATGTTATGATAGGGTTACAACACACTGCTTTGATCTAGAAACCCATCCTATTTAATGCTAGCAGAATCCTCCCCTGTGCATAGGGAATATCTAACTGTGATACATGTGACATGGAACATATGGCCGTCTGACAGAAGGGGCAAAGCTGCCACTCTGCTGCATATTTTTATAACTAGGTGCCCTTATTATTTAAACGTAAAATACCAACCTGATTAGACAGAGTCTGAATTATATTTTTAAAAGTGAGCTGGTTACCAGAATGTTAGCTACACTGAAATCATAAGAGCCAACGAAATAATCCTAGGCATTTTAGGCACCGCTTACTTTAAATTCATCAACAGCACCACCACTGCCCCCTAAAACAAAATAAAACAAGTGCCGTAGATATTTAGCAGCAGACAAGGAGCATATGAATGTTTATACACCCGTGACTGAAGGAGTACAAAGATATGCAGCAAACTTTGTATTCATGGATGGAAATTCAACACTAGTAAAGTGACACTAGTCAGTTTTGGCTTGTTTTTAGCACCCCCTAGTGTTCGTTGGCGAAACCGAAAGTAAAACTTATCTCTCCTCGCTGCATGTTCGTCTTTTTAACACCTTAATCTAACTGCTGAAATGTCTCCTCAGCCTTCTATAGTTTCTACGGGAGTTATTCGTCACTAAATTAAACAAATCAGCTGCATTAATGATCTAAAACATGCAGGAAACATGCTGGAACCAGACTGCAGATCCAGGTAGGTCAAGCTGAATCTTTCTAAGTCCCAACAGACCGGACCGGCAACTGTGAAGTTGCAAGTGGAATATTCTGGCCACAGGGGGCGACAGGGGCTGGGTGGCCTTTCATTAACCATGTAAACGGTCATTTTAGCACAAACTGGCTCAAGAAAATGATTTAAAAATATGAAAAATTTGCAAAGTGTCCCTTTAAAACCTGTCTCTTAT